>JBBDHG010000273.1:2975000-3420259 GCA_037951165.1 Lophius americanus | reverse complement strand
GAGCTGAATAAGTTTTATTGCAGGTTCGACACCCGCTCTGAACTATCAACCCCCCCCCCCCCCCCCCCCCCCCCCCCCCCCCCCGCCCCCATCACATCCCTCCCCACGGAACACTACTGTCTGCTGTGGAATCCTACAGGTTCCTGGTAACTACAATCTCTCAGGACCTTAAGTGGACATCCAAAACGGGACAAAATCGTCAAAAAGACCCAACAGAGGATGTACTTAATTTGCCAGCTTAGGAAGCTCAACCTGCCTCAGGTGCTGCTGATCCAATTTTACAGTGCAGTAATCCAGTCTGTTCTCTGCACATCCATCCCTGTTTGGTTTGGATCTGCTACCAAACAGAACAGAAACAGACTACAACGGACAATTAGATCTGCAGAAAAAATCATCCCTCCATCCAAGGCTTAAACTCCTCCAGAGTCAGGAAACGTACAGGAAAGATCGCTGCAGACCCATCACAACCTGTTTGTACTTCTCCCCTCTGCCAGGTGCTGCAGAACACTGTTCGCCAAAACTACCAGAAACAAGAACACTTTCTACCCACAGGCCATCAACCTGACGAATAATCAAACCAGTGTCAGTGTTGTACAATAACCTGGTCCCATTATACAATAACTACCTCCAACTGTCATTACTCTGACATCTTATTTATTTATATATACATATTAATACATATATATTAATTCTTAATTATATATATTCAAATGTATATAGCCTGTAAACGAGAACATCTCCATTTGTTTAAAGCTTGTATATTTGTTTATTGCCTTGTCCATTTAATTTCAAATTATTTATAAGATCTTCGTACTGTGAGACCTCTGTCTCCAGAGTCAAAGTCCTTGTATGCATATGAATGGCCAATAAAGCTGATTCTGATTCTGATAAACCAGCTAGCCGTAGATTACTGGGTCTGTGTTGGCTAAAATGGTGGTTAAGGACAAAAGGATGCAATAAAGGTTTGGGAGCAGGAGTGGATAAAGAGTCTTGTGCCGTCATTGGAACCCATCACAAAGTTATTCTCACTTTCAACAGTTAAACCCGCCATGTCTTCAGCTGCTGGCTCTGCTATTAGTCAAGACAGTAGCAGGACACATGGAGCTTCCCCTGCAGACAGCGGCAAGTTTGGCATATTCAATCAAATGTTCACCTTTTGGAAATTGCACATTAAAGACGTTTCATGATACGTGGAATTTCATGTCATTTTTACTGGATAGGAAACAGTTTGAATGACAGTGGATAAAACCATCATTAGTAAGTTGTTTCAAATTCATTATTTGTTATTTCCATCCTCCTCAGCCACCCTGGTGCGCCATCAGGCTTCATCAGGGGTGCCACAAATTTTTATTCTGATGTTGCTGATGTCATAGAACTCATTAAATTCCTTAAAAACATAAGATGAAAATGCGGGTGATTATGAGTGTTGCACGCCGACTAGCATGCAAAGGTTTTTTTTAAAAGAAAGGCTCAAGAATCAGATAACTCTGAATCGGAGCGACAAACTTTGTCTTCCAGTAGAGGCCAGCAGGAAGATAAAGAAAAGATTCATCTTCATCTGCCAGAGATCCATCATTTCTCTCCCTATGTGCCTGGTAGATGGTATGAAATTGTCCGAACGAAGCAAGGATTCTGAGCAAACCAACAACAAATCATCCGTCACTGGACAGAGAGAGAGCAGGGTGCTTTATTCGCTTGAAAAATCAACACAATAAAGAAGTGTGAAAAAGTGATAGCGAAGTGTGAAGAAGATTTTCCGCTGTCGGTTCAGGAGCAACGGCCGGGGATCTGGGAAGATCTCACATTAAAAATAGAACTTCAAGACATGGCTTTCGACTTGTTTTGGATATCATTGGAGGGATCATGGATGTCATTAGTAGGAGGACAACATGATTTTACAAAGCACCAATGCAACTGGGCTACCGTTTTTGATGACGTGTCACTACAAATAGAGCTTTTCAGCCTCAACTGAGTCAATGAAGAACAAGTACAGGGAGCAACTGAGGTCTGTGGACCCGGCTCCATATCTGCCTCCCATCCATCTCAGACTCAGGTTCTGATATTCACATTTATTTTCAATGATCGATTAATGTGCGTGTGTGTGTGTGTGTGTGTGTGTGTGTGTGTGTGTGTGTGTGTGTGTGTGTGTGTGTGTTTGTGTTTGAGTGCATGCTTCTAAATTCATTTCAGATTGGACATGCATACGTGCGTAGAAAAGGGGAGAGCGCTGTTCCCCAGCACAGGAGCTCCACAGGGAACCATGCTCTCCTCTTTCATATTATCATGAAAGACATCAGAGTTCAGACACGGCACTGCCATCTCCAGTAGTTCTACGATGACTCCGCCATTGTTGGATATATTCTAAAGGGGAACGATCCGGAGTACCGGAAAACCAGCAAAGAGGTTGTGGACTGGTGTGAGGATTAAATTCAAGTTCAAGTACTTTATTGTCATTGCCTCAGGAAAGACACAACGGAACACTGACGGCCTTTCAGTAAAAATGGCATAATATAACTTACATAGAAAAAAACAAACAGTATAAATAGAAAATGAAAATCTATCTATAATAAATAGTTATGAAAATATGTGCTAAAAACAGGTGGTGCAGTTACAAAACAGAATTCCAATAAAGGGAGGGTGGGGCTACTACTCAGAGTTCAGCATCCTGGTAGCATGACGGAAGAAAGTATTTTTTCATCCTGGTAGTCTCTGCTTTCAGAGAACGATGTCTCCTACCGAAGGGGAGGAGGTTAAAGAGATGGTCGGCTGTGTGAACTGTCTCTGATGATGCTGAAGGATCGGGGAAGACAGTGGGAGGTGTAGATGGTAGAGATGTCTGGCAGTTGCGTCCCGATGATCTTCCCTGCTGTCTTTACCACCTTCTGGGGAGCCTGCTGTTCTTCCCTCATGCAGCTATTAAACCACGCTGTCAGGCAGTATGCCAGCGAGCTCTCAATGGTGCATTTATAGAAGTTCACCAGGAGCTTTGATGGTAACTCTGCTTTTTTCAATGCTCTCAGGTAGTAGAGATGTTGTTGAGCCTTTCCTACCACTGAGTCTGTAGTTGTGTCCCAGGATAGTTCTTCATTCAACCTGAGCCCCAGGAACAGGGTGATGAAAAGTGGAGACACTGTTCATCACCTTGTCGTTGATGTAGAGGGTTGTGATTTTGCCAGTCTGCTATTTGCAGATACAAAATCATCTTCTTTGTCTTGTTGATGTTTAAGTCCAAGTTGTGCTCTTTACACCATGCTACCCAGTTTTGCACCTCACTCCTTTGCGCAGACTCATCATTGTCGGTGATGAGACCATGCACTGTGGTATCATCTGCAAACCGTAAGATGGCATTAGAGTTATTTGAGGGAGAACGTTCATGTGTAAACAGGGTGTACAAAAGAGCACTGAGTACACGGCCTTGGGGGGTGCAGGTACTGAAAACCATAGCCGATGAAACATGGTTGCCAAGTCTAACTGCCGTGTGAGATTTGTTAGAAAGTCCATTATCCAGTTGCATAGTGCAATGCTCAATCCCAGACCATTTTGTCCAGCAGTATGGTATGCTGAATGCTGAACTGAAGTCGATAAAGAGCAGCCTTTTGTATGTATTCTTTTACTCCAGGTGTTGTAGTACTGTGTGGAGTGCCAGTAGGACGAAGGAGCTGGTGATTGACCTCAACAGGAGGACCTCACACAATCCATCAGGGAACATCCAAGGTTTGGACATTGAAGAGTTAAACTCATACAAATACCTGGGTGTTCACCTCAACAATAAACCTGACTGGTGGGACAACACAGATGTCCAACACAAGAAGGGCCAAGGTCGCCCCCATATGCTGGGGAGACTGAGGACTTTCAGAGTGTGAGGCCTCTGTTAAAGAGCTTCTATGACACTGTGGTAGCATCTGCAATCATCCACGCTGTGGTCAGCTTGGGTGAAGGGAAGCACAGAGGGACAGGAAGAGACTAAACCGGCTGTACAGGAAGACCAAATCCATCACGGACTGTCCACTGGACTGTGTGGAGGAGGCGGTTGATAGGAGGATGTTAACAAAGCTGACATCTATCCTGAACACCTCTCACCCCCTTCATGAGTGAGACTGTGGATCTCTGAGCAGCTCTTTCAAGCTTTGCGATGAAACTATACAGCTATGATCATGTGCAGGCATCCATCAAACTCTGTCTTCACTTGAGTCCTACAGTTTAATCTGCCTTAGTTTGTCAGAACCTTTTCAAGCTTATGTTTGGCATTTCCTTTTGTAAGATCTTTGGCATCGCTCCTGGTGATGAAATAACACACTTCACTGCAAATCACATTTCTCTTCATCCCTTCCATGGATGTCCTGCACCTCCATCTCGTCTTACAGCGCTGTTCGGGTGTCTGCTCTCTCTGCAGTATCCCAGCCATGGCCCCTGCTCCACTGGTTCAGCTGTTTATGTTCATGCCTGACTTTGGTGAATCTGAATTAATTAAAATCACAATAACAAATGAATCTAGGAAGCAGCAGAGCAGCAACTACAGCCTTCTGCGAGGATGCCGCTGTAATCATATGCATCTTGATATAGTGAAAACTTCAGTGATCCAAATGACCACCCATAGATGCACATTCATCCGTTTCCATCCAAGAGTGACCACATCCGGCATTCTAACAGTACCAGTATGTTGATATATTGATTTAGCATAGGTTTTACGTCAGGCTGCCTTCTTCCTGATGCAACCCTCCCCATTTATCCGGACTAGAAGTACACCGATTAGAGACCCCTTCATTGCTGGGTTGATACGTTAAAACACCGTTTGAACTGCTTCCACATGAATGGAATTATAATATTATAAAATAAAATACAGGACTTGGCATCATCCTTGAAATCAAATGAAAAGCATGAAGATAAAAAAAAACATGAGCAAAAGGAGTGAAGACCAGTGTGAGAAGTCCTCATCTGCCTGATTCTTCGTGTCTTCATAACAAAACCAAACAACAGCTTATTTCATAAATAACATCTTGTTTGCTATTGATAAAGTCAATCATATTCTCCCTCCAACAATTGGGGCTCCCAGATCTAATAAAACCCTTATAACCTTTCATAAATCTTCTACTTTCCTTGTATTACCTCATTCTTTGCTTACTGTCTCTGTGACCTTCTCCCTTTTGGATCAGCGTGCTTTATTGTCTAGAAAAGTTGTAGCTTGCGGGAATTGTTTTATTTCTTTCTTGAGCACAATGCACTTTTGTTGTGAAGGTAAGGCGATTATGATTTGCTTAAGATCGGCTGATATAGTCGCTAAACCCTGCCAGAAACAGCGTGTGAAAGAAATAATCTGGCTTTCCATTTGCAGCATTTAAGTCCCCATCGGCTCCGCCCTTCATCGCTGTTTAGGTTCTTATACTTAATTGATTAGGCAGGGGTTTGTATGATCCTAACGGATCCCTGTGGTAACAGGATTTCACAACTGGGGTAAGTTAAAGCAGATCAATCTACTGCTTGTTCTGAGGGCAATGGTTTTATATTTCTAAGCTCCTTTTGATGGTGATGGTCTTCAGACCGTCATCACTTCAGTAGAGGTTTGAGGTATTGAAGTGTCTTCAAGACATATTTATTGTATTCCTGTTGTGTAAGGTCATGGAGTACAAACAAAACAAAAATTTCCTGTGCAAGTTGACTTATCTCGGTTACAGCAATTTATTTTATCTCGTCATAACGACATGTATGCTAACCTTTCGGCCTTCACTCTAAAAAAGAATTAGTTCACTGGTAACATACAATCAAATTAAGTATTGAGTATTGAGTTGAAAATGTAAGCCGAAAATACTTAATTTACTTTAAGTAATAATAGTAAAAATACGAATGATTTGTTTTACAGTGTAATGTTTGTCTTAAAACCAGGCAAGGATGATAATGATGATAAAAAATATTGATAAAAATGTTGATGATCTTAAATAAATGTCTGTTACTCAAAGAAATTGAGTTGAGTCTAAATAATGAACATAAGTTGTAAATAATTAATTGTATTACCGGGGGAAGAAATGTATTCAACAATTCTATTTTTACAGTGTATTTCTTTTACAGAGCCCAATAAAATGCCCAAATAATTAAAAAGTGAAATTCCAGTAATGGAACTATGGCTGTCATTTTATGAAAACAATTATTTCATAGTTTTACCTTCAAAAAGTTGAAATATAAAACAATATTTGTTTATTATTGGTGCAATAAATTGAAATAATTTTAGTCCTGCAGCTTTTCAAGGCAAATATCACACACTGTAAAAAGGGAAATGTTGGTTATTTAAAAAGAATGACATCCACCGGTGATTTCATTATTTTAATGTAAATTATAGACTCAATAATACTTAATTTAATCGTGTTTCGCCAGAGAACAATTATATCTATGTATTTCAGTGTAGTAGGACCTAATCAGTGCAGAGAGGGAGACTGGAGATCAGACAGTTCATAGGCTGGTACCTTCTGAGGTCACAAAAGAGTTCTAAGGTCTAAAAGGTTTGCTTTGAGGTTTGATTGGAAGGTACCATGGCTCTGATCCTCTGGTGAGAGCGTATCTGTGAGATGTCCACGTGACTTAACGTGAGGTGACTCTGTTGTCTTTAGCTTTGCCAGTTGTAGAATTTGGTTTCTTTGTCGTCAACGGATATCTCTTATTATATTTCAAGCCAAAACAATTTTTTTTATATTTCTTGTGATTTTACTCACTGAGTTCATTTTTAAACATTTCAATTGACCAAAAATATGTCTTCCAGTTCTTAATCAGTGTATTAAATGTCCTAACCCCAGTCAGCTGATTCAAATCACTCTGCCGATCCGCAGATGAGAGCACAAGGTTATTTCTTTAGACTTTTAGTTCCTGATCAGCGCAGTAGATCTAGTATTCCTGTTTTGTCTCTAAAGGGAAGCAGCGATCTTTAACCTGGGCATTTGCTCAAAGATTATTGGTCAACCTGGAGGTCAAACCTTTCAGGTGGCTCACAATAACAGTAAGCTCAGAATCGGTCTCTTTTCTGATTCTTCACATGTTCTGAAGGAAGATTACCGACTTCTGCCCTCCAAGAGGAAATTCAGAGTTTCCTCAATTTAAACGATTCCTTCGTACTTGAATCTATCCTGCTGAAACAAAATCAACAGAATAAAATCAATCATTTGTCAGTTTTATTTGGTATTGATAGACTAATTTAAACCAGTTATAGTGTTAGAAAGTTGATCCAAACATTCTCTTTGACAGCACAGAGCTTGGCCAATGAGCAGAAACATAGAAATAGAAGACAAAGAATGGGGAGAGATGAATGGTTCAAGAGTATTTAAGAGATTCTAAGAGAGTTTATTAGTAGATTTAATGACATTTACTTTTTTCATCCAGGGGAAAATTATTTCCCTCCATTTGACCCATCCGTGAGGGAGCAGCAGGCAGCCTGTTTGAAAAGTCAGGGGAGCATATTGGGTTCAGAGCCTCGCGCAAAGACCCCTAGTCGACCTGCTGGGACTAAAAACCGGCAACCTTTTGATCCACTGATTGGAAGACGTCCACTTTACCCACTGAGCTACAGTTTTACCCGAGGAGGCTGGTAACTCATAAATTAAAGGACGAAACTGAATGAATTGTTCCTAAATAAAGTAAACTAATGGATTCCGAGCACAATAATATCTGACTTTGGAGTTGCAGTGCGTTGTCGGAGGTCTGCGATCTCTGAACGCCTTTTTCTAGTTCTCTCTTATACTGTCACCTGTTCGTTCTGCTCCATTACCCGCAACACTTACAACACAGGCCTGCATTCACATTCTCACACATATTCAGATGTTGGTGAAGGAGACTACCTTTCAAGGCGCCACAGTCTCCTGATGTGCAGACGGCGCCTTGCAAAGTCAGACACAAACAGAACAGCCACCGGGAGACATTTGGGTTCAGTAACTTATTCAGTTCTGGATGTAGACTGTGGACTACAAAGCCAGGCAATGGAAGCACCATCTGAAGATAACAAACTGTTTGCCCGGCAAAGCCTATTCCACCCAGAATAGGAAGAGTTCAACCTTTTCAGAAAGCAGGGCAAAAAGAAGAATTGGGCTTTAAATTTCCCAAAGCAGAAATTCTTCGGTAGAAGGAGAACAAAACTTTAAAAATAAAAAAAGTCCTTTTTTTCTACCCTTGAAGGATAAAAGTTTTTTTTTTCTTTTTCTGTGTGTGGAATGGCCTTGACTTATCTGAGGGAATGAAACAGAGTAGAGGAACTTAGAGTTACGCACTGACCTTGTGTACGAGCAATCTCATGCCAGCGTATGTACAATACGTGCACAAATATACCAGCTGTCTCCGTGTCCCAACCAAATATCACCAGACTGATCACTTCAGTTTCTTTTCCACCTTCTCAACACACACACATACACTCACACCTGCCCCCTCTTTCTCCACCTGTGTGTCCCTTCCCTCATTCCCCTCAGTCTAATTATTTAGCAAGCGAGGGATGCAATCTGCTCTCCCTTGTTGCTGCTCAAGTGCCCATTAGAGGGAATGTGCTTCATCTTTCTAATGAACTGAGCACGTTAAATGAGTTGAAAACTCTCGGGCGTTACTCATGTGTGTGAAAAAAAAAAGTGTCAGGTGGAGGATGAAGGGGATTTAGGGGACAAAAACTGAAATGAAGAACTGCAGCAAAAAAAGGAGAAAAAAGAAGAAGGAACCAGAGACAGGTAGGTGTGAGTTCTTACTCCCATCATGCATTAGACTCTTCATGGTGGATTTACTTAACCGACCTCTCAATGCTTTCCCCAATTAGAAGTGGAAAATAACAAAATGTATTTGTATTTTGTTAAATTAAGACAGATTTCAACCTAAATGGATAACTATGGATCTACACTGTTGTCCTCGACAACAAGAGTATATCCCTAAAAACCTTCAATCTCCTACATTACACGACCAATCCCCCTGATTGAACACCTCAAATTAATTGTGACGTTATGTCTGAAAAACTGTGCTTTCCGTTAAAAAGATCCTCCTCATGAGTAAAAAATGAACATTAAGACTAAAATGTGAAATATGCAAGATTGCAAATCTTGGACCTCAAAAAAAAAATGGTTGAGATTTTATAGCCAACAAACATTTGAAGATGAAGCTCCCCCCTAAGGCCTTTCCCATAATCAGTCTAGTTCTTCTTCACACAAAGGTCTATATGGGTGTAAAAATTTTTTAAAATCCATGAAACAATTTTTAAGTTATTAACACAACTGATCCGTAGTGGCGTCAGACGCGGCATAATATTCCCAACTTTTTGTGATATAATAAATAAACAGAAGTTAAAACTTACACATGCATTAATGTATGAATCGGTCCTGCTGATACCTTTGAATAGATCCACTGATAAAGGCACCGAGGAGTTTCTTGAGAGGATTGATTTTGCACTGCAGCATATGGGAGTTGATTCACTCAAGCAGCACACTGCTCAAAAAGTATGTGAAGATTATCAGATTATAGTGGCCTTTCAGGTCAATGATTTGTTTTCACTGTCATTGAGCAGCCGAAAATAAGACAAAGTCTGGAACTGTTGCACTTATATTATTTACAGAATCTATGTGATTTGTTTACTTTTTAGCAGACCTGTGTCATAATTAAGAAAATATTTTATTCACGATCGTTATCTATTCATCATTTTTATGAAATGCAAGTAAGAGTACAGAACTCTTATATTGAAATGAAAATTTCCAATTTTATTTATCTGTTTTTTATTCTAAAAAATAAATGTTATTCCTAATTGAAGTGCATCTTATATTTAATGTTATGGTAACATGAGTCATATATGCTTTGTTTTCATGATGGTTCTGGAGGGAAATCTTCATTGAACCTGTTGTAAGAAAACCACTTGTGTCTGCCTGTGCTTCCAGGGAATTATAAAGTTCCTAATCCTGTGAATTAATACTAAATCTGAATAAGATGAGGTTTGGTTAGGTTTTAAAACGGGTAACAGGAAAAAAATGTCCTTCCAAGCGCATAAAGATTTCAGAGTATTTTTTTACTTTTACTGTACTTCTACTTGAGGAAGATGAATGCTTGTGCGTTTGCCTCCACACTCATAGTTCTGCATGTGTTCTGCTGCTCCAGTTCTTCCTCTCCGGCTGGTTTAACGCGAAACTTTCTTTAGAATAACATCTTTCTGATGCTGAATAATAGACAGCTGAAGCGAAACCATGACCTTTAGGTTCTGTTTCACGCCGGTTTCCATATTCAGAAGTATAGCTGTTGTCCATTAGTCTTCATAATATGGAAAGTAAACCGCAGGGACACGCTATGTTTGCTCAGTGGGAAAAACGAAAGTGGAACAGCGGCTGCCCTGGATGTGATTTGACTTTGGCACTCTGCAACTGGGTGAATGATTCGGTCATAACAATGATTCAACATTAACACCAACGCTTTCAACAATAAATTCCAATCAACTAGTGAATCGTTCACAGTAAACTTTAGCGCATGACTGACGGCCTCAATTCACGACCGCTGATCAATTGCGAGAGTATAAATTGCTGTTATTGCAGACAATGGATGGTGATGCATTGTGACAAGGAATGGGAGGAGAAGTGGAAGATGATGGGAGGGAAAGAGAGAGGGAGAGGTGCTGAAGTAGGGAAAGTGAGGAAAAATGGCCCCGTCCCCTGGTTTGGGTTAGAAACACTTATAACTCAGGACCATAGATTATGACAGTCCAATCTTCTGGGCTGCTGCCTGAAAAATAACCACAAGCACCCGGCTGCCACACACACACAGACGCACACACGAGGAGGGAGACGGGGATAAAGTGTAATGTAGAGAAATATAGCACCGGATGAAAGACAGAAAGGTGGAGACGATGGGAATGAATGAAGGATGTGGCTGTATGGAGAAAAGTTGGCCTGAAAAGAAAAAGGAGAAGTGTAAACTGGATTGATGAGAGCCCGGCAACCAGCAGAGGTGCGAGTTTGACAGGAGGGTATGTCGAAGTAGCAGATGGAATGAATATTGATAGAAAGAGTAAAAGGAGCAGAGGAGAGAACTAACAGAAAAGGGAGGATTTACCTGGAGTGGGAAGCTAAATCATGTTGTTTTCAAAACCTTCTTGTTAAATATTGTTTCCCCAGCATGGGAAGAAAAGGCGTAGATTAATGAAAGGATTGTTATCGTAATTATTAGCATGCAGAGAAGCAGAGTGCAATCAACTTCTCATGCAAATACTACTGGCTGGAGGGCCAAAAAGTACATACTTGAAATGGCTAAATATTTTTGATGTCCATGGTGAGTAGTAAAGATTTTGTTTCTCATACTTCCGCTTGAGACTTTCACTTGTTTAAACTTTATTTTTTAGAGAACAGTAAGTAAAGCTCACTTTTTTGAAAATTAAAGCCACTATAAAACAACATATTGTTGCGCTCTTGAGCTTTACATAGCAAGAGAAGGCAGAGAACAACTCTTATCCAGGAAGTGTCTTTTATTAATACAGTCAACTGGAAATGCCCACAGCACTGAATGCAACACACAGAACCCCGTTTGAACTTACTAACATGAACAGAGGTCTCACTCATGGTGCAGAACACAATTGTCGCTATGCATGTTATGAAACTCCTCCAACATATCCCTCAACACGCTACAATAATTTAATCTGGTTCCATTTTCTTTGTCTTTAACTTTACTTTTTTCCCATTTAGAGCAGAGAAAATCCTATCTGTTTGTAGCCCCCCAAAAATCTATAAAGTAAAACCGAAAACCGATGTGCTGAGTTAAATGTCATGTTCGCTAAATGATCGTATTTGATAACTGCTTTCAGGCTGAAATGAGGTATAAATTTTGAATACATCCGAAATTATATAATCATTTAAAAATGGGTGCCTTGGCCTGGAGAGGAGATTTTCTGGGGGACCCAGCCTTCACGGAGCGTTTTGACCATTTAGAAAACAAATATAATTTCATCCTGTTTATGGTTACAAGAAAATAATGAATTACATTGAATTATCTCTTTAGCGTCGTTGACCCCGTGTCAATGTTCCTGTCCTGGCTGTTAAACTCTTGGGGTATTACACAACTGTTACTTCTGTGGCCCTTGTGGTATCCTGTCGTAAGTTCTACACAAGGAGTGAATGGCCAAGCCCCTGTAGCGCATTCCAACCCATTTCTCGGGGGGTCATAGGTTTCCCGAGAGTTAAAGTTAAGTTACTGACACATAGACTTCAATAGAATAGAAGAGAACACTGTCCAGACTGCCTGCTACTAGGTAATGGCATGAATTCTCAGGTCAAAGTTCACCAAAACTGATATTCATATTAAGTTCTTTACACAGATATATTTTACTCACCTGTCAATATTTATTACGTTGGAACAAAATCAATTTGGAGATGTTTTTTTTTTTTTACAGCGCAGTCAGTTTCATAGGTTTGATTTTCAGTCGAGTTTTCCTAGTTGGGTGTGAATGCTGAAATCATTCACAGCAATGTTTACGTGCATCTTCTCTGTCATTTTTCTTCCATCACACTTTTTTGTTTTTGCCCCTAACTAGTTTCAGATAGTTTACTGTACAAACGTCATTCAGACATCCATTAATGTTCGGCTCATTAAGGACATTTCAGCATCCATTCAGATTTTTTAGGTGTTTTGTCCATCCACAGATATGCACCATTTTTCATAGTTTTCCACCCATACATTCAGACGGGCAAAACCTTCATAAATACTTCTTCATCTATTCACTGTTCCCATATACTTACACCTAGAAACAACATTCGACCTTTAAAACGTTAAAAACATAAACTTGGTCCGTTTTGGTCAAACTTTGCTGCTTTGTGCACTGGTGGGGTCTTGCATTAAGTTCATCTAATGACACATGACATGAGCAAACCCCCTCCAGCCTCACCCCCCGGAGACCCAATCACTGATGAGCCATGAGCGGGCCCAGAGGGGGCCACCCCGAGGTTCCCCCAGACCATACCGACTGGGGGACTGGGGTCAGGGAGCCCAAGATGGGGGGAAGGGGGGAGAGCAGCAGAAAAGCAGCCTCACCGGCTCGATACCCCCAGAGAAGGCCAGAACGCCACCGACAGCGCCCCCCCCCAGGAACCAAAGGGCGCATGCACAGACCCAGGACCCCCAGACACCAGGGGCCCCACTGCTCGTAGGCCCATACCACCAGGGGGGACCGGCCGACTGTCCAGTCCCAATCATGTAGGTTTTATTGCGTGTATGTTGGTCATGGGTGGGGTAGATGAATGACAAATGTATTTCAGGTTTCATTAAAGACTGATGTGTTGTTTTTTTCCTGTGTGCTTTAATTCTTTCATTTCATACATGTTCTATAAACTGATCCAGAGAGTTATATGGCAAATTTTTTCCTTTCAAAGTTTGAAGGATTATTTTCTTGCAGATAGTTAAAGACATGAGTAATGGGTTTCTATATTTAATTGGAATGATGATTTGTGTCAAGGCTCCCAGAAAGCAAAGCGCTGGGGATAATTTGATCCTGCAGATCAGAATAGAGGAGAGTTTTTCAGTGACTGCTATCCATAGTGGAGAAACTGGTTGACAGGAGCAAGTGGCGTGAAAATAATCGGCAGAGCTACCCAGGGTGCAGTGTGAACATACATCTGTCAGCCAATCCCATTTGAACATTTTCCTTTGAGTGTTGTTTGTTCTGTGTATAGTTTAATATTGTGTAGGTGTAAATTTGTGCCTCTAGTTAAATTTAGGGTTTGCAGGGGACCTAGAGCACCAGGGCATATAGAAATGATCATTCGGCCATTTTTGTAATTTCCTCATCTTATACAGCAAGTTCCTGCTAGAAACTTACAACATCACTCACAATGTCAACATTATGTCCATGCTATATAGGATATAAGATTGATGCACTATCAGTCATAACCTTATAACCACTAACATAGACACAAATCCGACACCGTAACCACTGTACGAGTCACCAGTAACATCACAACCACTGACAGCGGCTCTACGCACACACATCAGCAGCAGCATTATAACCATCTTCAACATGTATTACATATTTTTGCATTTTATTGAACCATTGAATCCTGTTTCATACTCATTGGACTTTTCAAATTCTTCATGTTATTCATACTCCATAAATTTTCAGCTTTCTGACTCACATCATCCGTACAGTTAGGATTAAACCTTTTCAGCAAACCTTGACCTATTGAACCAATTTCACACATGATTTTTAAACAACTTTTTATTCATATTCCTAATTTTCCAGAGCTCAAAAATTATTATAGATTATTATAGACCAAACGGAATTGTTTTAACTTGTGACCAAAGGGTATGAAAATATATGTTTAGCTGATGCTTGGCGCTTGACCTCCCTACTACTTCAGCAAATGGGCCAATAGCTTGTGTAGAGGGTACAGGATTGGAGTGCAGCTACTTATACGACTAATGAAGGTCAGGAACTTTTTGTTTTTTCAACTGAGCATGGAGCTTCAGGAGGGACACCTTGGAGCTGTGATGATGAAAGGGCTACCTGCTCCGCCATTCCAAAATAGCCAATCAATCCTTAAGATCTGACAGTTGTAGAAGCCTGATTGTCCTCTCATGGACGTGTACAGCCTCAGATGTAAGGGGGGGAGCTCAGACATCTGTAAGGTGCTCGGATTGAAGATGCTGCTCTTTCATATTATAAGGAGCCAAATGATGAGGTTCAGGAGGCCTCAAGCGTGCCTCCCATTGATTTTCCTGGCAATTCCAACTTAGAGGAGACCGCCAATTTTGCTGAGGGAATAACATCTCTCATCTGGCCTGGGATCTTCAGAGATCTTGTGGGGTCCATGTTGGTTGATGGGTTGGGGCTGTTTCAATGGCAAAATGGGGTTCTTCCCCGATATAAACCAGGTGCTTATAATGCTATTGTTGATCATGTCAGTCTCGTCATCTTCTGGAATGCGGATGTTTCAGTTTTGTAAACATGGGATGGCGCTGTAGTTCCCTCAAAGTGGCTCGCTCATAAGGTTCTATGTTCAGACACATTTCCAGCATGGACTTGGCTTCTAATGAGTAATAGCAAAATCAGGAGGTCAAAAATTTAAATGAGAACATACAGCAATACAATGCCATATAATAATAATAATACATTTAATTTATAAAACTATGTGTCTGTATAAATGTGTCGTACCTGTTGACAGTGAACTGCTGATTTTAATTTTGTTGCTGACGAATCGTCTGGTAGAAAAATCTCCAATCAGCAAGCAGTAGAAGAGAGCGCCCAGCTGCCAAACAGTGGTGGAATAAGCCCAGTATGTTTGAATACTAAACCACTCTGGGGGGTAATATTTAAGGGTACCTGGAACAAACATCAACAGGGTAACGAGGTTGTGGAGACAGAGGTTAAAATACAGTAGAGGGATGAGTTCAGATTTGTCAGAGAAATTTTTCAGAAGATCGACCAATGACAAAATGAGCAGGAGACAGATATCGTACCACTTAAGTAACTGTATGGAGTTTCAGATGAGAAGCTGCCACAGCCAAAGTCGATCAAACGCACTCTCTGTCGACCAGAGACTAATTCAACAAGGACATTTTCACACTTAATATCCCGGTGAAAGACACCCTTAGACTCCATGTCTATGGCTGCATCCACCAGCTGTTTCAGGATCATCTGAGAGAAACATAGATGGAAGAGCTCACATGAAATTGTAGCCAGTAGCACATTGTAATTATCGTTAGGAATGAAAATTGTCTAAAGCAACATAAGACCGCAGAATTTCAAGAAAGTAAAACATTTCAAGAGTACGAGTCTTTCTGTTTCTGTCTAAAAAGAAAATCATGTTTGTTTTGCATTACAAAAGAAATTCAATAATCTAATAAAATATTCCATCTGATATTGGGCTTAATTTATCTGGTAACAAGGTATACAAGGTATCCTTAGGTGTAGATTTAACTCAATAAAGAAATAAAAATACTCCTATTAAGGAAGTCTATATGAAAAACAGTTGTTATGCTTGTGTTCAAACAACTGCATTGTTTATTACCCAAACTTGTCTAGCTTTTATGCCCATTATGGTCTTTCAAACGGACAATAACCAATACAGACTTTTATACTTTTATGCAGCTCTCCAACATTGCTCCAAAGTGTTCCACACACTTTCCTGGGCGACTACATGATGTACAACAAAATTTGATCAATCATACCAGCATCATCCAGCACCATCATAAATGGCCACCTTTCATAATAGGTGTTTTTGTTAAATTAAATAACTCACCACTTTACCAGCATGTACTGGTAAATGCTGGTAGCATTCATTCCCCATGAATGCTATCTTTCTTCTCAACACATTCCACCCACTAACAGGCGCCATTGAAAACAGATAATCAATATTATTCACTTAGTGGTTAGTTAGTGGTTATAAAGACATGGCTGATGGGTGTACACTTGCAAGTTGAAGCCTGCGGAAATGTCCTCCACTTTTGATTTCGACCTCATAGAATGAAAAATATGGCAGACGAAAGCTAGTGTTTGCTGGATGGAAGCAAACATCAAATGGTGAAATTTATAATGCGGTACCTGCAAAACAGGAATGGTTTTCAGAGCGATACTCTGTTTTGGGGAAACCTGTCTTTAAAAAAACGATCTAGGCAACAGTCATTAGTCAGTTAGCAAGTGTTGGCAAGCGATTGTTTATGAGTAAACACCATCACACACGCACAAAACATATCGTATTCAAGCTTCTGTACCTTTGCCTCCCGTTCAGCCAGGAATCCTCCGCGTGATTGAAGGTATTGGTGGAGGTCCATGCAGTTTGGTGGTCTCTCCATGATGAGTATTAAATGCTGATCAAGTATATACCAGTCCAGAAGGGACACAGCAATGGATTTTCCCACTGCTCCTGGTAGACCCGCAGCTTTCAGCATAAGAGCCACCTCAAGAATAACCTTAAACTCCTTGCCATTGTAGGTCTAAAGAAAATAAACAACATTAGTGGCAGCGTCATATCAGAACTTTTTCTGCGCCAATATTCTATCCATAAATTGATGCCAATCATTGATCTTTCACCTTGTAGACTTAAAATATGAATTTAACTTTTTGGTATTAGAGTAATAAAATGTATATTATTTTTGCATTCACAGATTGGTGTTCCTTTTCTACTGAGGTCAGCAAAAATGACTGTCAGTGTGCCTTAGAAAGCCCAATAAAACAGGCATTTGAGGAAGTAAGAGACAGGCGTCATCAGCATTCAAATCAAACATGTAGACCTGTTGACGTATGGATATTTTAAGCAAGAAGAGACAATTGGGGTGGATATGACATATGGGAGTAAAATACTACCAACATGAAAGTGGCCTTGACGGCTCAACCAAATGCAAACAATAGTGAAAACAACAGATAACCATTACTATCATCATAACTATCACAAACGAGCAATGCTGTTCATTTTAACTTCATATCTAAATATCTGCCATTTTAAATAGCTCTTATGATGTCAGTAAAAGTGAAAAATCCAAAATTGAATGGAATTCTTTGGATAAATATTTTGTGATATTCATCAAATTAAATAACTCACCACTTTTTCCCATATCACATGTTTCATAGGAATATATTTCAGGACCACCTGCAAGACGGAAATACATTTAATTGATATCAAGTTTAAACACATTGTAGCATCACCCATTAGTTTTGGCACTATCCATACCATTGTACTATGGTCTCGCAGAGGCAGAAGTGACCAGATTTGGACTAAACGGTAAAAGTATGGAGAATACTCGTTGCTTTGCCTATTTTCTGACTGGATCCGATTGAGGCTCCTAGTAAAAGCCATGATGGTTAACCGACCAATCACAAAGTATCCGCATCCTTAAGCATACACTTTTTTGTCATGTATTAAATCTAAATTGATCATTAACTAATCTGGACTTTTGGGTCATTAATCAAATGAGAATAATAAAGTTCTCCCTTGCTGGACAATTATGCAGGAAAGTTGTTCTTCTGCCTTGTCTTGACTTTTAAGCACAGTAAGCTCTGTCCACTGTCAACAATATGATCAATGGGAGTTACATTCTGAGTATCATTGCATCCACAGTGTATGAAAGTATGTTTCCAATACTTACAGAGAAATTGTCCCGTCTCCGCAGGCCAGTGAACACAACACCTAACCCTCCTTTAGAGATCATGTAGAGCTGAATGTACTTCTTCTTAAAATCAGCTAGAAACACACAAAGACTTTTGTTTAAAACTTTGTATTACATTTAAAATGGTAAATGAACTGTAATGATTTATTAAGTCTCTGATCTGCTTGACCTATCAAGGGGTCGGAGATCGAACTATCAGTTCCAATAGGCGGACCACTACTCTTTTTCCTGGTAGGCCGAGAGTCGCTAAGAGTTTTAAACGACTGTTTAAAACAAATAATTCTATTTATAATAATGATGATAGAAAAATATGTGAATTGTAAAGATTCATTTCTTTCAGCAATAGCCAAGTTCCTTATAAATTCTGACAAAAGTGACATCAAAGTATACTCTGACTTTGAGGTGACTTTAAAGCCAGAATTGTGACTTGAAGGTAACCTTGAAGTCGAAATTATGACTTAATGCTCAGAATCCCGACTTTATTCTCTTTAGATTGACTTCAAAGTGATAATGATGTCAGAATTCTTGGATTGAAAACAATGATCTTGGATTGAGATCAAAAGTCCGAGTTCTGACTTTGGTATCAGAATCTTGACCTCAAAAAATCCAAACATTATTCATGCCATTAACATTAAAAGTGTTTAATGAGTTTCCTACTTTCAGTCTACCTCTGTTGGTGTTTGCTGAGGAAGACATCTCAAAGATCCTCTCCTCAAGTGAGAATCTGCTACACATCTTCTTCTTTTCAGATCTTTTACCACTACAACACATTGTCCTCTCACCGACAACCTCCTGGACTTTGGTCAGAGGGTCACTGGGATTGATGAAGTTCACCTCAGCAGGCCCTGTTCTCAGACTGACAACGCCCTGGACATTCTTGGGAGGGCCAGTGAGGTTGATGGGGTTAGCCTTCCTCATTCTTACACTCACAACGTCCTGGGCATTGTTATAATGGTCAGTTTGGCTTGCTTGGTAAACATCAGATGTCCTTGTTCTCACACCAACACCTCCCTTGACTTTGTTGAGAGATTCAGTGGTATTGGGAGTAGCGGTCCTTCTTTTGACACCAAAAACATCCTGGACATTTTTGTGAGGATCAGAAGCATTGGTGAGACTAGCCTTAGCCATCCTTGTTCTTGCACCGACAACATCCTGGACATTGTTGTGAGCGTCAGTGGGTTTGGTGAAGCTAAAGGAAGGCGCCCTCATTCTAGGATCAGCAATCTCCTGGTCATTGTTTTGACTGTCGGTGAAGTTGGTTAAGCTAAACGTAGGTGCCCTCAGTTTAGCATCATCAACCTCCTGGACATTGTTTTGAGGATTAGTGGAGTTGGTTAAGCTAACCATAGCCATCCTCATCCTTGCATCAGCAACGTCCTGGAGATTGTTGTGAGGTTCAGTGGGATTGGTTTCATTAACATTAACTTTCATGAGAGTCAAACCGAAAAACTCCTGAACTATGTTGTGAGGGTCGGTGGGGCTGGTTCTGCTAATGTCCACCTTCCTTACTGTCAAACTGAAAACCTCCTGAACTTTGTTGTAAAGGTCAGGGCGAAAAGTTAGATCAACCTTAGCCTTGGTCATTGTCAAACCGACAACCTCCTGGACGTTCTTGCAATGGTCAGTAGGGTTGGCATTTTAAACTAAACCATCCTTGTTTTGTTTTTTTAATTCTATCCAGAGTTTAAAGTGACTGCTTGTCGAGACTTAAAAAGTAATGCAAACCCCTGAGGTGTGCGCTGCATATTATAGACTGAGTCTTTGAAGGGATCAAAGATTCCAAATGCTTTGATAGCACTCACTTTGAAATCAGTACATTGAAAGACTGTACAAATCAGCACTATTGATGAATAAATCTAGAAGCAATGTGGAGAGCAGGAAACAGTGTGACTTCTTTTGTGTGGAACATTCTGAAAGAGAATGTCAGGTCATCCGTATGTAAGATGGAGCTAAAGCAGTTTCCCATCAACCATTTGTCATTTTGTCTTGACTTGGTAAGACAAAATGACGAATGGTCGATGGGAAACTATCATTCAATCTACATGTTCAGACAGAAAGACTATCCTCACAGTAAGGCCACAATTAGTGCTCATTCCACCCTGTTATCCTCACCTTTCACACGTGCTTGGTTTCAATTACCTTCTTCATGGCCTGGGGCATTATTTGATATTGGCTGCACCCTTTCAAGTGGCCTCATCCATCCAATTACTGTCACACCTGCATGCTGAGCCTCATCATCACCTCTTCACCAACAGCCGCTGTCTTTAAATATGACCCTCTCCATCCATCTAGTTCTTGCATGCTGCCGGTTCCCGCGCCCACAACCTACCAATCTCCACCCAGACTTCTAAGATCCATCAATTTCATCATTCATCAGCCTCAGCAGAGTCATCAGCCACCACCGGCAGTATCCAGACCCCAGGGTGGGATATTCCATGCTGCTGCTCAGGGCAGAGACCCTTCATCAAAATCTGTCTGAGCGCCAAAGACCTAAAGATAAACTCAGTATCGCACATCTGCTGTTGTAATAAATCCTTCATCTCTTCAACATCTTCTCTTCTCTGAGTGAGCTGCTTTATTGTTGTGTCCATCTCTTCTTTCTGTGTATACATATTTTCTTCCTCCCAAAATGATTGGTTATTACATTTTTCTTCTTCTCATTGCCCTAATTGGTACACTCGTCTCCTTACGCTTTCTGTTAAGAGTTCTGTCACTCCCTTTTGTCTCATGTATTCCAGTTCATTATTGATGGTTGTCACGTGTCCCAGTGTTTACTTGTAGTTTTGCTTCTCATGTCTCAGCTAAATTATTTGCTTTGTTCCTTTTTCCTGTTTTCTGGACTTTGCCTTTGCATACTGTTTTGGGATTTATTGTTTTGCACTGTCTTCACATAAATTTTGAACCAAACCCATATTTCACTGCACTTGTAGCTGCCCTTACCTCCGTGTGGTGCCTGTTTTTGGACTGCCTTCTAATTTTTAGATACACTGTATAGGTATTATTAAAATATCCGAACACCTCCGGCTTAGTGTCTTGGTCTGCCAAGACACGGCTCCCCCGTCTCTGATCTGCATATCTATTTATATAAATCTGATCCTAACATTGCCGACATTTTAAATTGTTCAATGACAATGAAGGCTTTAAAATTTAGATAATTTTTTCCCCTTTCAATAAGATGCTTTTTACATCTGATTTCAAAATTGACATCAAAATTTATATGTATTTTGAGAAGAGATGTTTTATAAAAGTGTAAATAAGATTTAAGCAAACTTCTCAGCTATACAATATACTCTGGGAAACCAATTACTTTTAGCAAAGCTTGGATGGCCACCGAAAGTAGATTATTTCCTCTGGAAGGACAGCAGACCCCCAGGAGAAGTCTAGTATGAGCAACAGGGGGTAGTAACCTGTAATGCAGCACCTGCAAGGACACCGAGCAAGCTAAGAGACACAGTAAATGATACACAATACGCTCAGCGTCTCCTGAGAAACAACGGCAATGGCCAGGACAAAGACAAGGACATAGTGTGGGCTCGGAAAAACAAACTGAACCGGGGAGGAATAAGAAGTTTAACACTATTGCAGAAACAAATTGCAAGCCTGTCGAAAGAAAGGGGAATCCTGCGTAAAATGCAGACCACAGTCCAAGAGGTCCCTCCGTGTCTGCAACTACCCAAGAAGACATGAGGAAAAGGGTGGTACAAATGTTTTATCCTAACTCAAAAACTGTTTCATGGATAATCAAATTTTCTACCCACATTGACATTGGTGTGGGGGAGGGCTGATTTTATTTTGGGAAAGCTTGGTTGCATATCTCCAGCCGTAGGACGAGCTTTAAGAATCAAATTTTTGGGATCATAATTTCTCTGCTGTTGGTCCAATTAAGTCCCACCTTGCTGCATTTGAATTGATCTGTGTTGAATATAATATTTCACTTTAACCGTTCATTTTACACTCTAGGGGGAGCTTTTTTACTAAAAACAGAGTTTTTTGGATATAGCTTACCGTTACTTCTTTTTAGTCGAACTTTGGTGCATATGAATCAACTTGAGGAGATCTATAATGTATTCATCATTTTTACTCTAATAGTTTATATTTTGCTCACTAGGGGAGCCTTTTTTTTTTTTCTAAAAAAAACACTTTGCAGGCATAACTTCACATTTCATTTGAGGAATTCAATCAGAGGGATCGCTTGTACAACGCAAGGCATTTGGGGGCTTTGGGGGGATAAAAACCTTGCTGTCAGGTTGACAGCATTGGCTTAGTTTGTCATGGGACATGGCAGATGTGGCCTCAGCCAGCACGGACAGAACTATAGCAGCCTGGAGGAGAGAAGCAGTGATTTGTTCACCACTGACATCCCATCAACTTTGAGAGTGTCTGGATAAAGGTTGAAACATTCCAAGGCTACATCCATTTTCAAAAGTTGATACATAGCATATATCATCTTTTCAAACAGTGATGAAAGCATATTGAAAGTCTTCTTCAATTTCAGACTGAAGAGTCATTGGAAGAACTGACATTGCGGTGGGAGGGCTGAGAATAGAGAGCTGATTGGAAGTTAGAGGAGGTAAAGTAGAGGAACGGGAGAGGAATATTTAAGAGTAATAGAGTTTGGAGGCCAGACGATAAGTGAATGGACAGATTGTGGCAAGACATACAGTGACATCACTGTAGGAGGTTCTAGAAGAGCTCATTACCGTCAAACTCTTGTGGCTGGGGAAATTGTGTGTGTGTTTCAGTGTGTGTGTTTGTGTGTGTCACTCAAATTCATTTACATTTCACCATGCAGCAAAAAAATAACATTGGATGAACTGTGGACTTTGATGACGTAGATGGGTGTTAGCTCTGATTCCAAACTTACAAAATGTGGAGGTAGTTGGGTGCCCTGCATGCAAGTGGAAATGAGGATTCCTGCGAGAAGCGCGAACCTTCAATTCGCATGCTGTGCTGCGGTCCCTCCGTCTCACTTGTGTCTTTCTTTTATGGCCCACTCTGCCTCTGTGCACTTTGCCATCAATCTACGACCCTCCCACTCAGTCAGCCGCCCTCAATCCACCTTGCCATCCGTCTGTCTCGGCCCTTATCAATCTGCTGTCTCGCTGTAGACCACACTCATGATTCTGAACTTCTCAACTCTTGCCCTCATCCCTAACTACCCCTTCTCTCGCCCTCCGTTGTCATCCCCTGCCCCGAGTTGCTCCCTCGATCAATCAAGCATCCAACTCACGCACTGCCAGTCTGGACCTCTTTCTCCTCCGCCCACCCACCCGAGACATTAATCTCTATCAGCTGTCTACACTCAGTAATCTAGACTACAGGCAAGGTACTCCCTTTGCTCTCTGTCTTGGTCCTCATCGGTCCTGTCTGCCCTCTCTGTCTCACTTTTCTCTTTGCAGCTTTCAAGCTGACCCCATAATTCAGCAGTTGCTCCTCCTGTGTAATGGTATTCATTTGACGGAACCACCTACCAGTCCTCCATCCAATATTACATCCTTTTACTCTACTACCTGTAACCTTTCCCCCTCTCCTTTTCTTTCTGCGTGTCTCTTTCCATTGCCTCCCATTTCCTATGTGATGCGTCTGGTTTTGTGTTTGTATTTAGAGTCTTGGTAAGTTTAGAACTGAATTGCTGTTTCATTTACCTACATGTATCTGATACAACATATACAATATATTTTATGTAGGCGCACAGAAGCAATTGAGACCTTACGGCCTCAGACCAGCAGGTTGTATTTACTATGAAAAGAATGATTCTAAAGCTTAGAGTATGAATGAATAGTCTTTGTCAGTTAAACTTGAGAGGGTTCTTGTTGAGACGTTACTCTGAATATCTTTTTAATGGTAAAAAGATGTGAACTACGGAAGCTCCTGAACACCCTTTTTTAGCTTTTAGTAATTTTGAAATATGAAATAAAGTTTAAGTCATTTATTAGTGTTTATTCATTCATGAATGGAAAATTATTTTGATATGTAAATAGTTATAGGTATTTTTCACTTATTTAAGTTGAAATGAGATAAATAGAGTGATTATTCGTTTGCAAATGCTAATTTATTTTAATTTTTAAACAGTTTTTTTGTGTTGAGCTAAGATAGAAGATGGTTATTCATTTTGCAATAAATCAAGCGATACACTTTTGTTTGACAAGTTTATTGGTGAACCACATCCACCCCAAGTAAACCTGTAAACCTCTCAACCTGTGGGAAACACAGGACTAATAAACCAATTATGAAATCCACAATTTTGGAGGCTTTGCAAAGCATGTGTGATGTTTTGTGATATTCATTGCTTTTAAGACCATACTCCATAACAAACAGAATTATGGAAGGGCGGATAAGTGTAAGATGTAATCCTATAGGCCCCTATGTAGTGGGGTACTGTAGCAGGTAGCAGGATTAGATTCTGACTCACAAAAGAAGAAAGCAACTGACAATGTAAATCACGGAGAAAGTGTAAGTTTCAGGGGTATCAGGTTTTAATTAGTCTCAAAATCCATGCATATAAAAACAATCATTTATTAGTTCAGCATCTTGGAAGAATATGCTTATCCATTCTCTCACTAGGAGTAAGGAATAATACACCACAACTAGCTAATTAATTCATCCCAACATTAACACTGCAGACATAACCCCAAACTAGCCTGTTTGGTTAAATAGAGCAGTAGCGGCTCGCAAAACCATGTATGTATAATGAGAACTGAATGCAGGATTGTGTTCTTTCCGCGGAAAGCTGCTCAGTGAGGCATGAAGCCAAAAGTGTGCAACATCTTCAACTTAGCCTCGGCATTGTGGGTCCCTCAGCACATACTGCATGCACTAGAGACTTCTGCTGGCAAAGCCAGCTAACTCCCACTTCAGCCCTCCATTAACTTGAATGAGGATAAAATTAAATCGTAGAGCTCTTCCAGACATTCCAAATGATATGGAACACAACAATGATAGTAAATAAGACAAACAGATGGGTCATTATGCTCAAATCCATTGATAAATAGCAGCTTCTTCAACAAAGCACGCTTTTGGGAAAAAGGTCTTTTTGGGCCCCTGTGGTAATAATTACACACATTTGCCACTAACTGGACTTAAAAGCAGGGCTTTCTTTCTGAGGGGTTGTGTAGAGCCACGGGCCCGAACCACTGGCACCGGGCCGTAAAGCATTTGCTACCAGGCCATGGATGAGTGCCGGGCTGCACTGATTCAGGTAAAAAAATAAAATAAAATAAATGACAGTCAATAAGAAGAAACACTGAATAGTAATTACATTTATCTCAAATCCATGACTTCCAATACATAAGCATTAGCCCAAAGGGCTGCTGGTGTTCATTTCAGCTAACCTGTAATTTTTTTTATTGTTTAACAGGTTTTTATGCACTTCTCTCTGATTTACACTCAACCACAAATCAAAGCCAAAAGTTGTTTGTGTCTGTTTATTATAGTCTTCTTCAGTCTTCCCCTACAGTGACCTTCATTACCTCTGACCCTCACACCTCATAGACTTGTGTTAAAAAGAAAAGCAGCCACAACATGGAAGAAGAACATATTGGTAGAGTTACCTCCACTATCACATGACCACCTCACACTCATGAAAACACAGAGCCCTTCCTTTGCTTTATTCCTCTTCCCATTCTTTTCCATTCCATCACCACACGGTTAAATCTCTGCATACACACACACACTCCAAACTGTATATGATTTGGCTAAACCACTTTCACACACATGAACATACAAACATGCAGTGCGATCGGGGGGGGAGGTACAGGGTCTGCTTAATTTATCACCTCTAAGCCTACCTCTCCATTTCACCGCTTTTTCTCCATCCATCATTCCCTCCTTTTCGTTCTCACATATTCTGCCTCACCCGCCACACTACCTTCCTTCCCTTTGTCACCTCGCAACCCCCCACCACCCCCCCGCTTTTATATTCTCACTGGTTTCCTTCCCTCTAACCTTTAAACCAGCCCTTGCCTCGGAGCGCCACTCTCTCCATCCATCTCTGCCTTGTCCGTCTTCTGTGCCTCCCCTCCCAATCTTCTCGATCTACCTACCATTTCCTGTCTCCGTGCTTAACTGCTCTCTTCATTTTTCTTTCCTGTAAGCCGGCTTCTCATATTCCAATTTCCAGATTTCTTCCTCATCGAGCGCTTTGTCCTGCATTCAGCTTTGAGTTGTATTACCTCGCTCTCCCAAATCTGTATCGCTTCTCTCGTGTTTTTCCTCACATCTCTTGGACTGTGGAATTCCTGAATCATAAAACATTCATGCTCGGTCCCTTTAAGATGTATTTACTTCTTGATTAAGGCTGGAGGAAAACTTGAAAATACCTACTTCACGCTATAGGCCAATTTTGAGACAAATTGTGAATCTGACGTGACGCTAAAAAATCTTTGAGAACCTGCGGATGTAATGAAATCGCTGCCATGTTCGCTGCAGATCTCTCCAATGATCATTCTCAAATTTTATTCTGTAATAGATAGATCGTGGTGCAAGGAAGACCAGTTCCCAAAAACAATCCGCTTGATTGTACAATCAGCAAAAAAACACAATGCTCAAAGAGGCTTTTGTTATCATCCCCAAACTTTCACGATTGTGGTCTCAGGTAGCTCTTTGTTTGTGTGTGGGTTAGTTTGTGTGATTTTAATATCATGCTCGCCCTGGCATGCTCTTCATTACATTGCACTCAGTGTAATTTCGTCGAGGCCTGCTGTTTGAAAACAAGCCAAATAAAAGAGAGGAAGCGGAAGGAGGAAAAAGGGGAGAGGTGAAATTCTGAATGAGTTGTTGATATCACTGTGGCTGTGCCTACCATGATGCAACCATGCTCCTGTACACACACACACACACACACACAAACATACACACAGACACACATAAGAATGCACAGACATGCTCCCAGTGTGATGCACGTCTGCTACCGCCCACACACTTTTGCATTAATCCGATTCACAGAATTAAAAGCTAAAGGATGTTTCGCTTCTCTACCCCCGTACCCATCCTCCCTCCATGTCCCTCTCCTCTCTCTATCTCTTTCTCTCTCTCTCTCCCTGAGCATGAGGGATAAGGGCTCCGATTAATTTGCTAGTTTTTCTCGGGTATTTGATAAACAGCCACTTGTCTTCAGGACACAGCTTAGGAAAAACGCAGTAAATGACTCTGCACAGCGAGCCGGCTCAAGCAACGAGAGCATGAGATGCATGATAAAGCAAATATATATAGGAAGAAGGAAATTGCATACGTTGAGATAAAATTGAGATGGGAAAAACAAATTACAGTGATCAGAAGAGGAAGACAAATACATTGGATCATGTAAGAAGAAGTAGAATATGAAGTGATTTATTTTATTACTGCAGTGATGTATAAAGTAACACTTATTTCACATTATAGTGACTACGAATCAAAATAGTCCAGCCTGTTGAGACCTTTGCACAATAAAAACAATGAAATAAGGATATGAAAATATACATTTCCATGTAATATGTCATTGTATGGGATTGTGTTTAGTGTTGTGGAAAATTGGTTATTTCACATCATATAAGTGAGTTGATCATAGGGTTGCATGGATAAAAACGCTGACTGAAGTTAATGTAAGATGAGTAAAATATTCACAGAGGTAATAGGTGACATTCATAAATAAAATGAAAAATAACAAATAATTGAGGCAGCATAGTTTTCCCCAGATAAAAGGTTTCACTCGCGAATATGAATTTTGGTTAGTCTCTGTGTTTCGGTCCTGTGATGAACTGGCGACTCAGCTGTCAGCTTGGATAGACTTCAGCCCCCTTGCGACCTTTTAAGAGAATAGCTGGTTACAGAGAAAGAGTAAAAAGAAAGGGATAAACTATACGAGGCTGAATTGAGGCTTCAGCGTATTGGCTTTCAATACATTTTTCTATAGTCACAAAATCTTTTATACTTATTTTAGTGAATAAAACCATTAATATGTTATAAAATGTAAATATGTGAGTCAGTGTAGTCGAGCCATGGATTTATCTGATCACTATCTGATGACAAACCGGTTGAATGATTCAGAAAGCAGCCTGGCCCAAAGTGTCTGGTCCGATGATGTCACTCTAAGGAATACATCAAGATATGGAACATGTTCTGTTTTGCATATTTATTTTTGAATCACATTTGGCTCCAAGCCAGCATGTCGGGCTTCTTTCCCATTGAGGGTTGACAAATTGTGAACATTTAATCCTAAAGAAGTCTGATTTAGCGGAAGCAGAGAGACTCTGAGTACCAGTTATTCTGAGGGGAACTTCAGAAGGTACAAGCTCCAGTCTTCTTCCCCATGCCCTGGTCATACAACTGGTCTGCACTGCTGTTGGCCTCCGTCCGTTTCCCTTACACTGTAAAAGAATACAAAACACACAATTGAAAAATGTTTTATCATTGGAAAAACTCAATTTTGAAAGAGGTTTGAAGAATGTCCAAACCTGTAGGTAAAGTAATCATGCACTGTAAAAAGGGCCTTGTTGATGAACTTAAAGAAATTACAAGTAACCTTAACTAAACTAAGTATTTTTGAGTTGTAGTTGCTGTAAATACTTACTCTAATTGTGTTAGCAGTGGAAACCATTTTTTAAATCACCAACAAGTTCCGTTTGACAGTATACGCCAATGTGAGCGCTGATGAAAGTGCATTACTTTAACGTTCTAAACATAGAGGTGTGGGTGTGTCTCTGCTTCAGTCAGTGAGTGACAGCTGTCATTCATCTGTCTCACGGTGTCTCCTATGTTCAGCCATCTAGCCACACACAGGACATCCATACCTCATCAACAATTTGAGCCCTACCGCTGGTTCCCACTGACTCCACAAATGGCTTCATCACATCCTGATGAGTTCGTGAGGAATTTGACAAAACACTGCCTGTTTTTGTCAAAAGCTCAACTGAGAGGTGTTAGAAAGCTCCGATGTTTTATGTTATTGATAGATGGAGAGAGGCTGGTGTCTCTCAACGTCTAGAAATGAGGTGAGAGTGCTCTCACTGCCTTATGTGCAAGTCAATATGTTAACTTTAAAGTGATTGACAAGTTGTTTTTGCCAACAAATCCCTCAGTTTGGGCATGTAATCCTGTCTGCGTTGAGCTCGCATCCTCGTCTAGTCTCCCCCCTGTCAGACATGGCTAGTGTCTCTTTGTCTGTTCACTGTTTGTCTAGCACGTTCATTTTTTATTGCACACCGACCGACCTTAGATTTTCTCTCTTGGCCTCCAATTTACCATTTTTCCTACTACCTCGCTCTTGGTAGATTCACAGGTCCAAACGAACACAGAGGTAAATGTCGTTATAAAAACTCTGGCCGGCTCCACCTCCCCCCTTGCTTCATTCTCTTCTGACAGCCTTTAAATTGTCTCCCAGACAGCCTTTCACCTTGATCGGGGCACTAAATCCACCAATTAAAGCACCCAAATTGGTACTGTGGGTGCACCAAGAGAGTGGGAGGGGAATGGGAGTGACAGAGGGGGTGATATATACTACACACCTTGTACGTGTGTGTTGTCAGCAGGGATTGGCTGTAGCGTCCAACAAAGAGAAGGCAGTAACTAAAGAAGCAGGCAAGTGTGGAGAAAAATGTTGGGAGTTCTCAGGCTGCCCAGTGAACAGACAGACAGGATGTGATTTTTCATCCGCAGTCCAGGGACTGCGGATGAAAATTAGCATTTTGGCTAACTCTGGTAAATTTACAGATATGTTTATTAATGTACAATCTCCCTGCCAAATAAACCAATAAAAATAATTTAAAGAAAAATTTTCTCATGTGGAGGACGGATGCATGGAGCCGGGTTGACCTTGAGTTAATTATGCTCAAACATCACAATTTCCTTATGGGGTTGTTTGCCATTAATCCAACACGATAGGCAGATATTGTTGTCTGGATGATCTTTAATAATGCTGAGAAGAATCTAATCAACACCTGCTAATCATTTTCAGGTCGTCGAAAAGACGTCCCCACAAAGACTTCCCGGTACCGTCTAAAGCAAACCTAATTTCAACCAATTAACGATTATACATATATTCATTAAATAATCATATATTCAGACTGAATATGATGTTTTAAAATATATAATCACGAATCCATGATTACATTTTTTCTGTCAGCAAAGCATTTTAATCGTTCTGCACTGAAAACAAAATGAATAAACAGTGCAAAAATAACAGATCACTAATAGTGCATAAATAAGTAGCCAAACAGAGAAGTTCCTGATTAGATTAAGTACACAGCCAAAGTTCAGATACAGTATTCGCTTTTTTGAGTTCTGCCCGATCCACGTGCCATCAGGGATATGAAGTCTTTTAAACACTGGGATTGTGATTTTTAAATGGTAGAGTGCAATCATTCTGACTAAGTACCATTCACTGATTGTTTATTTTATTACTATTCTCTATTTATTTATCTGTGTCTCTTGTTTTGTTTCTGACCTTCTACCACTGAGAGCAGACGCACTGAAAAGTTCTACATTTGTGAAATGAGAAATTAATCATTCCATTCTATTCGCTGCAAATTTAAAAAGCTGTCTTAACAGACAATACATATTTCTTTGGTATTTTATTCTTAAACTACTATTCAAAAGGTTTGAATCGCCTTCATGATTTGTTTCAGCTGCAGTCTTCACAGAAAGTTGATTATAAAGATAGATTTTATTCTGTATGAAAAGTTTGCTCAAAATATGTTTTGTACAAAATGATGTTCCACCAGAATGATAACTGAAAATATGGAAAAGAGATAAAGCACCAGTTACAGTTCATAAGGGCTATCAATCCTTCCATGCTGTACCAATGCTTATGATTTTCAGGGTTGCAGGAGAGCAGCATCCTATCCCAGTAGATTCTGGCTGAGAGGCGGGGGACGTCCTGGACAGATAGCCTGTTCATCACTGGACTGTCACCCAGAGACTTACAACCATTCACACTCACATTCACTCCCACGGGCAATTTAGAGTCACAAATGTCTATGGACTGTGGGAGGAAGCCGGAGCACAGGGAGAAAACCCATGCTGACACGTGGAGATCATGCAAGCTCGACAAGGACAGGCCCCGGGTCTGGATTAAAACCCAGAGCCTTCTAGCTGTGAGGTGACAGCGCCGGCAGGGACAGGAAATAACGGCCAGTCACAGTTGGAGTAAATTGGATGGTTAGCATCAAATTTGTGCAAAATAGAAGACTGGTAGTTCCTGGCTGAGGAGGATATTAAATCACAGCAGTGTGGAAAGGAAGAAAGACGGAGGGATGAGGGAAAAGATGTGTAACAGTCAAATCAGAAGGGATGACAGTGATAGAGGGGGACTTTACACTTAAATAGCTCAAATCTATTGTCAATCAATTGACAAGGTCACATTTACTTCTTTTTTTTCTTTTTTCTTAAGCAGGCTTATACCTGGTCGTATACAGCAGCAAGAGAATATCCCAATGAAGCCCTTAAACCCTGTATTCAACAAGCACTAACCCTGATTGAACTGTTCAAATTAAATGTGAGGTTATATCCAAAAATCTTTGCTCCTCCTTATGGTTAAAAATGTAACTATTAAAATAAAATACACATAAAATATACATCTCCTCAAGTGGATTCACATGCACCAAATTTGAACGAAATCGGACCAACAACTCGGAAGTGAGGTTTTCCATAAAATAAACTCCCCCTAGTGAGTTACATATGAACTGTTGGCGTAAAATATGACAGACAAGACAGATCTCCTCGAGTCGATTCATATTCACGACATTTAGATTAAGTCTGACCAACGATTGAGAAATTATGGCCCGAAAACTTGCGGAGATAAACGCTCTCCATAGTGTGAGAAACATACAACCGACCTTTTCCAAAAACCATTCCATCTCTTGCTTGCACTGAAGTCAATAATGGTTTATAGATCCAGGAAACGAAAGCGTTTTTTGAGTTATCGCGTTACCATGAAGGATCCGCGGCGGAGTCGGAGGCGATGACGGTTCCATAATATATTCAACTTTTTGGAGATACACATAGTTCATAAAGGCAGAATAAGCAAAGTTCAGGATTTACTGGTTTACTCTTTCAATAAATGAAATACAATATTCAAAACTATGTTTTTTTAGAGTATAATCTACTGAAATTAATATGCTATTCTGTAAAAACTTTTAATATCTCCATAGGGAGCGGGTCCTCTCCCATGGAGGCCACCATGTTGTGCCGCCATTAACAGACAAACCCAACAGTGTCTCCAAAGAGGGGTTTTCACTTTGATAGGCTGAAGTGGCATAAACACAATGAATAAATGTTTCCCCTCTTAAAACCAATGAGGAAGAAGATGATGAATGTCTTGTTGCTGGATAAGTATTTTGTGTTTTGACAAATGGAGGATCATACTTTCTATTTAGCACGAGCGATGGCAAAATGAAGACCTGATTGATGAAACTGGTGAGACGTAAATGGTAGGGCCCGTGTGTCAGATTAGAAGAAGAAGAAGTGAAGCAGTAAGGAAGAAACAGATGAAGGCAGGAGGTGAGGGAGAAGAGGAGACACTACAGAAGGTGCAGGACGGGGAATGAAAAAAAGAATATGATGTAGGGAGAGAGTGGGGAAGGAAAGGGAAGATGGGGCAAAAGTGGCGTTAAAATCGCAGAAGATTTGCTTGGTGGAGATTCTAAACTCACACACACACACATCACAAACACAGATTGTAACTCTCTTTTCAATTACACGTGACAGCTGCTGTCCCCATGATCCATGCGGTCGCTCCAGCAGCGGTGACAGGAATTATGGGGGAGCAGACAGGTGAGTCAGATGGGAGTGAGGGCAGAGAACTGTGGGAGAGGCGTGGAAATGGAGAGTAAAAGGCCAAGGATAATCGGAGGCTGGAGAGAAAGTATTTGGGAAATACAACTCGGAGTGAGATGTTCCTGAGAAGGATTGGATCGTCGGTATGATTAATTCATAAGGTTTGACATTACCGCCAGAAAAACATAAAACATTTGATTGTGGTTGAAGATTGAAGATGGTGAAGCAGAAGACAAATAGACACTAAGACAAAACGTTGCTCGTGTGTAAATAAAACATAACCAAGATGAGACAAAGAGATTAACCAAAGAGATTAACCTTGTTATGTTTCCTCAGTTATGGAAAACATTCCTGCAGATTTCTCCATTTCTGAGTAGCTGCCAGCCTCTAAATCTACAGACAACTCCGATAAACTCTCAGTATCTCTTGCGCCGTAAACTTTATCATCTCTGTTCATGCCATTGAGCCCCCAAATCCTTTCCCAAAGAAACATCAAAGGAAACAAAAAAGGAACCCTTGAAACTAAGGCCCCAGCTCCACTCCCCAAAAGAACATTAAAGGAATCCAAGGAACCCTTGAAACAGAGGCCCCAGCTCCAACCCCAAAGGAGCACCAAAGCAAACCTTGAAACAGAGGCCTCAGCTCCACCCCCAAAGGAACACCAAAGGAGCCCTTGAAACAGAGGCCTCAGCTCCACCCCAAAAGGAACATCAAAGGAACCCTTGAAATAGAGGCCCCGGCTCCACCCCCAAAGGAACATCAAAGGAACAAAGGCAGCAATAGCCTCATTGTGACAGATAACGGATGTGGCGGATAACAGACAAACGCACAGGAGTGAAAACATGAAGTCCTTGGCACTAATAGGTACTAAATGAATAAACAACAACACCGCTTGAAAGTTAAGGGAGAAAAAGTATAGCCTGCTTATTTGTTGTCTCCATCCAGTTTCCTGCCTCTCAAGCAAACTGACATCTGTCACCTCCTTCCTGTGCAGCCTCTCAATCAGCCATTAGAAGAGACTCCACCGTTGTGCTGCTTTAGTCATCTGACCTTTGCGCCTGCTTTACAGACCCTTCCTGCTTCATCAATTCCTCTGTCTTTCATTAGCCACCAAAGTTCCCCTGTCAATTCTTCCGACTGCCAACTGAGGATTGTGCAATGGCTGAGCCTCCTTCAACCACATTCAGTTTTTCTTCTGGGTTCTAGCCTTGAGCATATATAATATACTTATGTTTGTGTGTGGATTTAATAACAAAAGGACATATAAGGCATTCTTCTATCATACCTTCCATCATTTGTATCTGTAATATATATAATATACTCTAATATTCCAGATTTACTATCCCATCTTCTCACAATAATCCAGATGTTGTATTAATAGATGAGGTGATTAGATGATGAGGACTCCATACCAGGGATTGTTCTGGCGGTGCTGTACACCATTGACTCTTCTCTAGAGGAAGCCTGTATGATCCAAATTTTTGAGTACCAACCTCTTCTTAATATCTTTCAGAGCTGGATTATACTTTATGTACAGGCTACGTGTTTATACCCATAATAAGCACAAAAGGTAGTGGGTATGTTTTGATATCTGATTATGATTTTACTTGTTTTAACTGTACCTATAAAGCGACTTTGAGTATTTATGTAAAGCGCTCTTTCATTGTGAAGTGCATTCTAGTATATATTATGATTATTATGATTATTATTATTATTATAGAATCCTCATTACCATGTCCATTGCCTCCAATCCTTTGTTTTAATACGATAACTCAAAAAGAATTTTATGGATAATTTTCAAATTCAATCCCCATCATAGACCTATCATCTCGCTTTTATCTGCTTTTGCTTTGTAGCACTTTGAGATTTGATCCAAATGTAAAGTGCATTATAAATTAAATGTATTATTATTTACTATTATTACCTAAGGGTAAGGAAGCATTGCTTGATTTTGGGAACGATCATTTGCACATTTATGCCACTGGTTGGAGCTTTACCTCAATAGTTTTGGCCACCATTTCTCAACCGTTGGTCCAATTCCATGTCAAAATCTTGTGCATATGAATCGAATCTTGAACGTATCATATTTCTCTGTAATAGTTCATGTTGTACCCACTAGAGGGAGCCTTTAGATGAATAACGCTGTTATTTTGCCATAAATTCAACTGTTTGTCCGATTTAGTCCAGATTTGGTAGATATGAAACGATATGAGGAGATCAATCTTGAATGTATAATTTCTACCTGGTATGAGCCTACTCAAGGAGATCTAACATGGATTTTTCATATTTCACTGTAATTGTTTATATTTTACGCTACGGGCACTTTTTTCAGCATAAAACACCCCTCTGTGTCTAAATTTAACTCATATGAATTGACAGTCATTTGCTACATACATACCAGACAGAGGTGGGCTGTCGTTATAACTACAGAAACATCTCTCAATGAGTCCCAGGTTTGTTCTGGACCAGAAAGCAGATGTGCGTGAAAAACCAACCCCCAGTTATAAGAGGGTATCAAAAGGAGTCAGCGCTGTAATGATCATATTCTCACAACAAAAGCTGTCTAAATGATTCCTGGACAATTCTGTGGCAGTTGTTCATACCTAAATGTCAGCAGAAACGTACGCTGTTATCTCGTGAAAATACTTTGGGTTGCTGTAACAAACATGGAATGTTTTGACTGTAAGAAAGCTGCTCTTCAGTGAAAATCAGAAACACAAAGTTTGGTTCGATTCCTGACATTTGTTTTCCTCTGTTATTTAACTAAGGAATCACAGGAATTGACATCAGTAGGTGAAAGTTGGAGCTGAATGCAGCAGATAGGCTCCAAACAGAGAGAGATGGTCGGAGTGAAAGAGAGACAAACGCCTGGACCTCATCTCTGCTGGGCATCAAACTTAGTTTGCTTGTTGTTGGACTGATGTGTATCACAACACAGCGAGACGTGCTGGTGGTTGGCTGTTAGCTACTGGCGGTGTAGTCAAGATCACACACACAAATGCAAGCTAGATGAAGGGATTTGGGATTTGGAGATAGTAAACCATTTACTCCTCATTTGCAGAGGAAGAAGCACCTGTGCAGGCAGTGCTGTGTTTGCTCGTGGGTGTTTCTGGAATTGAATGACAGTAACAAAAATAGGTTCACCATAGGTACATAAACATGCACACACACACACACACACACATGCCCTGTGCACTAAACGTCTCACACTCATCTAAGAGCTGCCTGCAGGCCCGCCGACACACAGCCATCATTATCAGCCGCTATTTTAAGGCGGAGGTCACAAAAGATAAATTGTGAGAAAAGTTCTGGTTCCATGACTTTTTTTAGGTGCCAAGTACAAGATATTCACTTACAAAAGTTAAACAGCTGATTTAATGTTTTGTGTTTTAGTAATGTATGCAGATTAATGACGAAACAAAGAAAAGAAAGAATCGTAGGTCTAATGTCTTAATGGTTGAGACCTGTGGAAAATACTTCTATCATTTCTATATAGAATTATATATAGAGGCTTAAATCGTATTGTACCAGTGTAGCGTCAAATCGCTACATCGTTAAATTCAGACATTCAAGGGAAAAATCTAGGTCAATCGATCATCATCAAAACTATTAGAGTTGCCCGCAAGTTGACCTGCATGCCACTGTTTCCTGGCCTTCACTTTCTTTGGGCCATGGGGTTTCGATTTGGCATTATAATTTTACCACAATCATGATCGCGCAGCTACGTTCAAAAGTTTCTTGGGCGGGCAACAACACACCTGTGCACGCAATGTAGCGCGCACTAAAATTCAAACCGTGCAATTCAAAGGTTTCATTTTTTCTATTTGTTCAGATAGTGTTTAGTAGTTCTCCATCTTTTCTCACAGTGTTATGTTTTTCTTTTGGGGGGCCGTCAGTAACCAATTATTTTTTTTACATAAGTTCTTCAGTTGCTACATCAGTTTGGTATATAGTCATGCACCATGGACTATATAGGGTGCCCTACTGTATTTTAAAAGTTCATGTCATATAATTGTTAAGGCATTGGATTAAACGTACAAACATACAACACAAAAAAAAAAAAAAAACTCAAGAACCATTTAAAGAGCTCAAAACAACAGATCTCAACACACATAACTTCTCAACCGTTAGACAGATTTAGTCCAAATTTGGTGAATATGAATTGAATCAAAGAGATCTATCTTGGCTATATCATATTTTACTAAAGTACTTCATACATGGGGAGTATTTTTCTTCAAGAAAAATGCCGTTCAATTCGTCCAAAACTTCAACAGTTTTTCTGGGATCTATTTTGTATATATGATGTTTTACTCTAATTGGATAATTTTTTTTAACCAAAACCACCGTTTTTCGGACATTACTTCACATTTAAATTGAGGAGTTCAATCGGGTGGATTGCTTGTAAGAAGTGGTTTATTGGGGACTTTTTCGGTAGGCCTCATTTAGATGAGAGCAAAGATTAGAATTTTACAAACCACAGATTTACACCAGCTTTTGCAAATCATCTTTCAAATAAGATTTATTAACAGAATAATTGATATAGCTTTATAGTCACTACAAACCTGATAAACTAATGACCCTTCAAGCATGATACACTCATCAATGCCCCGCACACGATGCTTATGTTTATACTTTGTTGAAACGAGAATAAATCTCATCATGCATTAAGTACGATCCAAATTAAATCTTGAAAAAAGTTGGATTGAGACAACAGTCATCAATAAAATTATCATGTTTTTCCTCAATAACTGGCATTTTTCAGTTACCACTTATGTGGTTTTACCAAAAATCTTCAACAGTTTCTGAAAAAAGGTTTAAGTGCTAGTTTGATTCAAGGTCAAAAGCTCCACTGAAAAATAGTTTTTCAGTAGTAATTTCTGAACATAATGTAGTACCAATTAAACTCTCCACAAAGTGTAACTTCTATTTGGGAAAGCTTGTACATGTCGATGAGTGATACACACACTTCAACAGTTTCACATACACCCAAACACACACACGCAGATGGATTCCATTCCTGTTCACCCCACTGACTTCATGACGGGGGATAGTAAGATATTTTTCAGCTGCTTATTGCAAATTATTAGAAAGCTAAACTGGGATTTGAGTAAGATTTGTGCTGTATTTTGTGTGTACGGTCATAAACGAGGTGTGAATAATGAAAATCCTTCCAGGAAAAATGAGCGGCATGAAAAATGAAGGGAGACAACCCAATGCTCTTTGCTGGAGGCTGAACTTGGCAGGCGGCTAGAGGCATCTGCACAGCAGTTCATCAGTTCATGTAAGGGATGGATGCACTGAATTTATATCACACAATATAATCACATCCCCGCACATAGACTGGCTGCTCTGTCTTGCTCATGGCCCACACAAACACACACACACATACACACGGTAGATAATGCAGGTACAATAGCCGCAGCATCCACAGAGGCTAACTGAATCCCTGTTGGCATGGAGATGTCTCATTGGAGTAAACGCTTGATGCACCTCCCCAGCTGAGCTCAGGGTCCTGTTCAGGATGTGAATACATGAATACAATACAGAATGCCTGCAGACTGTTTACTGAGAGCAAAGAGAAGATGGACGAGCAGATGAAAAAGAGATGGAATGATGTTCCATAAATGTAAAAAATTCTGATTATTTATATTTAGCAATGAGGACGCAGATACATTAAATACCGAGAGCAAGGTAAATGGAGTTGTGTTGTTTATTTCATGCATGTTGCTCCTTGTAGCATTGATTTATTTCATATTATGTCACATAATGTTATCATGGTTAAAGTGAAATCTGTGGTCATTTGGTATCATAAAGTGTGCTACCTTTTCAAAAAACAGAAAACCAGGGAGCATAGCATCTGGTCAAGCCAAAAACTGCCATACAAAAAGAAGCCGGACTTTCTTTAATATAATTAAAGTCTAGCCTATGCTGTCGTCCCTGAAGGGTATATGCCCAAAAGTCCCCAATCCCCCTCTCTGTACAAGCAATCCCTCTGATTTAACTCCCTTCCATTAGATGTTATTTCAACAGCATTTTAAGTACAGCAGCTCCCTGAAATGAGTAAAATATGACCTATTAGATTGAAATGTGGGTAAGAAATTACATAAACAAGCTCTCCTAAAATCCATTCATATGCACCACATTTTGATAAATCTGATCAATGGTTGAGAAATTATGGATAACAAAAACTTTTGGACGTAAAGCTCCCCCTAGTGTCAGAAATACCCAACTGACCTTGTCCTGAAATCCATTCGGTTATCCTAACTGGATTCTTCCCGTTCTACTAAAGTGTACGGGGGCATAAAGTTTAAAAATGATCCATGAAATAGTTTTCGAGGTATGTCTGGAAAAAAGTGCTTTTTGTAAAAAAGCTCCCCTTTGAGTAAGGTATAAGAGAACAAGTGTATACAAGATTGATCTCCTCGAATCGAATCATATGCAACTAAATGGGACTAATGCTTAAGAAATTATGTCCAGAAAACAATTACCGTTTAAGGTCCCCCTAGTGTCAGAAATATATTCACCAAGCTTTCCCAAAATCAATCAAATTCTTCCTCGCTCTATGTAGGTAGAAAAGAGGATCCATGAGAGTTTTTTTCAGTTATCTCCAGTAAATTGTGTTCTTTGTTAAAAAGCTCCACCTACTGAGTAAAATATGAACTAATAGAGTTCCTAATGATTTATACAAGATTGATTTCCTCGAGTCGATTCATATCATCAATATTTGGACTGAATCAGACCAGTTGAGAACGTAAAACCTTTGGGAGTTAAAGCGCCCCCTAGTGTTGTAATTACACAACTGACTTTTCCCGAAAGCATTCTGGTTTTTCCTCGCACTAAAAGCACCTTAGTGCTACGCTAAGGTCTTTGACCTTAGTATGTGTATTTATGAACTACACATCTTTTTAGGCAAAACTTCACATTTGATTTGAGGAGTTCAATCAGGGGGACTGTTTGTACAACGAAGGGGATTGGGGACATTTCGGGGGGGCTCACTGGCTGTTGAGGAAGACAGCGTAGACCTAGTTAGTTATTGTAACCAGTAGCATCAACAATAAATGGTTTTTATGTCCTTAAGTCATGCAATGAAATGTCGATTGCTGACTGATTAAATTAGCTGCATGGATAACTGAGCATTTCTACAGATTAAAGAATAATTACCCACATGATATTTGCTCTACTCCACTAAAGAAATGGGATTGTTTTGTGTGTAGACTCAAGCTTTTATCAATGTCCATTAAAAATAATTGCAACAATTGGGTGTGACAAATGTCAGGGAGAATTATTCAGGTATTTTTTATTGCATAATATATATATTTATATAATTATATTAATGTTTCTGAAAAGGACATTATGACCAGTTAATTTAGAATGTAATGAAATAAAATAAAAGTTAAAGGTGATTACTTCATCATGGTTGGTAAATTGCAGGCCGATAAATTACCTGGTATTTTTCATATTATGAAAGCATACATTTGAATTATTTAAGGGGTAAAAACAGGCCATGTCCATTCAAATGGATACAGAGTATGAGGGGTTCAGAAATGTCAAATTTTTCCTAAATTAATAAATCCTAAATCTGTATATTCATTATGGCACTCTGTGGCTTCTCCATAAAATTTCAACTAAATAACTAGATATGTATTTTGTCAATGTGGCCCTAACACTCCATCATAATATATAGATACTTCAGGATTTAAAAAATTTGCCATATCATTTAAGTCGCAAGTATTGCAGCATTTTAGCTTCCCTATTAAATATATTGAAGATGGATAAGGGCGCTGAACAATGACCGTTAGAGTATTTAAGCAGGTGCTAATTTCTCGGGATACACTCCAGGCTTCATTTGATGCAACAAATGAAGCCCGATGGTCTTGATGAAGAACCCAGGCACAACAGCTTCTCATGTGGGACTTGAAGCAGATTCCTAGCCGGCCAAAGCTGTTCACAAATCTACAGAGGTATTTGTGTGAAAAACAAAAGGCTTAAAAACTATAGTGAGAATCCTGTTGAGCCAACACAGCCAGGCCGGGAAATCCCTTTGAGCGCTTACTTAGTGTGAAGATGATGCCAGGTCTTCGTGAACAAAAAAAGATTTAAAACTGTTGAGTGACACGTCTTCGGATGGCCTCACCACTGGAAAGGTCTAAATCATTTCTGAAACCAATTGCAGAGACAGCGACCAGGATGTGATGACAATGATGGATTTAATTTCCAACACTGGGAAAGACTGAGGAAACCAGAGGGCTTGCTGGGGGAGGAGTGTGGGGAGATGGCATCATCTGGCTGGGGCTGCTCGTGGCTGGGGGCTGGCTTCTGTGGAAGGAGCGGGATGAGGAGCAGGTGGCTGGCGGAAATGTCCTGGGCACAGAGAAAATGGGTATTACCATTCAGGAATAGTTGCAATCAAATACCTGAATGGATCAGGCACAAGTGATCATTAAGTACTAGAAGATCTTGACAATTCAACCAAAATAGGAGCATGTAGGCAGCGGAATAATCTGACTGAGTGGTTGGAGAGACGGAGTACTTATGTTGTAGAGCTGATTAGTGAATGGAGTTCTGGTGTGAAGCAAAACCAGGAATTAACTGTAAGGCCTAAAACAGATTCACACCGACAAGAGAACAACTCTCATAAGAGGCTGAGTCCCAGCTGAGCTGTGACGACCACAGATGGGTCGACATCCAGGGCAACAGAAAGCTTGTGACTTAAATTTAACAATCCAGGAATGTGTTTTTCATTATATAGCTTTATTTGAACACTGGACATCTTTGTTGTTTTCAATTCAGCCAAGAGTTCTGTAATTTCTATAAATAATTTCTTTGGGTATCAAATCGACCGCCTCCTTGTCCACTTCTGCGTCCATCACTGTGTCCGCCTCTGCGTCCATCACTGCGTCCATCACTGTGTCCGCCACTGCGTCCATCACTGCGTCCGCCACTGCGTCCATCACTGCGTCCGCCACTGCGTCCATCACTGCGTCCGCCACTGCGTCCAGCACTGCGTCCGCCACTGCGTCCATCACTGTGTCCGCCACTGCGTCCATCACTGCGTCCATCACTGTGTCCGCCACTGCGTCCACCACTGCGTCCATCACTGCGTCCGCCACTGCGTCCAGCACTGCGTCCGCCACTGCGTCCATCACTGCGTCCGCCACTGCATCCATCACTGCGTCCTCCACTGCGTCCATCACTGCGTCCATCACTGTGTCCATCACTGCGTCCATCACTGCGTCCATCCGTCTGCTGCGGATCCTTGGCGTGATAACTCAAAAACTATTCCATGGATCATTTTAGAATTTTACACCATCATAAACTTTGGTGCGAGGAAGAACTGGATTGATTTTGCAAAAGAGTGGTTGTATATATCAGACACTAGGGGGAACTTAATCTCTTTGTTGCCATAATTTTTTTAATGGTTGGTCCGATTTACTCCAAATTTGACGCTAATGAATCGACTTGACTATTTCAGTCTAGCAGACCATATTTTACTCACGGTAGGAGCTTTTTTTAAAAATTTTATTTTACCAACAACTATACCAAAAAAATATTTCTTGAATCATTTACAAATTTTTAAACATTACGTTTGTTGTCTGTTACAACCTTAATGGTCTAAATTTGCACTTTCATATGCAAACTGTGCGGCAGCTTTATTTTTAAGACAAACATTATTTACATATTTTAAGTATTGATTTTACCACCTGTTTTTTGGGAGGGGGGGTTTGTATATGTTTTTATTTTAGATTTATGCGTATAATTTCCATGCAATACACTTACTGAGCAAAGAATATTCAATACTTATCCCGTTGATTCCAGCTCAACTTAAATTCAAACATCATGGAAAAAAATAACTCTAAATTAATAAGATCAATATTAGTATTTTCTAACATAAATCGATATTCCTTTGAATCACATGAGCCTGTTGAGTATGAGAATGTAATCTTTATACTAACTAGGCCTATGTTATCATCCGCAACAGCAAGGGTATATCCCCAAAAAGCCCCCTGCGTCATAAAAGCAACCCCCCTGATGGACTTCTCAAATTAAAACAGTGATTTCATTCAAATAAAGCTCCCCCTGAAGGTGTATAATATGATTTGATACCCAGAAATGGTTGGATATAAAGCTCCCCATAGTGTTTGTAATGTACAACCAACTTTTCCCAAAATCAATCCAGTAGTTTCTTCGCACTGGTTGGGTATAAAATTTAGATCCATGAACTATTTTCTGAGATATTAACACTAAGGATCTGCTGACATGGCGACAGCGATGGCATTTCCATAATATCCTCGACTCTAATAATAAACGTACGGACATTGAAGGTCTCTCATAAACCTAGTTCATGATACAGTTTGATTTCAAATCTAAAGGGTTATCACCTGAAAACCATCTTCACAGACGAATGATGATAGTATGTTCGAAGATATAGCCTGGAAAAATAATGAAATACAGAAGTGAAACAAAGGACATGAATAAGCTTTAACTTTTCTTCCCTTTGTCTGCAGCTGGAGCGAGCCGGAATAAGCAGCTCTGGGCCACAGGTGGTAGAAAGCGCCACGTCAAATTGCTCCCATTTGACATTTTTAGTTCACGGTGAGCCTTAATACTGGCACTTTGAAAAACCAGCATGCTCACTGTGACCAATCAAGACCAAAAGTAAGAGCTCGGCAATTAAATCAGAGCCAGGAAGTTTATGGCACCCTGCTAAATGAATAAACACTGGAATCCAATGAAGTGCCGCAGACTCTAAGAGAAACCGCTTCAAGTTTGGATCTGTTTTAGGTAGCAGGTGAAGGGTAAGCCAATCAAAATTAATGATCGGTACGATTGCTCTGTCAGTGTGAACCTGTGTGAACACTACCACCTGAACCTTGGTGAGTACCAAACGAGCAGACGGAGACCCCCGTGAGCAGATGGGTCTCTCTCTGTCTCCGCTTACAGATTATTCCAACTGTTTGACTCAAGTATGAACAAAGCATTTGGCGAAATGCAAAAAACCAGGGTTGATTTTGCAGGATGTGTCCCCAAGATTCACGTGATTTTACAGCAGATCCTCATCAGAGTATGTCTGTTTTGACTTCTTAACCCCCTTGTTAGTCCTCAGACAAAAGAAATATGACCACGGAGACACAAATCCAGCCAGTACTTTGGTTCAAAAAAGAAACTCACAAAACCAAACAAGTAGCATTACCATACTCTTGCAGAACTTAAGCTGCTTTTAAATCGGAAGGTAAAGCCCAAGTCAATATGTGTTATTGTTACAGTTTACACCCCACTTTGCTATTCGGAAAGCATCATTTTTCATGACATACCTACGTCCTGTCCTCATCGTCCGTGTGAGATGCATCGCGCTATACCTGATAGATTTTAAGACTGGAATACGTCTGACATCAGTTCCTTGTCCATTTGGAGGATAGCGTTCAGTTTCTATTGAGAGAAATGAGTGAAGAGATTCATGACTTTGCCACTTGACTATTATCATCATGATGTTATGACCAGCAATACCAACTTAATTAAACCTTTAATGTCCTTACCAACCAAAAAGATTAAGGAAAGTTACTAGTTTTTGTATTTTATTTCCTATGGTCTTTCATTAATTTAATATCTTAGACACTTTAAATTTCCATTAAATGTAAAATGAGTTACACTAAAAAATAAAAATATTACAGATTTATTCATTAATTTCGTGTTGAAATGGTGTATTTTATGGAAAATTGTCAATTTTAATGTATTTTTTAAATAGGTCTTGGTTGGATCACGTCAATGTCAAATATCTCATCTGTTTCTATCTCCATGAGCTACTCTGCCACTCATTTAATTCAACTTCCTCCCACTGACTTCTGTTTTCCTTTTTTTGTTTTTAACTATGACAACTGAGTCATAGTTAACATGTTTCCAAGGTTTGAAAAATGCATTCATTAGGTCTGTTCTAAGTAAGACCAACCGGTCTAATTGAAATTAAAACGTTTTAGAAAGCATAATTGAAAGGGTTGGAAACCAACAAGTATTTTAGAGCATTGAGCAATGTCGTAATAGTTAGACATATTCCTTAACTCAGATGATCCTCATGCAACCCTCTTTTATCTGCTTGGGACCAGCACAAAGAGATCACTAACTTGAAATACTTTGTCTCAAATAGTAACAATTGTATGTATCTCGGAATGTTCCGTGGTTAACCTTTCAATGTTTCCCTTTGACAAAGTTTTACAAAATAATAAAATAGCCTGCCATGTTGACGACACTTAAGTCTACATGTCACTTACGGCGGGTGATTGGGGTTCTGTTTAGTTTCTCTGCCATTGCATCCAGCATATCATTGCCTGGATGAAGCAAAATTCATTCATGCTAAAAAATAAGAAATAGATCATCGTCTAGATGGAAATGAGCTGTTAACCTTAATTCCTTAATTCCCTAAATTACCAAGAAGCATGACATTTGGTTAGACTCAGATTTAAAAGTCTGTTTACTACTGTCCAAAGACAAATATTAGAGCAGGACCCAGAAAAAGACATTACAGGTATTTCAAGTAGATTGAATGGTGTTTACAGGCCCCTCAAAGAACTCAGAGAACTCTAAGCATATCCATCTTAGTCAGAACATGGCTAGCTGATCCTGACAAGAAATTTTTAAAAGACCAATTTTAAAATCATTACACTTACTATCGGTCACTCAAACATTTTTTACAAATTGCAGAATTCATTTACAAATGTCCATGACTCTGGGCTGAAATATAATCGATCTCTGAAATTCTTGTGCCATAAGAACCTCTCAGATCCATAAGGAGATCTGGAACTGGCTTACTGAATTTCAATCAGATAAGACAGAGATTGATGGTAAAATGGACAATTTATTATAACAGAATATGAGTCTATTAGAAGGTTTTCGGCGCTCAGATTATTCGTGGAGCTTGAGTTCGAAGGGTCTCTGCCCTGACCAGCAGCATGAACATCTCCCCTTTTGATACTGGTGGTGGTGGCTGATGTCATTGCTGAGGCTGATGAATGATGAGGTTGATCTGTGAGGACTTGCCGCATCATGCAAGAACTACATAAATGGAGAGTGAAAGAGTCATATTTAAAGACAGCAGCTGATGATGATGGGCTAAACATGCAGGTGTGATAGTGAATGGATGAATGAGGCGACCTGAACGAGCGCAGCTGATATCAACTGATGCCATGGAGCGTGAAGCGGCTGATTGGGACCGAGCATGTGTGAGAAGTGAGGATATTAGAGTGGTACTGGCTCGTAAGTGTGGCCTGAATAGAATCCATTTTGTTATCATTCAAGTCAGACTTTGAAATTTTCCCAGAAGAAATCAGACCAGCTCCATCTCTGATCACTTTTAATCAAAGCTAAAACAAAAATACTTTCCAATTTTGTGCTGCCTACCCAGCGAAACTAAAAAAAAAAACAATCCTGTTACCTAAGCTTTTAAACTGCTTTAATTCCTTTAACTGAATTGAATTGTGAATATAATGTGTGAGTAATATAGTGTTCTTACCCTTTAAGGTTTTTTAGACTGGTCTAATTTATTTTTCAAATGCTGTACCTTTTTTGTACAGCACTCATCAGGATGCAGTTGTAAATTGCATATTTTAAATCTGGTTGTATTGTTCTGTGCAGCATTTTGAATGACCTCGATGTTTTTAGATTTGCTACTTAAATAAGCTGCCTTGCCTGTTCTTGATTGGAAAGTGCCACAAGCATAATGGGTTCAACTATCCAGCTATTACGCGGACAAGCCGTTCCTTTCTTTGGCCTGCTTTTAGTTCTGACTCTGATACACACAATCTCACCCAGGGAATCATTTAGGGAGTAGAATGTCAAAGAAATACAAAGAGAATGGCTTTACTTCTGCCTCATCAAAGATTCCACGTGAGCCCTGTCCTTGTCTGTTTGATCCCTCCGTCTCCCTCTGCCCATCACCTCACAAGCGTCTGCAAAAGCAACCGGGGCCTGCTGTGTGATTTCACTCTTCTACCTGGTTTTATTGCAGATACCTCTGGACCAATCAACAAGAGAAACCTCATCTCATGTTCCCTCTGTCAGCTCATAAAGGTTAAAAGCAGACCTCTACGTGTCTCCTGTCTCCCTCCTCATCGGGGGTCAACTCTGGTGCTGGGCTTGCTGCCTTCTTGTTCTAAACTTCTAATTGGGAGGCAGGATCACTGATCAGTTGACACAACTTTACACCGTTTCTCTCTAATGAGACTCTGTCGTGGCCAGAAGCCAAAAAGGAGTTAGCCACGGTCCACAGTTGGGGTCTATGTGACTGAAAGTGTACAGTATAAATGTAAGACGACTGATTTATTTTAAAGTTTGGTATTCTCAACTAAGTTAGAAAGACTTGAGAGCTGGGCGAAACATAGTCAGGAGTGAAACAATCTTTTTGCAATCACGTTCTACACAGCCCAAATGGGGCCTTGAATCGTAGGGCATTAAATGAAAGCAAGGCAACTATCTTTTTGCAAATAAGTGGTATCAGAAACACTTATGCAGTGATTAGAAGAACTTATCGGAGTGAAGTTTCTATTTTCTTACTCTTTTGCACAGTGCAGATAAGACGCTTGGAGTCTGGTGCCTAAGATTTTTCAAAGGATTTCTGTTTGATCTTGTATTTATGCGGAGGTTCGCCTATCTTGTCTCACCCACCATATGCAAATGCAAAATCTATGGGGATGGCGTCTTCAAACGGAGGCATTCCTGTCTGTGCATGCATTAACTATTGTGACATATAAGAAAGAACTCATTCTTCCTTGTACAGCAGTGAAGATCCAATAATAGAGGAATTAACTTAAAAAGTGAATGCTCTATAATTGGTATATTTAAAAGAAATTACATTTTAACGATTCAAAAAAAAAACCCCAATGCAATCCCCAGAGTGTATTAATTACACCCAGGCATACAATAATGATTGGGATGGATGATCATTCTGACAATTTTGCTTTTCGTAGTCTTACTTTAATGTTAAAATGATATAAAGAATATATCTTCAGTCATAACATTATAAGCACTGACAGTTGAAGTCAGAATAACATTGATTATCTCATTAGAACAGCACCTGTCCGTACGTGGAATATATATAAAGTGAAAATGTTGACCTCCAATTGATGTGTAGAAATTAGGAAAAATGGACAAACATTAGAATCTGAGCGGCTCTGACATGGGCCAGATTGTAATGTTCTAGAAGATTAGGTCTTGGCATCTCCAAACTATAGATCCACTGTAGATCTAAACCAAAAGGTTGCCCAAAGAAGGACAACTGTTACTGTGTGCTGGGAAGGCTTGGCTGTATCTGATCCAACACAAGAGCTACCGTAGCCAAAATTGTTGAAAAAGTTGGTTGAAGAATGGTCTCAGAACACACACCCGCATCTCAGAGCTGATATAGTAGCAAAAGGAGCCTCATTTGACAGGTGGGTCTAATGTTATGAGTGATCAGTGTATGGTATGGTACCTACCTACCAGTGCTTTTATTAATATGTAGGTCCCAGAGTTAAAGTTGAAACCATCACTGACATCATGAAAAATGTATTATTTTATATTTATCAGATCTGCCTTTTATTAATCAAAGAACCTCACTTTGGTTAACAGGTTAATCCAACCAGCTGAGGAAGACAGACAACTGAGTCAAAGTTGAGTTTCAACGCACAGTTACTGTAATCAAAGGTGAAACTGCTACCTGGAGAAGTAGATAGATATAGATAGATTCCGGGAGGATCCTATCAAGATCAAAATGTGACAAAATGTAAGACTTACTTGGTCATTAATTAAATACATCCTGAATAAAACATGTCAAAGCACAGCTCTTATCAGATGTGGGGAGCACATCTGTAATTAATGTAATTAAATGACGTAATTTAGTGTTTTGCTTCATTAAATGTATTATTATTATTATTATGTCAGGTTTTGGTGACATGTCTATATCCAGTCCCTCCTCTGTAACTAGATGCAAAATAAAGCTCTTTTCTAGTATTTCCATTTTTCGACATCTTGATTTGTTGTGACACTAGGGAATTTAGGATGCATTGACAGAAATTCTCACTCTACGTTTTTATGCTACTATGATCTTTATGTCTGGTTTCACAGACTAGTGGTGTGCGGATCGATACTAAATTATTGATACTTCCAATCCCAGTGTTCTCTCTTCTAGAATCGATTTTCCTATTAGAAGAACAATATTTAAACTCAGTAATCTGCGGTAAAAATGTATTTTTAGAGTCACCACGAACACGGTAGAAATAATAAAGTGTCATCGAAATCTACTACCAGGTGGAACTCCTTCTCTTGGTCAGACAAATCACGACTCAGAAAAATATTGATCCCATTTTTTAACCACTCAGATTTCAAATTTGTTGTGTTGGCCGTGTTCTTGCATGTCAGCAAGCAGAAAGTGGTTCTTTCTAATAAATTGCCTCTCTCGAGCGGTGATTTACAGCAAATTGATAAATTAAAACTTACCGGAGATGTACGACTGAATTCCTGGATTATCAGCACTGACAGCCAGGTAAGAGGAAAGAGATATTCTAATGGAACTAAAAGGTAGCAGGATCTATACAACGTGTTATTCATTCTTTCATTATCCATAACACTCCTCTATGTGTCGGCCCAACGATGAACCGGCGACTCGTCGAGGATTTACATGTCATTCAGCTGTTTTGAAAGAAAGACGGGAGGATGGACTTTTTCCTCAGATGATGAAGAGTTTTGGTGAGACTAATGGATTCTCGTTTACCTTAAACAGCTGTTGATTATTGCTGGCTGTAGATGGTTGCTGCGGATTTGCCTCTGAGATCCAGATGAGGTCCAGAATGTCTGGCGTTGATGGCAGTTTAACTGCGGCACCAAAGCGCTCAAGGCCCATGTCGAATATCCATGGACCCCCACTGATCTGATATTATAAAAGATATAATCAAAACAATCCTACTTTATTTTCCCTTTCTGAGCGCCTCATGCTTTTGTAAAAGAAAAAAAAAATCGATATTGGCAATATTACGTTGTGTTTAAATTGGTATCTGAGCGAATAGAAAATCAGTGTTATCCCACATCACTGGGATATGATGAGAGGAATGGGAGGATGAGAGGATTTACACGATACTGCGGTGCCTCCAGCTAAAAAATAGTTCTCATCTAATGAAAATCAAATATTAGACTCTGTCTTTGTTTTTATAGTCCTGTCTTCAATATCTCAGACTCATACCCCTATCCCTCCCTCCCCCCTCCCTTTGTCATCTGTGATCAACTCCCTGTCTGTAACTCTTACTTGGTAACTTAGGTTTCAAATGGTGCATAGACGGACTCACAGTTCACTTCATCTCCTTCACTTCTCGACAGAGCAGACAGTTATGTGCCCTAACAGCACACAGCAATAGAGGCGTCTGGCTTCCTCACACACACACACACACCAACACTCTCTGACAAATGGCGAGAAGCAAATGGCTACGTGAAAAGCATTACACACGCACTAATGCCCTATTGCAAGCTACACAGTCACTCGGCGTGACACACACACGCATGCATTCGCTGCACGCACACACAGATGAGTCATTTATATGGGCAGCCAAATGGACTACCGAGTACCGCTTCACCTCCCATAAAGCTGCCATAAACCCTCTCCGCCTCTGACAGTTGACGGATTGGTGTTATAGCAAGGCATGTATGTGGGTTCATGTGTGTGTGTGTGTGTCTGTGTGCGTGTGTGTGTGCGTACTGGTTTGAACAAACAGCCCATACTGCAGGTGGTGGATATTGAGAAAAAGAAATGCTCTTTAATGAATTTTGCATATTATTGATATACTGTATACCAATATTACATACTGATGTTATATTGAGTTGATAGAATTGATCTAAGAGGAGCATTTTCTGCACCAGTCAGCCATAAATTATGACTAGGGATGGCATTGGACATGTGTTAGGGTTTCCTAAAGGTGAAACAGTGTACAAGGTGGCTCATTTGGAGAACATAGCATGAAAATTAGGGGTCACGAAATTGAGTTCAAGTTATCATCCGAAAGCTTTATTCAGGGCGGAATCCAATCAACCAAAAAGCACGAGAGACTCTGATCAAAAGAAAAAAAAAAAAGGGGGAGGCACTCGGCCAGCCACACAATGGGCCGTCACTCCTAGTGCTACCCCCTAAATAGCAGAATAAGGTGAATCTTTAGAATCTTATCTTATAAATGAAAAACTAGTGATATGCTGTCGCCTCCAACAGCAAGTGTATATCCACAAAAACTCCCAAACCCCCGCGTTGTATAAGCAATCCCCTCTGAACCCCTCACATTAAATTTGAAGTTATTTACACAGTATTTCTTAGCAAGAAGCCCCCCGAAGTAAGTAAATATGAACTACTAGAGGAAAGTATGATATTTGAAAGAGAGATCTCCTTGAATAGATTCATATTCACCAAATTTTAATAAAATAGAACCAATGGCTAGGAAGGTATGTCCTAAAAACTGCGTTTTGGGTTAAAAACGCTCCCTAGTGAGTAAAATACAAACTATTAGAGTAAATCACGATGTATGCAAGATAGATCTCCTCAAGTCCATTCATATGCACCAAATTTGGATGAAATTGGACCAAACACAGGATATTATGTTCCTGTTTTTCGTAAAAAAAAAATCCCCTAGTGAGTCAAATATTGACCCAAGTCAGTTGCTACGCACCAAATTTGGAGCGAATTGGACCAATGGTTGAGAAATTGTGGCCTGAAACTTTTGAAGATAAAGCTCAGCTCAATCAATTCAGTGATCCGTGCAATAAGGTCTATCTGTTTATCAAATTGGGAAACAATCCATTCGATAGTTTTGAGTTATCATGTTAAAAAGAAGGATCTACAGAGGCAGCGATGACAATGACCATTCCATAATATAATCCATAAAGTAATCCCATTCACCTCAGAGATGTTCAGATCAAAGGTTAAGTTAAGTTTTTGTAAATCAGACTTGGACCTTTATTTTGTATTTGTATGGTTGCAGACAGCGTAGAGACGAGAAGGGAAAAGGCCCAGAGGGAACCCATTATTTTGTCTGAGCTGGTTTTGTGCGTGGGACCAGGAAAGGGCATTCCACAAACTATTGAAAACACATAATCGTCTTAAATATTATAGACTCACGCATGGCTTCTTCAAAGGACCCCCTGGAAAATGAGATGGTTTATCTCAACACACCTTCATACCTCAAATAACTTAAGTAAAAGTATATTTTATATCTTTTTACATATTCTTTTCTTTAAATTAAAGGTCCTGTGTTGTCTGCAAGTATTTATTTTTATTTTATTGTTTCTTTTCCTAAACTTGCTATAATACTTACTAGGCCTATACTGTTTTCCCCAACAGCAAGGGTATATCCCAGAAAAATCCCCAATCACCTGCGTTGCACAAGTAATCCATCAAATGAATTTTGAACTTATGACCACATTAAAAAGAAAAGAATCATATCCCCATAGTGTTTAAAATATCAACTACTAGAGTGAAACATGTTACAAACAGTAGGTAGAGTTGCGGCAGCGGTGGACGAGTTGACGATTTCATAACCCCTGACTGGAGGCGAGGAAGACTGAAGGGCCTTCGCTGGCTTCTTCAACCCAACAGAGAGCATGTGTGCTAAAGAATGAATGGCTGAATGGTCTGTTAAGAACTGCTTTGAAACATTCAGAGTCATTACACCCATAAAATATAAAGGTGTGTGTGTGTGTTAGTGTGTGTTAGTGTGTGTGTGTGTGTGTGTGTGTGTGTGTGTGTGTGTGTGTGTGTGTGTGTGTGTGTGTGTGTGTGTGTGTGTGTGTGTGTGTGTGTGTGTGTGTGTGTGTGATAAATGTTGTTGTTGAAATTCAACCCAACTGTATGAGAAGGAAGGAAATGAAACGGTGATGCTTCTCCTTGTACAAACTGTTTGACATACTTTGTGACATATGAGTATGAATGAAATAAAGTGGAATGAACTTTAAAAATGTCTGAATTTAGATTCTCCTATTTCATTTGAGCACTCTAAAAGGTCGATGTATTTTCTATCACAGCTCTAACTGATCTCTTAAATTATGGAATCTTGTGAAAGATTTCTTGTCCACAGGTCTCTCTTGAAAAGGAAAATAATCTCCAGATCTGAATTAGACTAGAAGTTTAAACGCAGAACTAAACTTAACTTAGACATAGGACGTAGACTTTTTGCTGTAAGTCCATGTTTTAAATGTGCAAACAAGTGGGGAGGGGTCAGTGTTGGCTGTGAGTCTGATACTCAGCTGAGATGATGAGCATTTATGTGCAGATAATGTTCTTTTAATGAGTGCAATTAGCAACTGAGAAATGTTTCAGTGTCTGTGAAGGAAAATCCTCAGATGTTTCCTAATCACTCTGTGATACAAGGCAGGAAAGCTGCAGAACAAACTCTGCCTCTGATCGTCACACTGCAGGAGGGCCGCTGGCTGCACAGCTCACACACACACACACACACACACACACACACTCTCACACACACTGACATGTGTACGCGCACAAAAACATACGCTCTCGTGCAGACAAACAAACACTCTCACTCACACACTCACACACACATACACGCTCACAAATACACACTCTCTCGAAAAACACACGTACACAAACAAACACTCTCACACACACACACACAGACACACACACTCTCACACACACTGACATGTGTACACGAACACAAACATACGCTCTCCTCAGACAAACACATACTCTCACACACACACTCTCACACACACACACACCAACACTCTCACAAACACACACACTCAAACACACATACACGCTCACAGATACACTCTCTCACGCACGCACACTCACACAGTCACACACTCTCTCACACACATACACACAGACACACACACTCTCACACACACGTTCACAAACAAACACTCTCTCACACACACACAGACACACACACATAGTCTCTCACACACACTCACACACACAGGTAGCTACTTTGTCCGACAGCTCGTGCATCTCCCTTCGAATACAGTCGAAAGGCTCTTTTCGGATTTCCATGTCGGCTCACCAGCAGCGACTGCGTCTGTTTGCGGAAATCAACCATTTTCAGAGTATCAGTTAATTTAAAACGAAAAGACATCTCCTTATTTTCAAGCCACTATTCTCACTTGAGGATTCAACTTTCTTTCATTCTCTCTCTTATTTTAATAATTTATTTATTTTGATCATTTGAGTAAATGTTTGGCCAACAGTTTATTTCTCACCCTGATGTTGAAAATCTAAAAATAAATACTAGTTAAATGATAGTCTACAAATCTCTTAATATTTACTCTTTCATGTCCATACTAATAAAAAACATTATTTATTTCCATATTTTATTTATGTGGGGGTATTTATTAGATAAATATCTTAGACACTCATTTGGTCAAATAATGGTACTGGCAACATTATGAACACAGAGCTGTATATGTTTGTAGTTTGAGTCTGGCTGATCCAGCTCATAGGCCTCGCTGCACTATTATTTTATTGAATGATGTATGTGTTGATGAGTTAATACATCTTGCATTATAAAAATAGAAAGTGTACCATTTGTTTGTTTTATTTTATTTACTTATCAGATTAAAGACTAATTTGCACATCACAGGTTCACATTGCCAGTTGAAGGGACTCAAATCTGATTGTCATTACCTAAAGTGACTCATATATCTTAAAATGTCAGACTTTTTCAGATCAGTTTTAAGTCCCTTTCAGAACGACATGAACGAGAGTGGCTGACGGTCATCTCACACTTGGAAAGGCCCGTGGTTCGATCCTCGGACTTTTCCATGTCATAGGATCCATGAGCAAGACCCTCTATCTCAATATGCTGCCCAGGTGATTCGAAGGGAGGGGGTTCCCCCTGCTTCCTTGAATACACAGAACTGATTTTTTCGATGTTGTCCTACAGTATGTGCAACTCTGAATAACAAGATGATGATGATGATGATTATAGATTCTAATCAGATGTATGTGTTGATTTTTATATATGCCCGTATCGTGGGAAAACGAAGCGAGATAACAACAATGTAGATTATCTGCTGTTCCTAATCTCATCACGAAGACCTTCCAAGAGGGATTGTCTAAAGAAAAATGCCATGCACATAGTCGCCTGTTGTGCATCCATTTTGGTGTTCCTCCCCCCCCCCCCCCCTTTGGTGTTATAAGACAGGATGCTCCGGGCTAAGCATATTAACACTGATGTTCCATCCCATTCTGTTTATTTTCCTAACGACATTCCTGTGCCAAAGTGAAAAACTACATTTTCACTTTAATTGAAGAATGTTTTATTCTTAATGATCCACGTCCCGTGCTTTTCACAAACCCAAAAGAACCTCTTACGCTTTCCCATTCAACATCAACTCGTTTTTTCCATTTCATACCCTCTGTCCTTCACTCACATTTGATATCAGCACATTCACTCTTTATTCCTCCCTCCTGCACTCTATTATACTACCTCAGACATTCACACAGAGAGGCACGCACTCTCAGCGGCCCGCAGCAGTTGCAGCGTTCCCCAGTGTGGACAGCTCCATCCATTGTGTGTGAATAATGTCCAAGGTCACTGTCTACTCAGAGGGTGATCATAAAAACCATACTGCTGCTAACCACAGGCCCAACCACTGAATTAGACAGATGCTGGGCGAGGCAAGGGAGAAGAAAAACGAGGAAAGGAGGAGGTCAGTGCAGCGTGAGAGAAGTGTGTGTGTGTGTGTGTGTGTGTGTTTGTGTGTGTGTGCTGAGAGTAGAGGAGGAGGGAGAATGGGAGAAGCAAAGCAGGGAGAGAAGGGGATATGTGTCTGGGGATGGAAAGGAAAAGGAAGAGTGGGTGAGACTGGGAGATGTGTAAAGGAATCCACAGCTGTCTCTCCCTGTCTGATCAGTCAGATCACAGAAGGGTGCAGCAGACCTTCCCACTCCCTTCTTCGCTCCTAATTTCACTCTGACTGGCTGTTGGCCATCTTGTGAGAACTTCTGAGCCGGCTCCTGCCAAAGGTCACATCTGGGAACAGAATGTGGCTCTCTCACCGGTTGATAGGGACCGCTTGTCAAAGCAGAGACATGAGCTGTGTCCCAAATTGGATCTCATTGCACTTACACTCAGCAGAAAGTAAAACGCCTTCTGTCTTAATTGGGGTCACAAAGATGGGTCGGACAAACCCTCCAGGGCCTTATTTTTCAAACTGCACAGCAAAGTACAAAAAGTTAAGTTAACTTGCATTGCGTTATAAATCAACACCTGGCGAGTTTTTTTAAGATTCTCACCAGTCCACCATTCAAGTTCACCAACAATCTTTCAGTAGATTTTAATTTGGTGGAAAAAGTCCTGTCAAATATAGCTACTGAGTGGGAGCACCCATTTTATCGGAGTGCTTTCTAATCCAACAAGCGTATACTCCACACAAAAATATGAACCAGGTTGCATGGTTTGGGTCTGCAGAAGTTTTGTTCTGTTGTTTTTTTTTATATCAGATTCAGTTACCGATGCACAGATGTGACAAACGCCATCATATTTGTCAGTGTGTGTGATCAAGCGTGAGCGTGCCTCCCTTCCGTTACCCATGCATCTATGTAATTAGTGCGTTCAGTAATGTAGTCTAATGGCTTCGAGTGAGCATTGTGAAATGCTGATGGACATCTGTTTAGCAGACGAGTCACAAAACGCTCCATCTCTGCCTTTTTTTTCCCCAATCTGTACCGGAAACTTACTCTTTAGCTGCGTGTATTTGAATTTATGTAGCAGGTTTAGAGAAAAAAAATGTTAAAAAATGGGAAAGAATCCACATCCCCCCAAAATTAACAACTGTAATTACAGGCATAGTTTTGCATAACACTCCTTCACACAGAGCCAATAATTAGCATTTTAGACAGTTCTGTCCAAAAACCCCCACAAGAAACAAAGATCTCCAGTAGATTATCTCTACCTGCAGAGTTGTACACCGCTTCCATTTTAGTGCACTAACACTCACAAACAAATCTTCTGTATTATAACAACAGATCAGCTACACAGATCAGTGACACAGTTAGCACCGGCCAGATGTGAGGAGGTGGCTTGTTATTGTGGGTGTTTCTGAGTGTGTGTCCTTGTTAGGGCTGCACTGTTTGCTGCCCCCATCAAGGTCACAAAATGTCTCAGTGGACCCTGAGCAAAGCACATCCTCGCCAGCTGGCAGAGACCCAACTAGCTATCAGTGTTGACCCGTCTCCTGGAAAACAGATCCACTGACTTGTTAAGAAGGTAAGCAGAGAATCTGACACCTTCTGTCCTCGTCTCCTCCTCTCTGACATGTCCTCCTCTCATCCACTCAAAAGTCAGAGGAACAAGAATAGAAAGTGTGTGTGCGTGTGTTTTTGAGCGGTCGCTTACACGAGTTTACATTGCGATGCCATCAGTCACATCTCAAGTCCCACGTTTTGAAAGCTGAGGCAGATCTTCAAAGCCATCAACACACACATTTTCTGTGACTCAGCAAGACTGGCATTCATTTGTTTCCCTTCGTTATGCTCAGACTGCAGGGTGGACAGATGAAGGGACGATGGAATGGATTGCCAAGAGAGGGAAGCATGTGTGGTGGCGTCTCAAACAAGTTTTCTAATTGGGCACAAGAGGCCTCGCAAGTTTGGCGGTGGAGAGCTTTCAAAAACACTCCTAATGTAAACACATTCAGAAGAGGAACAGAACAGGGCAGGAATAATTTCAAACCCACTTGCAAAGCAGAGACGGGGATACGACGCAGTCATAAACCGGGATATAATGAATTCTGTCAGACGCACAAATCAGCACACACAGGCTTAATAAGAAAGTCACAGCAAGATGGATGGTTTGTGTCTAACAGAGACACATGCAAACTTCCTGGCATCCATACTCAAGCTCAATATAATAGGTGTCCCTCAGATCTCAAAGCGGTTGCATTATTTAAGAGTGGGACTGAGATAGACTCCAGTGTGTACATGTGTGTGTGTTTGTTTCCAGCTATAAATACACCTGTGTCTCAGATTCAACCTGATCTCAATGACTTTACCTTCCTCTCCTCTCCCCCTCAGTCACTCTCCATACGAGTCCACAGCGACCCTCTACCATTTGAAATATTTCCAAATCAGAATCAGAGGATATCACGAGGCGGTAGTATCCTTGTGTGACGGCCAACATAGTGAAAGTTAGAGTTTCTCACACAGGGGAAGACGTGGTTTCATCTCTGATCCTATCTCAGCTGAAGATCAAGTGTCTTAGGCTCTGTTTAGACTTGGTTTTAAAATGAGTTTTGGGCCATCGAATCACAGGCAGACAGGGAGACACATCACCGTTTACGCTTATGTCCCCTTTGATGGCCCCTTGTGTTCAGATTTCGTTGCTGCCTACGTCCCTTTCGCTACATAGATATCAGTCACAGCAGTCATGCAGCAGATTCGTGTAGCTAGCTAGCAGGGACTAGCTAACAACTTTATTAACATCAAGACGTAATGTTCGCGTATGGATTATTCCAGCTGTTGAGACTGACGGGACAAAGTAATTTGCGACTTGCTAAAGCCTGTGAGCTCGCCTCTCAAGTCCACTCTCTTTAAGAGTCACGTGCTTCCGCTGAAACAACGACCACTTCCAAAGCTGATGACGTATTTTCCTTTTCTGTTCTAGTCGGAGACGCATCAGGACACAATACCGTTATCACTAGAATTGATATGTGGTCAAATGTGTCCCATGCCACCTTGACAAGTGGTTTTAGGTATTACATCACAATGCATTTTGGTGGTCTAATGATAATGGGCAAATCGCCTCGCTGTAACGATTGTGTACAGCGAGGCACAATCGCTTGTACTTAGCGATTGGGCCTCGCTGTCCACTTGTCATCCGATTGCCTAACACGCATTTTAAAACCAAGTCCAAACAGGGTCTTATAGGGGACACCATAAACCATCATTGAAGGTCATTGACATCGGCAGCCCAATTTACTGTTGCTTGTTTCAATCATGATATCACTATCTGATTGTGCAGACAAAAATAGGCAGTTTAACTCTTCATTTACAGAATTGTTATGTTGGTTCAGACAGAACCTGGTGTGTTTTGGTACAGAGGAAGGTGCTTTGTTTTGAGTGACAGCAATGGTTTTGACCCATGCCTGCTCAGAGCGAATTAGAAGCAAATCTTATTCTGCATTGTGATTAAATACAAGGTCATTGCAAAGCAGTACGCCAACACAGGTTGGCACTGAGTGACGCAAACGACATAAGTAAAATGGAATTTTGATGTATTATCGTCTCAGCAAATGTTTTTTTTTCATTTCATTCATGGTTGATTCTAGAGTGAAATGGTGGAAAGAAAAAAGGTACAGAACAGTTCATATTCATGGTTTTGTGTTACTTGAGTGACATGAAACTTGGTGACATTCATAGGAAAAGACCCGAAATGTGGTCCTTGATGCTGGGTGGGAACAAAGCAGGAGCCATTTTATACCCACACAGACCTTAGTGCGAGGAAGAACTGGAAAGATTTTGGGAAAGGTCAGTTGTATATTTCAGACACAAAGGGGAGCTTAATCTCCAGAAATTTCACTCCAAATGTGGTGCGTATGAATCGACTCGAGGAGGTCTATCTTGTATGTCATACTTTAATGCAGTGATTCCCAAAGTGGGGTACGCCAACCCCCATGGGTATGCAAATTGATGTAGGGGGTACGTGAACATTTTTTTTTTAAAAAGGGCAAATTAATTGCAGTCCCAAAATAGATTAGCGAGACTCTCGCTGATTGATTGACACTTGTGGCTACATCTGTGTAGAGTTGCCGTCGCACACTCCATCGCCTGGCTAACCCCCGAAAATGGATAAATAGTTAAAAATTAAACGTCCTTCCAGAGAGACATCAACTGAGATACGGGAATGTCAATATACAACAGGGGATAGGGGGATTTTCACAGCAGATACAGTATAGAGTATATACAGTATTCACACACTATTAGGGCTCAGACTCTGTTTTGAAGTTTATTTTGGATTTATTTATGTCCAAAGTCCCGTAAGGAGAGTCATTATTTTGTGACTATTTTGTGACAAAATAATTTTATCTCGTGTGCGCAAGTTTTATCTTGCACCAGTTTAGCAGCTTTAAAATGGTCAATTTCGGATCACAGCCATCGGCTATTCTAGGATCTGCATCTTTATTCCCTAGACGAGAGCAACATGGTGCAGTCAGTTGACACACAGAGGCAACTTACTCTGCTCAGCACGAGTCCTGCATAGTTTTGCATGAAAATTAGCAGCCGTGCTACAGGGGTATCCCGAGTGTGTTTCACTGATCAGTTCATCTTAACTGACCTAGTTAATAATCACATAATGTTCCTGGTTATTTTCAGTTTAGGAATAAATCTATATCTTTTTCACTACATTTCCTTGATGACTTATATTTAGGAAGCTAAACTGTCCCTTTCTTTTTTTTCAACAATGACCATCTTGGTCATTGTTGGTCACACTTTCACTCCAAATTAAATAACAGAAATTACTGAACACAATAAACACACAAGAGAAATATATCGTTCTCAAAAGAAAACAACTTGTGCGCACAAGATAAAAAATTCTTATGGATAGTTAGGGACCCCAAAGATTCTAGATGATGGGAGCTGAATTGGAGGGGAAGCTGGTCACTAATGTCTTGGATTTTCAAGTTCTTTGTGACATTGTTTAAACTAAAAGACGTGTCTCAGTTATACAATCATTTTTAAGGATGCACAATACTGGATATTATTATGGACATTATTCAATATGCTGATATTCTAACTCATTTTGGCCAATTGCCAATGATGATATATGCACATATTTTTTTTTACAATGAACTGCCGAGGACATCAAATCTCTCATGTGGTTTAATTGGCATATTAGTAGGCCCGGTGTTCCTGTGAACATCCACAGGCAGATGCAGACATTCAATGCTTTTCAAAGGGGTACATATTCACCAGGCAAAACAGGAACTTACTCAGACTACAATTTGCATTTCCTGTGCATAATAGAGCATAATCCCGTCTGGCTGACATATTAACAAAATTGTATATCTCAAGAGTATGACGACATTTCATTTTGAAGCCAGTATCACCTGCTCCTAACAATAATATCATGCGTTCCATTATTTCTCCAATGCTAAAAAATGTGATTAAATATAAATTTAAAGTAAATTCAGACTCAAACGGTGGACAGTTGTGGGAAGATGAAAAAGTCTGCAGAGTGTGAGCTTCCTTCTAGCCTTCTTCTTTTATCCCTTACACAGATTTCTCACTTTTCCTGTCGTAACAACAACGGTCCAACAGTGAGGATGCTCTCCAGAAGAAAGAGTCTGAAAATATGCACTTGTGTCCCTAGAGTCAAGCATTTATACACTCATTCCATCTCCATTACAGCCTTAGACAGATTTTCTCTCAAGCATTTAAGTCAAGCCATCCAGAATATCTACAATCTTTGCCATTTAATATCGTCAGAAAAAATGTCTTACTATAATCTTTTTAAAAGCATGTCACAAATCTTTGTATATTGTAAATACTCACAAACCAATTACCGAAATCTATTGAGACAAGGTGGCAGCCGAATGCTCCTCAATGAGGGGTTAACTGCAGAGAACCAATGTTCCATAATTGTGTATGAGAAAGGCTTTAAAGATTCATTGGTGTTAATTTGTGAAAGGGCAAAGTCAGCTCAAATAATCAGTTAAAATCAAGCAAGATAAAAAGATCAAATAATCTAAAATAAACATTAAAATAAACATTGAAATAGCAGTTTAATAGAAATGTCAATGTTCTACTCAAATTAAAAGTCAGAGACAAAAGGTGCGTTTTCAACACCTTCGGCCCTGAATAGCCGGTGGCTCCTTTTACGGTAGCCACCCCGCCCACTGTAGTTATGAGTGAATGTTGGCTTGTGTTGTAAATGCACTCTGGGTGGTTGGTCACACTAGAAGGGTTTTATATCAGCTCAGGGGTTGGAGCATTGGTCTTGTAAACCTTGTAATGAGTTGTGAGATAATATCTTGCTGGGGCCTCTTCAACTCACTGCACATAAGCCAGTGAACTGTTAGCGCTGGTCCCAAGCCGGGATGAAAATGGGGAGCGGTGTGTCAGGAATGGCATCCAGCGTGAAACCTGTGTAGCTTAGCAGTACAAATGAGCTGTGGTGACCTCCAAATCTCCAAAAGAACAACACCAACAGCAACTGCAGCACGTGCGCTCCACGGGGGACATCGCTCTCCCCTTTTCTGTTTACCCTTTATACTTCTGACTTAAGACACGACACAGCTCACTGCCATCTCCAGAAGTTCTACGATGACCCAGCAATCGTCGGATGTACTGTACATCAGAGGGTAACGATCTAGAGTACAGAAAAATCTTCAAGGACTTTTTGAACTGGTGTAGGGTCAAACACTTTAGGATTAAATCCAGTTAGACGAAGGAGCTGGTGTTTGACCTCCGTAGGAAGACCTCACACATCCCACCGGTCGGTGAACAACTAGGGTTTGGACTTGAACAGGTGAACTCCTAAAAATACCTGGGTGTTTACCTCAACAATAAACTGGACTAGTAGGACAACACAGAAGTCCTGTACAAGAAGTTATACAATATATTGTATAAGTTATACAATATCTTTTAACTGCGTTGTATTATTATTATTCGTATTATTCACAATGAAATCTGATATGAATTGTCACAGATATTTATAGAACTGGTCACAGAACGCAAGAAGAATGGCTGTAGAGAACGCTGTGAGCCAGTTGAGGTTGGTTGCCAGGTTGCCTTTGTCTGATGATTACACAACGAGTTTGTCGCGTCCAGTCGTCAGCGCTAGAAAATGTATTTCAGAACATATACAATTGTTCTTTATTCTCAGTTATAATGCCTTCTTGTTCTGAACTCCCATGTTCTTCTACTTGTCTACAAGTATAAGCCCAGGCAGAAAACCTGCAGGCTCTATCGACAAACAAGCAACATAAATACTTTAGACTTAACTTAAATACAAGAAAATTCTGATCATGGTTCTCTAAGGGCAGCTTGGTTGTGCAGTGGGAAGTCCAGTTGTCTCAAATCTTCTCCCGATGTTAGCGTTGGTACTGCAGGCTTCCTCCCAGGCCATGACCATTGATATGGGTGAATTTGGGCTATGTTTGAAAGAAAGCATGAAAGGTGGTCCGCTTTAATGTGTCGACCTGATGAAACGGCGACTTGTCCAGGTTTGCATACTGCCTCTCGCCCATCACCAGCTGGGTCAGGCTCCAGTCCCTCCGCGACCCTGTGCAGGATTAGTAGTTACAGAAAGTGGATGGATGGATGTTTTTTTAACTAAAGTCTCTATACACCTGGACTTCAAATTTTCAAATCTACAGAGGAAATCACGGAAAATATGATTTGAAATATAAATGGGCACACCATGTCAGATAGAAATATCCTTCAAGATAAATTTACTATGAAGCCCATGGTCAGCTGAAAATGCTTTCCAGTTACACAGCATGTTTTCAATGTTACTCACTGCTTCATTTTCAGATATAACCTACATATGATTTTTAGAAATAAAGTAAAATGAAAAACTCACAGTAGGTTTAAAGATTCATTAAAATTAGAAACTTTGTGGCCAATACTTAATTACCGGATTCTTGATAAACTTTTGTGGATAAAATTTCTTGCTTTTCTAGGGGGAGAGAAAGAAATTCTGTGCAACATCAATGTATACCTACTGAAATGGCCACTGAGTGCTCATGAATCGATGTTCAACATTTCTTATGCTCGATATGAGCATCATGCTCATATCGAAGCGTCCTTAAATCACCTCCTTTACACTCGCACAAGAGCAAGTCGTTTCACAGAGCCACACACAGACCATCAGAATGAAAATGCATTTAAGGCTCCTTCTGATATTGATTTCTATTTGCAACTAAAAGATGGAATACCTCCCAATGGCAGATGGGAGAACCATTCTGTCTTCTTTTATGAAACAGTACCAGAGGAAACACAAATGCACACACTCAAACTAATTTTCCAGAGGAAGGATTCTCGTAAAAGTGGCAAGACGTGAAGCTCTGGCTCCGACACAAGCTGGCTTGTCCAGCAGAAGAAACAAGTGAGCACATTCAAGTCTGAGCTACAATGTTCTGTAGTTCAGTGTGTAGGAGGTTGGAATTAAATTTTGTGTTAATGTCTTTGCAGTCATTTAAGTGTTCCCAACCCGTGCGTGGAATTTTGAATGCAGATGACCTGTGTTTGCTTGAATGGTGTGAATAATGAGGAGTGTGTGTGTGTCGTGACTTTCAGGCTTAAACTTATAAAGTCTGCAGATAAGCACTTATTCTCAAAATTCCCTCAGGTTTCTTTTAGTTCATCCATCTTACCTCCCATAATGGTTGTCTTATCCATCTTGCTAAAGTTTGATTTCATTGTGTTAAAATGTTCATTCAGCATTGCGGCTGTCTCGCTTGACCAGCCACACAAAATGCTTACGTGAAAAATAAAACATCAGCATCAAACAGCAGAAAGGCCTACAAGCTTTGTCCCTCTTGTCTCATTTCTCATGCTTGTATCTTTCTCTCGCTTCCTGTTATGTCAACACATATTCAGCTAAAAACTCAGAACACAGGCTGTTTCTTTTAAACTTTCTGACGCTTCCATGCATATTGCTTGTGGAAGATAATCTTTGAATTTCATAGCCTGCAATAAATAGTTATGGGTATAATTTTGCGGGTATAACACTAGCAGAGAATATTCATTCAGTAGACAGATTCCATGTACAACTTTTTTTTTGATATATATCTAATTGAAATGCTTTTCCATTCATCCATTTTCACATTCCTTGTCCTTTGGTTCTTGAAGAGTTAGAACCTATCCCAGCTGAGGTAGGGTAAACCCTGGGCGAGTCTCTCGTCCATCATAGTAGCAATGGAGAGAAAGACTAACAAGACTTCATTACTCACATTCACAACTACGAGTATGTCACCTACTGGATACTGCAGAAACTCAAAATATAAACCATAAGATAGCCTCTTACGGAGCCTTTTAAAGACCGGGCCCTGAGTCCAAAGCTTGGGTAATCATTACAGAGACAGTGTAGACCCCTCTGTAAACTTGAGGTGGAAAGACAGGACTGTGATATTTAATGAGCTTTACCTCAAAAAAGAACAAAAATGAACTGATAATTCTTTATAAATTCGTGGAGAAAGCACAACAACTGGGAAGTCTTTAACTTCTGAGCAGAGGATGGGATCAACCGCCATGTAACACTGAAGGTAAATTATTTTTCTGCACTATAATAATAATAATAATAATAATAATACATTTAATTTATAATGCACTTTACATTTGGATCAAATCTCAAAGTGCTATAAAAAGAAAAGTGCACTATTTGAAAGTGCTTCTGGGTGCATGTGTAAGACATCCAAATAGGTTGGGGCAGCTCCGCCAATGATGATTCCATAATATCCCTGACCTTTTGGGGATTAAGATATCCCCGACTTTTTATGGATGAAAAACGCAAATAACTGTCTGTAGTTTCAATTTCTCTGTTGTGTCACTCAGTTTCAGTAGAACATGAACTGACCAATTTTGTTTGTTTTAGTCATTCAGGCTGTAGGAGGTTTCCAAGTTTACCACTCACGTTTCTTTCTTAGTTTTCTTAGTTTCTTTTTACAGTCATGAATGGGAGACATGCTCTGAGCTGCACAGAGTGAAGGTCGCGAGGGAACAAGAAGTCCAGACAAGGTTCCGCCACAATATCATTATATTGTTGTATTAGAAATGGTGGAATACAATATGAAGAATAAGAATGATTTATTACAGATCCCGTCAGGCCGGCCCCTGTTCTGGAATTTCCGCTGCCAACTCCTACTCTAAAACCCTCGATTACATCTTTGTGAACGGACAAGGTTTAAGAAGTTTACATAAAATGTATTTCAGATATTTTACAGGGTGTTTATTACACCTTCTGGAGACGTTAAAAGAAATACATCAAAGCAGGCATTTATTTCAGTCACAATTTTCTTAACTTTCAAAATATCTAATGGCAAAATTGATGACATCAAGCACACTTTCATCCTTTCCCCACCTACACAAGCATAAAAGCAGCATGGAAGTGATCTAAATATGGCATCCCCCCCATGGGGAGCCTGTGTTTTTGCGAGTGCAGTAAGTTTGTTAGCAGACTCCCTTTGGAGCTTGGGTCTCTGTGTAAGACCTATTACATCACAGTACACATGATGCCAAGAGAAGCACCCAGGCATTAAAAGGCAAAGCAAATGGTAGCTCAGCGCCTTGCTGCCATGTCAGACACAATGTGGGGTCTACAGTGTGTGTGTGTGTGTGGATGGATAATGGCAGTAAGTGCTAAAGTATTTTCAGAGGCAGATATGTATGAATGTGAAGGAAAATTGTGACCGTGGTCTTGTCTGTGCATATTGGTACATATTACAGATGTTCTGTGGCCAATGATTCATTGTCCTTCTGCAGCCGAGGAGATTAGACTCTGTCTGCCTGCTCCTTTGTGTCCCAGTAACACCCTTGTCTCCCGCAGATAATTATCTGCATGGCTGCTCTCCTCCGCTCTCCTCTCATCTGAATGGGAAAGACAAAGAGCAAGTTTGTGAAAGAGCCTGAAAACTTAGTTAGGGAGAAAGGAGGGGGAAGCAGAGACCGGCAGTGAGAGGAGCTGGGGGTTCAGTGGAGGGGCAGTCGGCGGAGCAGACGGGCTGAAGGAGAGGAAGGAGAAATGAGGATGATGAATGTGGATAGGCAGAGAGAATTGAATCTTTTAATCTCCTAAAGTGGGAAGAAAGCGACCAGAGGCATTTGTGATTGGATTTCTTTTAGTCCACAAGTAGGTCAATAGAGCTAGCATTGCTCATTAGCAAGAGGCAGAGAGGAGGGAAATGTTTTGTGTCGATACAGTGAGCCTCATTCCTTTGCCCTTTCCTCAGAAGAGGAGGACGAGATGGAGGTGAGAATGTTTGGCGGTGTGGCTTTTTGTGGACTCTCTGAAAAAGGGTAAAGGAGAGGAAGGAGCAAGCAGCATATAAAACGACGAAGAGGAGACTTGCAACCCAGCATTCACGCTATGAAAAAAAGGCAGGAGCGGGGACATCAAGGTAAAGCTCCTCTGATCACTTCAAAGAGTTCTACCGGCAGACCTTACCGGTCTCAGGAACCACACAAGCCAGATGATAGTCCAGTTGGGCTCAGTTTCAACATATCTCAGCGGCGACCCAAAGGAGAGCTTCTCTTAAGAGGAGGGGGTTGTGGGGGGTGTCTAATTGAAGCTGATGCTTGCTCTGGACAAATCAAAGCTTTATAAAGCTATTATTTCAACATACCAGAATGGGCCAATTATAGAAAACCTCTTCTTAGTCCATTCATCTCCACACATCGTCCAGAAGTCATAGAAGATACACATCTACTCTTCTTATAAGTCAGTGTCTTTGAACTCTACGGAGAAGGGTCATGGCTCTCTGAAACATTTGGCTTCAACAGCCCTCACCTTCATCTACTGGCATCATGCTCCTGCTTGAGGGTGAAGTAGCGGATGCCTTGATAAATACTATCCATTTTCTTGGACACTGCCGATGTTGTTGCCTTTTTCAGTTGCAAATTTGTTTGAAATTGAAATACCGGAAGTAATTGATTCCAACCTTAATATTTCATTAATAATTCAAACATTCAATTTTCTACGCATAAATAATGAAACAGTATCTCTTAGATGTTCTATTTGATGGCTCTCAGTCACGTATATGACGTTCCACCATAAGCTTCTGCATAACTTATTAAATTACATCCTAATATAGAGGGACTGGGCAACATCATCAAATATCAATCATGAGGCTTGTTGAGAACATCAACGTTCAACGAGAACATCAAAGCCACAAAAATCATGTGAGGAAAGACCAGGAAACAGAAAATAAACAAATAAAAGTACATCAACAAAGTTTGATAAACATCCGATGTTTGGCGTCAGTCTTCAGCAGTTAAATGTGATTGCAAAAATAATCTGAGAAAATTACAACACAATAAATTGCAAACATGAATTCCAGGTTAAATTATGTCATTCATTAATGACTGACTGGAACTACATGACTGTAAAATCCAATTACCTCCTTAAGTGGATGAAGTTATTTAGACTGATCAGACATAATAACATGAACAGAATAGCAGAATAACCCTCGTTACCTTGTTACTGTGGTTCCTCTCAGTGGCTGGGAGTTAATAAGCCTCTAACTTAACATTCTCTCTTGAAGTTGATGAGTTGGAAACAGGAGAAATGGGCAGTCGTAAAGTTCTGAGCAACTTTGACGAGAGCCAATTTGTGTTAGGTAGCCAGCTGGATCAGAGTATCTCCGGAGGTGCAGGTATTGTATTGTGCTACTGGTCGTCAGTGCTTAGTAATCACCAAAGGGGTTGAAGGAACATACAACCAGTGACCTGTATCGAGAGGGTCTTGGCTGCACAAAGGCTCATTGATGAACATGAGCGAAGATTAGCCCGTGTTGTTGGATTCGGAAGCTCCCAGAAAAAAAAAGATCAGATCAGGAAGCTTTTAATGGCAAAAAGGTCAAACTACACAATATTAGCCAGATGGTTATATTTGTATGACTGATTGGTGCGAATACCACCAAATTTAAAAAATTGTTCAGTCTTTATTTAGAGCAGAGTCTTCTGTTTTACACAGATCCTACATTCCCTCAAGAAGAAGCACTTGGTCATAAGGGGTCAGTGAGAGACAGTCAGAAACCACGATTTGGATTCTCTGGGGTCAGCTATCTCAAGCAAATATGTTACATTTAATAGCAATTTTGCTAATGAAAGCAAAACTGGTATTAAATGTACTTCCAAATGTTCCCCAATTGCCATAAAGACACCTACTTGGCTGCCATTTCCACAAGCTTGAAAATACTCCAAAGCCCCGACCCTTCCATTACCTAGCCACGATGACGGCCAGGCAGTGAGAGAAGGTCCATCGTTCCACACACGACCCATAGACCGATTTTAGTAAGTCATCCAGGTACTAGTTATATACTTAATAATGACGTCCCTGTTAGTGTGAACACAGTTATAACTAAAACTGCTGAGGTTCTTGCTGATTTGAGACGCAACACGAGAAAGCAGTAGGTATGGTGGAGGTATGGACATAATAGCTATATGCTAAGCTTATGTAGCTAGTGTATCTTAATAGCTCTCTGAGCTATGAATTTTTGAGCTGAGCTAATGCAGACGATGTATTACAACGCAGTAGCAAGAAGCTACAACTCAATGAACAATGTTAAGCCTGAGTAGAAAAATGTGCTTCCAAAAAAAAAAAGGAATTTGGAAATTAGGTAACATGTTTACTGCAGATGATCGGCATGTCAATAATGTTGAACAACTATCCTTTGGTGTAGGTAAGGCTATAAAGTGAATGGCCCCATTGCATGCTGTGTATTTTATGGACTTTGGGCTGGTTGTAAATGTAAGATATTAATTCTTCTTGTTGTCACAAATTTATATTTATGTTTGTTTTACAAATCTTAAATTCTATTTCCTTCATTCTATTGTTTTTATAACTATTTACTTGTTAATAATTTCATCACTGTAGTAATGAATGGCTTCCTCTGGGGGAAGCATAGTAAAAAGAAAGGCAAGCAGACATGTATGCGTAAAACTATCAGGTGTGCCTCAAAACTTATCGTCTGAAAAACAATTGAATATCACCCGATTCATTTTCCCACAATAAAACTGTTTTTCTGCTACATGTTTTTTATGGAGACCGCACACACAGAATTGTATTACTCAAATTCAGTTATTTGCAAGCTCTCACAGGTCACAAGAAGAGATGGCGGATTAGAATGAGAGAAATTTGTTAGGTTTATGCTAAGCTAATTGCTGCCTATGTGGGACACACAGACATTAGAGTGCTATGAGAGGCAAAGTGAACAAACCTGAGCTGTAGCTCCATGCCAGGCAGAGTGTGTGTTGTTGTGTACAGAATCAGGACCACACAAACATCTTACTGGACACAAATGACATTTGTAAAGTAGATTTAGAGGCTGTTTAATGGGCTGCAGCAGAGCGGGTAATTAGCCCTCTAGCATGGAAAATGATGTAAGCAGTGCACTTTTCCCCGTTTAATGTCTGTTTGGTTGTTCTTTCAACAAGTTAAGATGTAGGACACAATGTGTGTTCATGCTTATAAATTAGATAAGGAGGTTTTTAGAAGGAAAGGTAACGTGAGTTGTTGTGTACAAGCTACACAACAACTTTTTTTTAACTCTGTAGGTCTTTAATGGCTGTGCTATATTCATCTATGGGCATGAGCTCCTTCTGCAGTAATGTAATAATAATAATAATACATTTCATTTATAATGCACTTTACATTTGGATCAAATCTCAATTTATATAATTATGCTGCACGGTGGTTAACTCTGCTGCTTCAAAGGAAGAAGGTTCCGGTATGAATCCTGACCCGATGCCTTTCTGTGTGAAGTTTTAATAATTTTCCGTTGTTTATGTGGTTTTGCTCAGCGAATGATTGCTCGTCTCCACAGGTCTGTCCTGTGATGATCCGGCAACCTGTGCATGAATCACCGTACCCCCTTCCCAATGTCAGCTGGGATAGTTTGCAGCTCCTCTTGACTGATCATAATATAAAAAGTTATAGGCTGCTATTAAAATACACATCAATGTATGGAATATAATGGGAAGTAGCAGCATCACCATTTCGAAAAAAAATATATATAGCGCATGTTGTAACAGCCATGACCGTCCGGGTATTTAATCAGTTTGTGTTGATTTTGAAAGACCATCAGAGGATTTAAAGACCACTCCCTCTACTGGAGGCATCGCCTTGTACCTCCTTTTTGGAAGTTTGCAGACACCCGATTAACAGTGCCAGTCCGACCCAGTGGAAGTTGAGAAATCCAGAGTCCGGAACTCTGCCAGTCCGATGTCCAGGGGGATTTCCAGATGCCCTTTATCCGATTCCAGTATCAACAGTTTACGGCCCTAAACTGACCCGCATGCGCAAAAGAATAATGAGAAAGATCGGGCTGGATGGAGAAGTGATAATTATTTTCTCATATTTTGAGACATTTATAAATGTTGGGATGCTGGTACATGTATGCATTTTACCCTGATTTCAAACAGCTACGCATCGTTGCGCAGGCGCCAATTGATGTCACGGAAATGTAAACACACAGTGGAGGCTGGAGCGAGGGAGAAGTTTATATATTATTAAATATGCGCGGCTGTTTGGATGAGCATCGAAATGCTCATTCTGTTCAAGTTTATAGTTAACAAGCTTCAAAACGCTGGTTTCCAAACATAATAAGTGGAGCTCAGGGTGGAAAACACCGACTGTGTCATTAAGCCGCTGAGAGGACAGATACAGTTAAAGCTGCGTGATAAACACTACAGTGTATGTGCAAACAAACAAACATATCCTCCTTTTCTCGTAATTACCAGATCTTTTCTTGAGATAAGGGGTCTTGGTGAAAGTGATGCACTTCCATACTTGACAATGTCGTTGTTTATCTAAAACAACTCTTACCCTAACCCTAACCTACTGCAACTCAAGAAAGTTTATAAGAATCTTTTCAAGCTTGTTCTTAGTTGTTTCTACTGCACTCAACGCTCCTTCATGTACGCTTCTCTTCACTGCCCTCCGCTCAATACAAGAAGACACATTCATTGACATAAATTCAGATCTAATGTATTCATTTTAACCCCTCTCACTGTTTAAAACTGTTTCTGGTTCCATATTGATCCGTTTATCTTTCAAAACATTCAGCACAGTATTTATTTTCCATCACTAGAAACAGAAAAGGGACTGTAAAAGATATTTCATGTGAAAGGCTCCGTCTGACTGGAATAACCTGCAAGAGGAGGAAGAAGATCCATCACATCATTTCACCGATTTAAATGCACTTTGTCTTCTTTTCTGGAGAAAAATTGTCAATGTTTCAGATGAACCAATTTTTGTAAACCACATATAAAACACTATATTTATGTACGTGTCACATATTAGTTTTGCTGGGCAGGTATTTTTTATGTGGTTTCTCTACGGCGATGTAGTTGTTTGTTCATTATGGTTATGTTCATCATGCTCATTTTTCAAGGGTTTTCATGTTTATTGTTAGTTCATGTTGGGACCCCATTGAAAATGACATGATTCATCTCAAAGGGTTTTCTCCTTATGAATGAATGTATACAAACAAACAAACAAAACTAACCTAGACCTAGACCTAATCCAGTATTTTAGGGTGTATCGGCGGTATTCCATACAGTAGAATGAACACTGTCATGTCACTGACATGTCACTGTCTCTGTCAAGATCTCTCTCCTCACTCATCAGTGCATCCATGGTAACACACCCCCCCTACCTAAAAGAACTACTCACTCCACTGATGTCAACACGATCCCTCCGTTCTACCCACTCATACCGCCTCCTCCTTCCCCAGACTAAGCTCAGCACCATGGGTGATCGGGCCTTCTGTTCTGCTGCCCCTCGTCTGTGGAATGCCCTCCCTGACCATCTGAGACGACTGACACATTTAAAAAAGGACTTAAAACTTTCCTTTTTAGCAGAACCTATAACTTTAATTAACATTGCTGCTTTTTGGTCAGGTTTTTATATAGTTATTATTTTATTTTTTATTGATGCTTTTATCTGCTTTTACTTTGTAGCACTTTGAGATTTGATCCAAATGTAAAGTGCATTATAAATTAAATGTACTATTATTATTACTGTACTTTTGCTTGGTCTTTAGATAGACCTATACGTTCAAACAAACCATAGCCAACATGCTACATACAGAGTCACGACACAACTTTACATCAGGTTCAGTGCCGTGTAGGTATTTGGTGCTCTGATAGTACAATGCCCCAACTGCAATGGATTTAAGGATCTTATTTGCTTCCTGTCTTCATTAGACTAACGTGATTTTAGATGAATTTGAATTCAAATGAAAGCACAGTCCCCTGAAATATAATGAATTTGGGGAGCGGTGTGAAAGCAGGTCTTGATGAGCTCTGTTGAGCTGCGGGCAAATAATTAGATGGTCTCCTAATGCGTTGTATTATTAGGCGAATGACAAATGAATTGCACGGGTTCTTTTGGTTTAGCCTTATATCTATCTCAATAGGTTTGTATATGCTTTGACTTGTGTGTGTAAACTTGCTAAAGAGAACTTCTAATTTGTTGAATGTATTGGTCTCGTGTTCATACAACCTGAAATCTGCTGCTATTCCCTACAACATATGCTCAATGCATTCTGGGATAAGTTCAAGTCCCCAGCCTGCTTCCACAAAGAATGTAGTTATCTCTAATACATAGATCAGATGCATGTTACTCACATTTGTTTGATATTGTACGCGTATGAAACCCGCCCAGGATCCACAACGTATGTAAATATTTGTGGCGCTAATGTACGATTTACTGTCCTTATAGGACCCGTGTTGACTCCTCTGACACAAATATAAACTGTGGAGTCTTGCACTCCAATATTTATTGAACCTAAATGGAAATATAGACACAAAAAGCAAGCTTATCACACACATGCACACGCTGTGAATGTACGCACTAAATCTTACAAATATTCATAAACCTCACACACACACACACACACACACACACACACACACATACACACGGTACACAAGGAGCTGATGCTGATAAAATAGTGGCATGCTTTCGGCGGTGGCAGAAGATGGATGGAAGGAAGTTAATGACTGTGTTGGGTGGCTGCTCACTCCCTTTAATTTTCCCTCTCACCACTCCGCATAGAATTTGTCTCTCCCTCTTTTTATCCGTCTCTTCCACTCTCTCTTTCTCCCTTCTTTATTTCAAAACTATATGCAGGTCTCCCCTATTTTCTCAGGTGAGTGATTGAGGGGGGAGCTGGCCTGCCATCTCCCTCCCTCTCCCTTGCAGGCGGGCTGTCGGTATCTCCTACATCCTTCACAGTTTGGACCTGGTACATTTATAGAAGCAGTGTGAGACAGATGAAGGTGAGGCAGGAGGAGACAGAGACACAAACAGACATACAGGGAAATATATTAAGAAAGACAGAGATGGGGGAAATTAGGTAGAGATGGTGGGACAGCAGGAGACATTAGCCGCATTTTCACTGCCTGTTTAATGTCTCCCTCGTGTGCCTTTATTCTCATCCTCCGCTCTGTATAAACACAATGGAGGCGTCATGTGGTTACGTGTTGCTTAGCCTCTGAGACAGCAGGGGAAGTAAGCGTGAAGCGGAAAGGCAGGATGGAAGTCTGATGTTTTTGCTAGAGGTGCACAGATTGCAATTTTCTTTGCCGATCACCGATCGACGATTTGTATAAAGTCTGATCAGCCGAAAAACAATTTTGGCCTCAATTTTAATATTTTTTTTGGAGGTCTGAGGTCACATTGACATTAAGCTCAAATATAAAACCTTAAAGAATTTTTATCATGCCAGGTTTCCTCTTTTCATCAGATCCTCTCTGTGATACGACACTTTTCTCTTCACTTTAATTGACTGTAAAAGATGACTGAGCCCCTAAACATGGTATATCCCTCCTGAGTGATTCTCTCCAACACTCTCCAGTTGACTGATCGGCGGTGATTGGACAAATCAATGCCCCTCTCCTCCAGGCTTTCAGCTTGTGTCCGGTTCTTGCTGGCCCATATCGGTCCCGTGACAAACAAGATGATACTCATGGTTGAGCTGCCTCTGATGTCTTTGTCCTCAGCGCTGTTTCTAAAGTCTTCACTGACATTTCTGACATCAGCGCTGGCTCCGATGTCTTTGTCTTAAGAGTAGACTGCTGCCAAGAGTTCTCTTCAATCCATGTCTCCATTTGGACCTGCTCCAATACAGTCCTGAGCTGCTGTACCCCCCTTTATGTTGGTGTTGACCATGCCTCGCTGTCACGTCTGCAGCTGGTCCAAAATACTGCTGGTGGGTTACTGACGGGGACACGTAAAGGAGAGCACCTTACTCCCGTTCCTGCCTCCCTCCATTGCGTTTCTGTGTATTTTAGGATTCATTTAAAGATTTTCTTTGTTTGCTTATAAAGCCTTGAATGGTCTGGCTCCGTCTTACCTCGCCGACACCTTACACCCTCACAGCCCACTACAGTCTCTCACGTCCGCTGACCAGTCACTCCATTCCCCAACTCTAGGTTAAAGCACAGGTGGACCCGAGCTTTTGTCGTCGCAGCACCAAAAGCCTGGAACAACCTGCTCCCCGTATTAGGCTGGCCAGTGTTTGAATCAAAACAAACTTGTTTTCGCTGGCGTATCAGTGTCATCAGAGCATCAATAATAATAATAATACATTTAATTTATAACGCACTTTACATTTGGATCAAATCTCAAAAGTGCCTCTTACCAATGTGTTTATTGTGTTTTCTATTGTTTCTACTGTGTTGTCTTGCTAATGTATTATACCGGGTTTTATAGTGTAAATTTGTTCTATAAAATAAAGTTGGATTGGATTCTGTGGTTCATCCTGTTCCGGGTCAATGTCTCCATTCTTGCTGTCAACGTTATTTCTGTCCAGGTGTCTCCCAACCACTACCCTCACCTCCTCCCCGAGGGTAAATATGGGGGTATGGCTCACTTGCTTTGCTCATCATGACAACAAATCTAACTTTAGCCCCATGGGAGAATTAATGTCAGGCAACGCTGAGGTCTTGGTCAAACCAGAAAGTGAGAACCAATTAAATGGTGTGAAATGGTTATTAGGATTAGCACTGAGCAATTAAATGCTAATGATATAATGAATAATGAGCCCCCACTCGTTCTATTAGCAAACAGTTATTAATTGTATACAAAGCCACCAGCAGCTGTAGCAGTGGAGAAGATGAGGGGGAGGAAGTAGGCTTGGACTGGAAAAAGGACAAAGATCAAGCAAGGAAAAAGTTATGGGGGGCATTAGGTTACTACTAATTGCTTCTAAATTGTGATTTTTTGGCAGAGCACATGCACAACTCAATTATTGTCCAAAGTCAAACAGGCATTCCTCACTAGACTGGTTGTTGAACTCTGTCATTCCTTAGCGAGCACAGAACTGCTCTCATTTCCTGAAAACAGCCAGAAATCTCAGACACCACTGATAACAAAAGTAGACTTCTCAAAAACGGGATTTTAATAGAAGGTTAAAGACTGATTCTTAGAAACGTGTAAGATTTTTTCCCCCTAAATAACCCATTTATTCATAATTTAGTGGAACTGAGGAGATGGCTTCTACGGTATAACCAGAGCGCCCCCATGAGGCGGTGCCTAGAAAAGGATGACTATCCAGAGGGATGTGCTTCACTTTGGAGACCTGGCAGCAGTGCACTGAAGTAGATTAAGACTGAAAATTATTTATAAATTTCCCCTTCAATTATTTACTGAGCAATTCCTCCCAGTGTTTACTCAGGGGTTATTAAATATTATGCTAAGCAGCATAAAAGACCGAAAAAGTCAGAGGACAGCTGGTATACTTCTAATTCCAGTGCCCACAGAACTCACAGCCATTCCAGACCCCGGACTCAGAATGCAATTAAATGAGTCAATTTTCTCACAATTTGACTTTTCTTTTTACATCCTTGCTTCTTTTTTTTCTTCTTCTCTTTTTCATTTGTGCTCAGCATCTGCTGTCTCTGGCCAGAAACATTGTGGGGAAGTATGTCTGTGAACGTATGCTAACGTGTGCGTTGCTAAGGGGTAATGGAATAAGTGTTATTCTGCTAATCTGATCCTTCTCTCTCTCACTCACTCCATCTCCAGGCCCTGGCCTCCTCCCTCCTTCACTACTGTGAGACAGTCACCTGTCTACTGCTTCACAGACCATCAATAGTTTGGCCACATAGCGGCAGGAGGCTTAGCCGGAGAGAGGAAATGTAGCCTTGGATTTTGTCCTTCTTGCCTCCCACAACAAGCCATCTAATACGTTTTTGGGAGGACAGACGGAGGGAGAGAGAGAGAGAGAGAGAGAGAGAAAGAGAAAATGTGTGAGAGGGTAAGAGTACCTTCAGCCAGACGGTTGATAGACATCATACAGCTCAGGTAGTCTAAATCATCCTGGCCGAAGTGATAACACACACAAATATCGTTCAACCGTCTTGTGTCTTCTAAAAACAGTAATTTGTGCAATACCCCACACACACATACACACACACACAGATGTGCAACGTGAGAAAAGAGCACAGAGACATTTTCACAACAAAATGACCACACTTTTATTCCACGTAGAGGAAAGCTCACAGGGAAATGGGTGTTTGACGTTTATTCAATCATACTGCTTTTTGGCCCTTGTAGGGATTCATTCCATCTGCTCCTTTTCCTCAGGAGCAAGAATAAAAAAAAGAAAGGCTGAGGTGTGTATCTGTGCACTTTCCTTTGTGTGTCTTTTTGCTCTGGGTGGTTTGCGTTACAGAGAGAGAGAGAGAGAGAGAGAGAGAGAGAGAGAGAGAAAACACAAACAATAGCTATCATCCTTCTCCACTCTCACCCATACCTACAAGTCTTTCTTTAGCATTGTTATCTCACATGTATGAGTGTGTGTGTGTGCGTGTCTGTGCATACATGTCTGTGTGTATGTGACCAGAGGGTAGAACGAATAGCAGAAAAGGCCAATAAGCTGGAAAAGAGGAGGCAAGCGGAGGATATTATTGTAAATGAAAACATGTCATCTGCTTGATAGTTTGCAGTAATCATAGCCACACACACAGACACACACACACACACACACTAACACACAGACACACAGACACACCAACACAGAGACTTTCAATCAACATACAACAAGGAGTTGTTATCTTTCAGTGGAGCAACACTGACCCCTAGTGACTGCAGCCTTTTTTTCTGTTGCATTAAATCAGGATCAGTGTGACACCCTTCATCACAACATTTCATACCAAACCTGTGGAAGCTTAGACTCAGGGAATAATAGGTTTTCACATTTCTAAGCACATAAGTCATTCACCCGAAGGAAATCTTCAGTTCCCAACATCCTGTCTGGAGAATAAACAGGTTGTCAGGTGATGCTCTGCTCTTGTGTAGAGTCGGTGACTCCACAGCAATTACACTGGGTTTTAATGAACTATTAGGAGTCAGAGTGATTCTCTGTGCTCCTGCACACGCATGTCTTGTTCTTCTCTCTATCCCTCCGCTCACCACACTGGTTTGGTTTCAGCGGTATAAACTTTTAATGACCTCTCTGATCTCGTCGAAAATAATGATGTTCGGGAGCGTGATCCGGTGTGCCTCTCGTACGGAGCTGGAGGAGTGCAGACGATATTTTTCCAATGGCAGTTTGAAGATTGAACTGCAATCCAGCAGCTGATTGAACCTCTAGTGTCAGTCTGTTTCCAGATTCGAGGCACAGCATGAAACAGGTTTTGCTAAAATACCAATAAAAGTGAACATGGAAGATGGATTATAGATGGGAACAACTCTGTTTGAAATATTTCAGCTTCAATCGCTTATTTTACCACAGAGATGGCTGACGATGCTCAGGTGTTGCATATTTTCATCATTTTCAGAAATAAAAAAGATGAATTATTTGGTTTCTGCCGGTTAGTACTATAGCTCTGAGCACACACTCGTCAGCGAGGTCACTCTGGATTAAAGCATGAAGAACTCTCTCTGCCCCTCGTCTTTCATCCAAATTTTGGCAGCTGGACAGCAAGAGGAAAGTGTTAAAAGAGAATTTAGTCAGTAAATCAACCAGAGACAGCTTCCCCAACTCCGACGCCACCCAAACGGCGAATGATCCAAGGCCAGATAATTTTCAGGCACCAATACAATTTTCAGAGCCAGACCTTTTCACAAGGATATCACCATCAGATGAACTCATTATGGTATTGGTTCTGATGGGATGAAAAATATGAGCAATATTTATTTATTTGTTTCAGAGAGCAGACTGAATCGGGGTGAGATATTATAATGATGTTGCATCAGCATCTTTATATGGAACATTGCATTCATATATATATATATATATATATATATATATATATATATATATATATATATATATATATATATAGGCAGCCTGCCATGACCCCAATCCTCCTGCGTCCTCTGACAGCCAGCAGTCTACCGACATAAACGTTATATTAAGATTTCACTCAACGATCTCTCAGGCAATCCCTCCTGATGTGGAAAGTTGCTTATTGGCTATCTTCAGTGTATGAACCCTTACTTTATGTATTCAAGCCCAGAAAGCTCACAGGCCCAGAGCGCCACTATGAAACAGGGCCTTACTGTTATATGCAAATCCTTTCTTGAAGTTGTGTTGAGAGTGTTGAAAGGTGCTGCAGTGGTGCTGGCAGAGAAATCAAACTACTTTAAAATGAATGAATTTAGCGCAATCTAATGGCCCAAATCTAAAAAAAAATCCAAACTTTTCTTTATTAACCAAGCTTTTGTTGTTGGCACTTAATATAATACTTCTGGGTGGGGCTGTTAAATCGTTAAAATGTTCAGTAAATATGCATTTACATCCACATATACAATTCCTCCACAAGCAAAGGTGACTTAAATCCACCTTCTACAAGTATAAATATTTTTTTAAATCATTGGGTGCAGTGTAGATCCAGTCGCTCGAGTGGCATTTCAGCTTCTTGGCAGGGAGAAAGAAAAAGTGGTTAAACGGAATAATAAAACCGCTGCCTGATGACAGCGCCGACAGGAGCCGCTGTCTGTCGGGAGTGTGTGTGGGTGGGTGTGTGTGTGCCTACAGCTAAACGAGGGGAAATGACAAGTCATTTCAATGTTCTGGCTCCTCCTGGTAGCTGCTGCTATCAGCTACACACAAGTAATCCGACGCATGGCTCAAAGTTTTGCTCCAGAGGAAGTCTGTGTGCTCCTGCAACTCAATGACAAAGCACCTTTTTGATGTGGTCCACCAATTTGTGCAGCCTTTCTCCCCACCGTCCCTGTTTCATACAACTCATTACCCCCCCCTCCAAAATGTTGATCAACCCAAATCCTGTGTGATGTGGGCGAAGGACACATTTGTTTGACGGCGAGCGGTGATGGAACATGAAATGAGGTGGGGCGGTAAAAATGAAGACGGATGATGAGAACAAAAATGAGAGCGAGAGAAGGGTTTCGATGAAAGCGCAACATGAAAAGAGACTTTGAATCAATACAAACAATTACAAATGCTCTAATCCAGCCATTCTTTATTATGTGGAGCAAAGATGAGAAAGCAGCAATAAAAGCGTGGATATGGTAGGTGTTTAAAGAAACGTGACGGTTTTGGTCCCAAGGCCACATCAGTCATTCTTCTAAACTGGTGGTTATGCATAAAAATATACACGTCAAATATCAAAATGAAATACAAGATTACAACATGTGAATCACTTAACAGCCCTAATACAAAGATGCTAGTTGTGTGTCTGATGGAATGGGTAAGTACCGTACACAGGGATTGATTGTAGCTGACATTTTGTGTCAATCCTCTCTTACGGTCTCGGTATTTAAAGGTAAAGTGTGTAACATTTTGAAGTAGCCCATTGAATAAATGGAATATAATAGCACCCCCGTCCCCATTTGGACCTTGCCCCTTCCTGGGATGACGGACCGAGCGTGAACTGAATGGACCTCATCAGTTTATCCCTCAATGTTTTCTGGTGTTGCGTGGTCTTCATGTTTTCTGTTTTTTGACGGCGAGGTTGAGACGTAAACCATCGGGTCTGTGAAGTCCACCCGGATTGGACTCGGCTGGCGTCACACACTGCTGCTCACATTTACTCCACAGTGGTACGACCCGAACGGGAGAGAGGGAGAGAGCTCGCAGCGCCAAACCCTCCTGGGGAGCAGTTAGTCAAACTGATGGAAACCATCGGGATCTTCATGCTTTCTTTTCGTAAACGGCAAGATTCACGCTCAGCTGACTTTTATTGTCCTAATAATAGGAGATTTGAATCTGTGAGCATCTTCCTCACTTTATTGAAGTCAGCATGAAACTTTTTGATGAACACAAAAGGTCAGTGATAATCCATTCCTGCGTTTATATTAACCTTCCATCAGACTTGCCGCTCTTTGATTTGACAGGAGATGTTTCACATTTTGTACATTTATTTTTACATTTAAAATTTTTTTTTCCATACTGTTAAAGTTTTTCTTTTGGTAGAAACATTTCAGCAATTCACTTTATAATTTAAGGAGAAAAAGAGTCACTCATCCATCCCATCACACCTGCATGTTTAGCCCATCACCATCAGCTGCTGTCTTTATATACGACTCTCTCCATTCATCTTGATCTTTGTTGCTGCTGGTTCACTCGCCCTCCACTTCTGCCTCTCCACCTAGTCCACGGAGATCCATCAGCCTCATCATTCATCAGCCTCAGCAGAGTCCTCAGCCACCACCACCATTTATTTTTTAAATAATGTGATTGATCCTGTTTCCATCTACAGTATATTATGTGACGACTAAATCCGTCATTGCAGCATTTCCTGCTCTGCAAAAGATAGATTTCCTCCAAGTCCGTCCGATTCTTTCCTCTGAACAAACCGAGTTGTTTACACAGCGTTCTCATTATTCTAATACTTATGGTCATGTTGTATCTAGGCCAACTTATATTATCATTGAAATATTAGCTTGACAAGATGATCCAAGATGATAAGGTTTTTTTTCTCGTAAAATTACGACTTAATTCTCGTAATCTCAATCTTTTATCTTTTGGAGCTGTCTGGAATTTATGCTCACAAAGGGTTCATTGCCTGTGGTACATACTGTAGTTATCTCCACCAACCAGGATTGGTTGAGTTGGTGTGATTTTCACCCTTTGTAATTAAGGTAATAAAAATAGTTTTTAACATTCTTTGATAAATTTTGAAAGAAAAGAGCCTTTGAAAGAAACAAGCATTTTTTTAAGACACCTAGGCACCCCAGCTCTTCAGAACTGAGAGTAACTGCAGAAAGGTTTTTATTCTCGGAGGGTTCATCACTTTGAGTTACAAATCGGTTAACTGATACAATCTTTTGATGAAAGATTGAATAGTAGAGTTTTAAAGGTTAGGGGTTTTTTTTTCAGTTTTTACATAACAACTGAGCCTTCCAGCAAGGAAGAGTTTAGTTTTATCAGTCAAAGGATTTGTTGGCAGTAAGAAAATGCTAAAGTTCAACCTCATCCATCTATCCTCTATCCTATTCTTGAAGTTTAGCTGAATTAAAATGTCTCAATCTACTTCATAGCATAAAGCATGGGACTTGTTGGTTTTCATCCACAGGGGTTCTGGTTGGTTTCTGAGTGCATGAACAAATCATTTATGTTCCAGGGCTCCATTATATGTCAGTATAGGTCATCTATCAAATATGAGCATTCATGCAATTGTAAAATGTAATGTAAATTTTACATAATAGCCCATAACATTTAACATGGACACCTAATATTGTATGGTTCCCCTCTTTGCCGCCAAGAAAAGCTCTGCGATGCTCTGTGTGTCCTGACCTCTTTCTATCAAAACCACCATTAACTTTTTCAGCATTTTGTGCTACAGTGGCTCCTCAGCGGGGTTGGGCTACATGGAGTAGCCATTGTTCTCCAGGGAAGTTTGGGACCCCATGACCCTGTTCACCAGCTGTCTTTCCGTAGACCACTTTGGTAGGTACTAACCACTGCAGACCGGGAACTCAACAAGACCTGCGCTTTGGGAGTTGCTCTGACCCAGTTGTCTAGTAATCACAATAACGCTTGTCAATTTTTACAGCTTCAAACACATTAAACTTCAGGGCAAAATGTTCACCTGCTGCCTGATATACCCCAACCACTGAGCGGTGCCATTGTAATGAGAAAATCTATATTATTCAGACGTAACCTGTCAGTTTTTATAATGTTCAGGTTGATCTCTCAGACCGTTGTGTGTATAGAACAGGATAAAGACATAATGATTGAGTAATATGTCAAACTACCCAATAATATATGATTATTCATGCCGTTGTCTACTATAAATGTGACACGAAAACCCATAATACTGCCATGTATTTTCAAGGATTGAATGAAATCCCATCACTGCTGAATGAAAACTCTGCAGGAGGTCTTATTATGAAGGATCAGGCCCGACAATGTGCTGCTCTGATCCGTGGCAACATGTTCTCAATGGAGCAGGAGGTCGTTAGTAAATCAGACATGTTTGTCAGTGATGTCAGAGCACATTCTTTGTCAGAGTTTGGCAGGGTTATCTAGAGTTCAATGTTTCCTATTTCTGCTGATGTTCCTTCACTGTGATTCACATAGACACACAGCCAGACCGGTTATTTGGTTGCAGAAGATTTTGAAGGACAAGCAACTTGAAGGACAAGCAACTGTCAAACTGTGCGATCGGGAGTGGTAAGAAGTCCAGCACAGTTATTACTTTAGACGCACACACACACACACACACACACTCACAGAATGCAGTGAAAGATGTGTATAGAACGCAACGTGTGAACGCAGTCCGAGACCTATAGTGGGGACAGAACAACTGGACTCCAGTATGCTTGCAAGGGGTGGTCTCGTATGGACTCTGGAGTGTATATTGCTGGTGTGAAGCCCATCTTTGTCGATCACAGCAAGGCCGTCATTTTTACAAGTATTTGTACGGGACAAGTATAAGTACCTGAGGACGGTGGGGATTTGTAATATTTAGGATGGACGCCTGTGGATTTAATTATGTGCGAATGCACCTTGCCTGTAATTTGTAAAGTAAAAAATTCTGCCACAAATGATCTACCATATATCTCTAAATACAGCTGAGGCAGGTACGGGACACACAGGAGGGTTGGTAAACCGGGTGGCATGTCGGACCCCCAGGACAAGGGCTGTCTTTATTTATTGTATTTATGTTCATTGTATTTTTTATATTATTTCAAACTTGCTGTCTGACCAGACGTTCATATACACGGTCCACTGAAGTCTGTTAATACGTACTCCAGATTGTTACTTTTTTAACCACCTATTGTCTGACCAATAACTGACCAGCATATCCTTGCACATGACCTTAAAATTTGATTTAGTTTTGCCTTTGTGAACACAAACCGAACAAGCTGAAAAATGATAAAATGGCACGAACCCAGGAAGCGGACTATCGGGTGTGAACAAGACATCAGACGTCAACTGCTACCGGTCACAATGATCATTGCCCAGTAGCACTGACGCCCGAAACGATGAGGGGCTCTGAGCGGCTGGTCATGAGACACATCAAATCTACCTTTCCTGCTTCAGTGGACCTTCTCCAGTTTCCATACCACCCCAAACCCTCCACTGATGATACCTTCTCCTACAGACTTTATTCAACCCTGTCGCATCTGAACTCCACACACACATAAAGTTGGAATGCTGTTGATTAAATTCACTTCAGCTTCGACACTATCCTCCTCCACCGGCTGATAAACAAACTTTCCGTGCTCGGCCAGGACACCTCCCTCCATAAATGGATCCTTGACATTCTGACAGCGAGACAACTGACTGTATTCTAGGCCAGCAGTCCATCACCGGGAGCCCTGGTGTCCCTCAAGGATGCATGCTTAGTCCTCTGTTGTTCCAGCTGCTCACCCACGACTGTACCGTAAAGTCAGAATCCCGAATCCTTTTCCCAAAGATTCAAGTTCCCTGATGACACAGCAGTGGTGGGCCGCATTACAAAAGTAAAGATCTAGTCGTTGACTTCAGGAGGTGATCTGCTGACCATCATGGTCCACCTTGGACCAGTGGGACCAGTGGGTCCAAGGTGGAGAGGGTCAGAGGCAACAAGTTTCTTGGGGACACCTCTCCGACTCTCACTCACATCTTCACTTCCTACGTATTGACAAGAGCGAGCCTACCTCCTCCCGTCCGAACCACCTTCTACGGGGGAACTGTGGAGCAAGCTCTCGCTGGCTGCCTCATCGCATGGTTTGACCCTTTTCAAAGCAGAAGGGTGCAACTCTTGCAAGGTGTGGTGAGGACAGCTGAGAGGACTATAGGGGTCTCCCTCCCAGCTATCCAAGACATCTACGGGGAACACAGTGTACGCAGAGGCTGATGTTTGGATGATGCCATGACGGGAAAACGTCTGGACGGGGTGATGGGAGATGGGCAAGCTGACGGCGTTGGGAAAGTGAAGGGATGGAGGTGGGTTGCAAAATCTTTGTTTGACTGACATGGCGGGTGAATGAAAGCAGACAGAGAGGGCATATTTACCGTTTGACAGCTTACAAATAGTTGGTTAAAGGACAAACGTGACAGAACGTGACTGATCAGCTGAAGGGGAAAAGAACCCATGAGGTTTGAAGATAGCAGGAAACTGCTTGTGGTGTTGACAAACCAGCACAGAGAGATGGTCTTCCTGACTGAACGTAGGCTAACATTCATATTACCACAGTAAGTACTTGTGCATTTTCATATTTGGATTTTCTGTGAATATTCGATGTAAATCACCTTCAGCCGTGCATGTTTGGTACTAATTAGCTAGCATTCTGAACTATGACGTGACCATGGTAACCATCATAGCAAGTGGTGCTAATCTTCCCGGGTCAACGACTCCCAGTCTTTAAAAAAACGAAACAGCAACAACCATGTCTTCAGAGAAGTTTCATAAAGCAAAATGAGGAGGATTCATTCATTCATTCAAGGACACCTGAATGTGTGTGAATGCACTCCCCATTCACAGCGACAAACAAAGAAAGCCATGTCGACATCTAAGCTACACTTATTCTCTCGTACACATCAACGAAAAGGTGAAGCTCAAGGACTCAGAGCTCCTTTTAATGGATTTAGTGGGCTTACAACAAATGGGAATACAAATTGGAATGAAGAACACTTCATAGTTCAATTTCTTCTGCCTTAGCCGCTCTTATGAAATATGAAGGTAAGCCACACTAGTCTCGCAACACTTGTCATAAATCTCGCAAAGTGCACTCTTTGGCCTCTATGGCACTGAATTTAATATTGGAAGGATTTGACCCAGAGGAAGAGAAAAAGTTTCTTTTTGAAGAACAGTGATCAATTAAAGTAGGAAGTGACGTTAGTCCGCGATTCACACAGAACCTTGTAAATTAGAAACTTCAATCGCAAATGATCAAGAAAGTGTGAGTGTTTGTGTACTTATTCAAATAAGTGTCATTATTCTTTAACACCTTCTGTCTGCTTAGTCTTCTCACTCCTTTTTCTTCTAATCCTTTTTTTCTCTTCCACCTCTGGAGATGTTTATAGTCTCCAAAAACGGGAGCACACGGCGCCCACCGCCGCCGTCTGTTTGAAGGTTGTTGTGGGCACAAATGAGGTTTTTTTGGCCATTTGCAGGAATACGTGTCTTTAGTAGAAAGCCGTCCCTGGTTTGTGGGCTGTTAAAGAAAAAGTGGTAGCTGTACAGTTGCAGTATTTTAAGACCTTTGAAAGTGATTTGGAATGAAATTTGAGATATATTTCACATCCACACTGGCAGGGTGCCAACTGCAAAGTAGATTGATTTATCCTTTCTTATTTAAAGTTTTAGAGAGGACAGTTTACTTGGAGTTGATTTCTGCACTAATGCCAGTTCCAATTAAAATTTTGTGGCACGGTGGGTAAGGCGTCTGCCTCACAGCAAGAAGGTACTGTGTCAGATCCACCTGTGCCCGGACCTTTCTATGTGGAGTCTGTATGTTCTCCCCGGGTCTGCCGGGGCTTCCTCCAACAATCCGTCAGGGTCTCTGCTCTGAAACGGTTAAGATCTTTCTTCTTTTATCAAGTAGGACCTGTTCCGTTACCATAGACAACACCTTCGTCATTAGTGACTCTGGGCTTGTGGTGCTCACCAAGGCTTTATCCTTGGCACCTTGTTGTTTTCCCTAAACCTGCTCCCATGAGGAAAAGTAATCAACAAACAGAAACTCCAGTACCATCGCTGTGCAGGAAACACACAAATATATGTCACATTAAGGACCTGTGAAGGCCGCAGGTCTAATCATCCAGTATCATGTCAGTCAGAAATGGGGGTTAATGTCCCAAATTCCTCTCCAAAGGTTTGAAATAAATCCAAAACAATTATACTTTGTACAGTGAGTACAGTCTTGGATTTTCGTGAACTCTCTTTTGACTAACGCATTTCAAGTGTAGTTCAGTCTTCTTTTTACCAAACAAGAACACGTTTAGGGTTGTGTCTTTTCTCTCCTGACCGAAACTCAAGAAAGTCGCTCATGCTTTTATTTAATCTTGGTTGAATTAATGGAACTCACTGTGTGCAGTCACTGCTGGGAATCCTTGGGTCCTGCCATTTATGGAATGATATTTGACACACTTGCAGACCAAGAACCCATTTTTATGGAAACAGCATCCCCTAAAGATGGCAGCTTCTTTCAGTAGGTTAATGCTCCTTGATAAGGTGTACAGATGGTTGAGGAATGTTTGGAGGAATACATGTTGTATGGTTTTTACTTAGCATTCAAATTCCCCAGATCTCAACCAAATCGAGCTTCTATATAGGATGTGTTGAACAAAGATCAATCCATGGAGGCCCAGCCCTGCAACGTCCCGGACTTGAAGTGATCTGCTGCTAACACCTTGGTGCCAGATACCACACCGTACCGTCGCCTTCTACTGGAGTCCATGCCTTGACTGGTCAGAGCTATTTTGGTGCTAACACTAGGTAAGTGTTTATAATGTTATAGCTGTTTGCAAATTCCTCTGAGAACAAAAGGTGCGTTTCTCCCAATCCCATCTCACAGCCGCCCCAATATTTTCCGCTCTCTTTAAATTCAGCAATGTAGGCATTTCAGTTGCTCTTCATAGATCACCCCTCGTGTTTGGTTGAAGCATCAAAAAAAGAATAATGTCTAGAGCAGATGCATTTTCTCACTCTCACACAAACACAAACACACACAGAGCGAGAGAGAGAGAGAGGTTCACCTCTGCTGGCTCGTACCGCTCCTGAAAATAAGATTAAAATGTTATCAGTCGTACCACCTGCACATTGCTGCTCTGACTGGAAGTGCAGATACAACTAGTTTAATCTAGAGTTTAATCCTGAACATGAGATGCAAATTCAGACAGGCTCACACTGTTCAAGTGAAACAGCGTCTTGAGACCATGTTAATTAGGATGTGTTACTCTAATGAAGGTGTCCTCTTTGAGACCTCTCCTTTATTTCATTAAACAAGGAGGCTGTTACTATCTGAAAACCTCTGGTACAAAGCCAGGTGAGAGGCTGGCACCAAGTGGTCAACTATGGTACTACATAATTATTCAAGAGCATAACAGGGAGGTATTCTTGACGCTTTCCTGTAATAGAGCTTTGGTTGATTAACCAAACAGTCATGATTTATGAAATGTTGATGCAAAATCTTCAAAATGAACTATTTTTGCACAATAATCTTGGCAAAAACCAGGCTTGTGCAAGTTTTAACTAAACAACACCAAACAACGTCTTTGAACCTGAATTGTGACACATGATTTATCCCATACAGGGTCAAGCTCTATAACAAGTAAAGAGGTTTCCCATTAAATATGAAGAAACTTGATTACCGGTGCTCAAGCCTATGTTGACTTTGCAAAAATTATCGGCATTTTGGTTTTCATCTCTCCTCTTATTTCTCTGGATTTTTTTCCGTTGTAGACGGAAGTATCAGACCATATTTTAAAAATGTACATATGTACATTATTGATAAATATCCGATCTGTGGCCACGCCGCAGTCCTTCACTTTTTCAATCAGACCAAATAGACACAATACTCATTTTATACGACTGATATTTTACTGTATGACTAGGCCAACACTTGTTGTCCATGACAGCAATGGTATATCCCAAAATAAGCCACCAATCCCTCTGCATAGTACAAGCAATCCCCTTGATTGAACCCTTAAAATTAAATGTGACTCAATAATAATCTCAAACAATCCTTATTGACTCAACCTAACCACTTATTTGAAGTCTGTAATATGCTCTATGACGCACCTGTGACTGTCTGTTGTTTTTATGTCGTGTCTGAAACATCGTGTACTGCTACCATATAACTAACAAATAACCATGGAAAATTTATTTCTTTGGATATTTCATTTCATTAATATTTATTTAATATCTTAGTCACTAAATTTACCCTAAAATGACAAATCGTTAAGTCAAGTACAGTTTTGAAACATTTAAGAAAGTCAGACTTTCATGGACATTTAGTCAGTTTTAATTAGATTAGCTACTTTTATTATTTTATTATTATTAGTTACTACCTTCATTATAAAATGAAATCTCCTAACCGTTTTGGTAAAGCATTTTTCAGAAAATAAACATAAAGAACCATAATAAGTCTTTGTTTCTGGTTGTATCAAGTTACATAATGCTGTTAAGTAAGTCCTCACAGGCTAACATAAACATATAAGCCCGATCTCTCTTGTAAAAGAGATTTTAATCTCAATGAAACTAATCTGGTGAAATAAAGGTTGAATAAAAATTTGTTTAAAAAAGATCACATAATGACTCAATAATGAATATAACAATATAATAATAGTTTAATATTTTTTGAGCTCATCAATAAGACAAGACAGATTTCCTGGTGTCAATTCATATGAGCTCAATTTAGACACAATCCTGGTTTGAAGTTACGGACGAGTTTTGCTTGAAAAAGCTTTTGCCCATTTTTTCGATGGGCAAAATATGACCTATTATTGTGACATGATGTGGACATAATCGGACATATGCTTGGAAAGTAACAATCCAAAAACAGTGTTTTTTGCATCAATAAAAAAATCGGACCATGTTTGCATGTGTGCTGTGTCAGAGGACAGAATCGTATAAATGTGGATGCGGAGCGTCAAGATAAGCAAAATCTGATTTTAGCAAAACTTTGAATTTCGAAAATCGATTTTTCCATTCTCATCTTTGATGATCTTAAATATATGAATTGTTTATAAATCGATTTCAGCCTGAATCAACAGGACTTGACTTTTTAAATTATTTCACTTTTTATTTTTTTGTTACCATAAAAAGATAGCAGCAATTAACATGTCAAATTAACAACAGTAAGAGATAAATACATAAATAGAAAATCATATGAAATTACTGGAAAAGGGGAAACAACTACACACCGAAACGAACCAAAAAATACATTTAAATTAAAATACCTGAATAAAACATAGATGGATACAAAACTATACTGAAATATATTCCTTCCATGAACAGCATATACAGTGCTGTGAAAGGATTTGAACCACCTTACAGCTTTTTTCATATTAAATATGAAGTTGAATTTTCAAAAACATAAACATAACAAAATGTATGAGCCAAAAATGTTCTGGAACACCGTATGGGTCTGGACCTGAAATGTGGCTGCACAAAAGCAGGTCTGGGGGGGTGATCATAATGGTGATTTCGGTATTGAAGAGACTTTTACATTTTTAAATAAATGTAGAATTTAAAACGTTATACTTCATAATTATAATAAACACTTTCATTATGAGATACTCACAAAAAAAGGAAAATCAAGAGGGGGTCCAAACCTTTTCACAGCACTGTAACTCATGACCATTGGTAAGTACTTGTTACCAGATGTGTGCTCACCTGTTTCTGTACTGCAGCAAATTCAGACCTACTCTAATCATGCTTGAAAGACATCTGGACCTCTCCAACGTTCAATAGGAGACAATCAGTTGAATTTCTTTTACATTAAATGTGTAAGTTACTTTGATCTTCTACACAAGTCCGATAAACACCAGCCTGGATTCCTAATTAAAGACACAGCGAGAACTTCGGTACTCACAGGCCTAGTTAAATCGATATAGAGTATTCATGGAATAATGACTTATTATTGAAAGTGACATTTGACCTTTCTCTGCTTGTGACGCATTTCATAACACGCTCCTAGTCCTTCAATAGCACCACAACACATGGGCAGGTTAATCAGGTGACTTCACTGGAATGCACTGAAGAACTTGAGATGATAACTTTAAGAGACGAGACGCACTTTCTAGCACATTTACAGCAACTGTACACGTATAGTACCTTAATCCGTGTCCACCATCATACATCCAGATGAATCCTCTGGTGGCGTTTCAAGTTACATTTTTGGGTGAAACATTTTCCACAAGCCAGGCAGCAGTACGGTCTCTCTCCGGTGTGGACCCGTCGGTGGGCCTTGAGGTTGCTCAGCTTGGTGAAGCTGCGACCACAGAGAGAGCAGCAGAAAGGCCGCTCACCCGTATGAGTCTGCAAGTGGGCCTTCAGGTTGCTGGGGTGGGGGAAGCACCGCCCGCACTGGCCACAGCGCAGGTGGTCCTTGGGATCACATTGAGGGTGAGAGTCCGGGTGGGGTAAGGGGTTACCGTGATGGGAATTTGCCGAGTGAAGTTGGGTTTTTATGCTGACCCCTGGGGCGTAAGTTCTATTGGTCGCTGCTCTGTTGCCTAGGTGAATTCTGTGGACTGAGGGTGGATGTGGAAGAGGAGCAGCTTTCGACGTGGAGGGAATTCTGTTGAGGGGGTTAAGGTTCAGATTTGGAGAGTGCGCTCCAGACAAAGCCACGGCGGTGCTATTTGAGAGTGGGTGGGCTGGCTTTCTAACGGGACGGTGGAGTTGCTGTATAGCAGTTTGTAGCCTGAGACCCGCACCCACTCTGGAATGCAACCTCAGAACTTCCTGTGCTGTGGCTTTATGGGAAACGGCTCTTTGCTGGTTCTGCCTCAGCTGCTCTGAACTCAACCTGTACTGTTTCACTGAGAAAGACGAAATCCCAGACTTTTTTGTTTTCTTTCTCTTGCGCTCCATTTCCACAAACCCACCAGAATCTTCTAAAACCTCCTGCTTGATAGCCACACCCAATGCATCCCCATCTCCCAGTGTTTTGGGAAGACCCACTGATGTTGAATCCCGAGCTGTGTCAGTTTCGGTCAACTCGTGGTCTGTTTGCTGTAGAGAACCACTAGTTCTGGCTGGGTCACTGTCTTTCTCTGATGCATGGCTGTGATCCTGTAGCAATCCAGCAGTTGAGACCGTTAAGCCTCCCCAAGCACCGTCTACTTCTAAGCACGGATCTGTAGCCACCGGTGATTCTTCCTCCTCTTCATGGAGGATGTATGCGGTGCAGATCTGGGGGTCTTGTTTAATGGTGCTCCTCACTAAGTCCTTACTGTTTTCTGGAGTCTGTTTTGGTTGAGCTTCCGTCATCTCAGTAGCGCTGTGGGATTCAGCTCCAACTTCACCTACCAAATCAATGAAAATGGAGTATTATTAAGCCCTGTCCATATCATTACATAACTGCCTGATGCTAGTTATTTAGTTAAATGAAATTACTTTGCATAATACTCCTTAGTGCCATTTCTTTAAAAACAGCCGGATGAAACAGAAAAGTCATATATCATGACTACTTAAATGTCAATTTCCACCTTTGGATGCATAACTGGTTCTTGTTGTTCTTCTGCTGCTGCTATTTGCGGATAATTATATGATCTTATCTTTTAGCACCTCTGACTATTAATCTCTGAAGAACCTTAACTTTTCATTGAACATCTCTTGACGTGAACATCATGGATCACTTAGATCTGAAGCCAAACACCATACTGCTGAGTAAAGGTGGACCGATTCCAACTTCTTGGCCTATCGCCGATCACCGATTTTTACAAAGTATGACTGGCAGGCATTTAAAGTTTTGAAATCATGAGTAATGTATTTTATATGCTTTTATTTTGAAGGATTAAGGTGGAAGTAACAAGGCTGGTCGGCATTATGTAATGTTCATGTATTCTGAACTGTTGAAATGAATGTAGCCTCTATCCTCTACAGTGTAGAGGATAGAGGCTACAAAGGGTGTAGAGTCTACACCCTTTGTCTACACTGTAGACCTTTCAACAAAGGTCTACACCCTTTGTTTCTTGAGTGACAATTCAACCAATGAGTGACAATTGAAAGTGAAAGTAAAACTAATAACTCCATTATATGTTATATGTCGGCTCTGTTCAGGGACTTCATGGCTCGTGGTTGGCTCTTAGCTCCCGCCGGCTTCAGCAGCTCTGCTAAAGTTAGCTTCTTCAAAGATGTTATGTTCCCCGGGGTGATTAAATTTAAAGTGTGTGATTAAGTTTGTTGTGCATACAATACAAACGATTGTATGACCAAGTTGACAAACAGTATACATTATAACATTAAGAATTAATGCCTCATTTTTTCTTTTATAAACTTCTTCCACACTCAGCCTCAACTTTGGTGCAGTCACCAGAGCAACTAGATCACAAAAGCAATTGGTTTTATAAAGCAGGTGCCAATTTTAATTTCAAGTTCAATTCTATAATTTAAAGATCGAAACCTGGCATATTTGTATCAATACAATATTGCCGAGCAAATCATTTTTAAATTATACATTATCCATTTTTCCATCGAACCTGACCAACCTTTCGTTTTTTATTCACTTTGTAAATAAATACACATGAAAGCCATATCAAAATCTTTCCAACGGTTTTGCACAACAAAACCAGCACAAACTCACAATTCCAAGTAGTTGCCTTAAACAAGACACAGTAAATCAAATTAAATAAATGTGTTCATGTTATGCCAAATCACAAAAAAGGTTATCTCAAATATCTTAACAAAAAGATAAGTTTTTGATCTTACTCTTTCGAAGATTATTTTAAAGGTTTAAAAGCTGTAGGGGAAAAAAAGTTACATGTTCTTACATGGAAGGTACAGCAGCAGCTTTATATAATGAACTGCAAGTATTGCATACTGGAAATATATTTATAATTATATATAGAAAAAGAGAATATATCGGCATTTATAATAGTATCAATAATAAATTATTTATAATAAATTTTAATTAAGTACACTTATGCAATGTGTACAGTACAAGCCAGTATTTGGGTTCCTTACCTGTTACAGTTTGAATTATGTTGGAAGACAAATATATGGAACCATGATATCAAAATTTGATGAAAAGTTATTTTTGTGTACTGTTACACCCCTTTTTGATATCCAAATTGAAATCGAAACAATGGACCTTGACAACACAATACTCACTATCAAGGCTGCCACTCCATCCAACCAAAAGCAGAGAAGAACCAGCCCGCTTGTTCAATTGCTCTTTCTTCACATCCACTGCTGATAACACATCTTCATCGTCTGTGGCCTACGAGACACAATGAACAGAAATGCGAAGTTAACATTTTCTGGCACATACCCACGAAGCCTGTCAAAATAATGTTTACTCTGTGTACATCTTATATTAAAGCGGCTTGCCAATTTATGGAAATTAGCACCTCGTTAAGTGAAAAAATTGTTAAGTTGCGTATGGATGTACAGCGCATGGCTAGGAAAAAGGCTTAGGTTTCTTTATTGTCTCCCATGGGAGAAACCTGTCTCGGACTGGTTACCATTAGAGAAATATCACAACGCATCACAATAAATATAGTAGAAACAATAAATAAATCAATTGGGCATATTGGATTATTATTTCAACATATATTATTATTATATTTGTACGCTCCTTCTTGGAGCACTATGCTGTGAAGCAAAAGCAATACTCGTCTGTGCTTTCATCAATATGTAAGATTCTCATCATATCAATTCCCGGACCTGTTACCTTTAAATGGAAAATATTCTGTGCAGAGATCAGACCATTGCACACATTAATCTACCCATCTGTACACAATTCAGACTTTTAGATTGGTGTTGGGAAGAAAATCCAGTACCAGTACTATTCTCAGAAACATGTCAGACCATGACCTTGTGACCCACCTGTGATTCAGGGCTGTGAGAAGAGGTAGGACTGTGTGCTGTCTGTGCAGTCTCTGGTGTGACTTCCTGCCGACCACTCGTCCATATTTCCATACAGTCACCTTCCTCTTTCACACCATCATCTCTGTAAATGTCTGAAAAGGAGATAAGAGTTGACATAAAATGGCAGAATGCAGATAATAACAACCATATCTCTATTAGTTCTTACCATCCGTGTGTTCTTTGGGCCTTTTCTCTGCGGCATCATCAAACTGCTCCACATCACCCTTAGCACAGTTAACACATTTGCCAGTTTTCTCTTCGTCTTTCCCCTCTTGGTCACTTAACTTCCTCTCAGCCCACTGCAGCTGGATCTTCAGGGACTCTACCTCCTTGTTCCTGCGCTTCACTGTCCGCAAGAGGCCATCCTCTACCAGCCTGCTGACCTCATACATAGCTGTCTTCATCACAGTCTCCATCACATCTGAGAGCTGGGTCTGGAAGGCGACCATGAGGGTGTCCAAGTCCGACATGATAAAGCTGACAGGATCCGTGTCTAAATGTCCCGGTGTGTTCGTTTCTGTGTGAGTGTGTAACTCAAATTCAAGTAATAGACTTGTGTTTTCTTAGTACAGGATGTTTATGTTGTTCAACACTATCTTAAAAGGTTCCCATTTAACCATCGACCAAAACGGGAAACATACATTCATTAAAAAAAATAAATGTTAAAAGGCAGGACTTGCCATGTCCAGCGAATATATCCTAACATGAAATCATTTGTATTGTCAGCTAGCAGCTTAGCTTCATAATAGTATACCGATGCTAAGGTAACGTAGCCGTTAGCAAATAACGGTTGCGTCTATACTATACATTTTCGTGGCGGATGCGTTACTTTGCTTACACTCGAGTTTATATACCAATTGGATCTGCTATTTAGCTATGCAATTGCACACTTAACGTTTTCCACCATGCTAGCTTAGCCTTTAAAGAATTGCTTAAGGTTCTTGTTTTGCTCGTGACAGCACTTCCGCGTAGTACGGTGGCCGAAACGGTTAAGTTAAAACGCCAAAACACGTTTCAATAAAGTGAAACCCAAACCTCGCTCCGATAAAATAGATGTCAAACTACTGCTTCGATGTGGAAACTGTTACTCTGCAATTTTAGTTTATGAAGGGGGATTGCTTCCAGTTAGGGAAAGGACTCAGAAATCTTTTTTTTTTTTTTTTTAATCAAAATAAAAAACTATTTCAATAAAATAAAAACATTAGTATGCCACGCATCCCCTGATGTTCCATAAGGATTTTGTTTTAATATTGTTCTATCAATAGTGACAGTCATCTGTATGTCCATTCCCACCAATAGTTTGAAAACTAGTATGTACTCTCGCTGGACCAAACTCAAAACATAAATGTTACATAATTGTGCATTTTGACATTTTTAATTACATTATTTTTTGCTAATTTTGCAGTTGGGTCATTTTGTTTGAAGAATGTTTGGCAAACTATTTATTCTAGTTTCAACACATTCCACACATAAATGAACCATTACCAATAGTTGCCTTTTCTCATCATTTTAAACATTTTTTATTTCTCATGTTTCCCATGCAAACATGACTTAGGAGGTGAAATATCTTCTCCATAGCATATGGAGTAACAATATGCACTAACCTCAGTTCCAGTCTTCAGATTTCTAATACTGATGTATTTGTTTTTGAATATCTTTATTATTTTCCACTCACAGAACATCAGAACGAAAATAGTATAGAGGAGCACAAACAGCCAGAAAATAATTTTTAAAAAGGCACATCCAAATGAGGAAAATAACAGTATAATCATGTATAAAACCAAAAAAAAAATAAAGATACAAAGCAATTTTTTGTGTGAAAAACAAAACTGTACATCTGTACTCGATACATATAAAGCAAAGATTCATTAGCTGGGGCGCATCGACAGAATAGTTCCAGATTACTGATGAATTTGTTATCTAGATTTGGACAAATCATCCCGGGATGACTATGGTAAATGGATGTGCTTAGTCATTAAGCAAACCTTTTTTTTGGCCTATTCAAATTATTTATGTGCCGCTTACAATCCCAGCACAGTGACTGAGGACTCCAGTTATGAAAGCTAAACATTGTCACAACCACCTTCTTCTTGCTTAAAGAGAAATTGTCGGATCAAAGCTCTAATCAAAAATGAATATCCGCTGAAATGTCACCAAAGATCTGTTGTGCAACACATGAAACTCTCCTTTCACGCTGTTTGGCAACCATCTTAATATATATCTTTTGGTTTGACTAATTTACTGTGCATTTCTCAACATGAGCTTCACGTATGAAAACGCAGTGGTACAAATGTCTCGAGACCTATTCCCCGCAATTCTATAACAAAGACGCCTTCAAATACCTTTTTCTTTACCTTCACCACCTGGTATTCATTTCAACAGACAATCAACAGGAAAGTAATCCTGTGAAGATACATACTCACTGTCTTCTGTAAGACACTGTGTGAAAAATAAAAGGTAAGTTCTTGTAAAATAGAAAACTGAATTTTCTTACACACAATGAGTAAATGTCAACCAAGAGAAAATTAATGACCATGAAAAAACAAGGAGTAACAGTTGTGGCTTGAATTTCAATTCCTCATTTGAGAGATACACTTTACAGGCAGTCTTTTAATCAATCTTATTTGAGATTTGTTGCTCTAATCCCAACAGCTGCCCATACCTTTTTGTGTTCTGAGTCATCATTGTCATTAACAAAGTCCCCAGTGATAAATAGATGATAGTGATAGGAGATAAAAAATATTTTATGGACATTAAATTGTTTATGATTCCAGTAGTTTTGGTCTAAAAAAAGCAAACTTGAATAGAAGAGATGTACAAATGCACAAGACTTTGCCACATAAATGGCTAATACCGGGATTTAATCCTCAGACCTCACACTGTGGTGGACCCTGGGTTCCTCCGGGTGCAGGGCAATGCCTGACGTCATGGGATCCGAGCAACCAAGTAGCGACACGGACTCTCCAGAAGCGCCCGGGTGCCCTGATCCAAGTCTGTGAAGAGATCCTCCAGGAAACCATCAGCCATCTCATCAGGAGGCCGTCCAGATGTTGTAAGGCATGTAGACGGGCACGTGGAGGCAGACCCACTACTGAATCTCATCAGGAGATGTCAGGATCAAATTCATTTCTGTTTTTCTCTTTGATTTTGGGTCTGATTCAAAATCCAGCCCTCAATGGTTTCATTATTTTGGTTTCCATTGACCTTCCTTAACCTATTCTGTTCTAAACAAATTACACAATGTATATCAACAACAGTTTTAATTTAAGTGTTCCCTTAATATTTTCTGAGCAGTCTATAAAAAAAAAAAGAACGATAATAGTTACTCCCAAATGAAATGTCGGCGGTTTTACAGATTTGTGCCGTGTTTGCGTTGATGTAACTTCAGATGATCCAGGCGTTTGAAGCCGAGCCCACAAACGGGACAGCAGTAGGGTCGCTCCCCAGTGTGGGTGCGCTGGTGGATCTTCAGTATGTCTGCTCTGGTGAAGCTCTTATCACACATTGTGCACCTGTGAGGTTTTTCCTGGGTGTGAATTCTTTGATGCAACTTGAGGTTCCAGAGACGGCCAAACTTGTTCCCGCACAGGGTGCAGCAGTACGGTTTATCACCCGTTTGGTCACACTTGTGTGCCTTTAGGTCAGAGGAAGAGGGGAATCCTTTACCACAGTGGCTGCAGACCTGGGGCCCCTGTCCTGAGTGGATTCTCTGGTGAGCTTTAAGGCTACTGGCTTGAGTGAAATTCTTTCCACACTGGGGGCAGGAGTAGGGTGGCCCTTGTCCGACACCCTTCTGTGATTGCTTCTGGACCTTTGGTTGAGCTGAATCGGAGAAGGATGTGTACTGGTTACAGGCTTTTCTCCTCCCAGTTCTTGTTCCTACTTGCTGCTGCGACCTTTCACCCAGGTTTAAGGTGTCACTGTAGGCCCCTGATGGCCCGTACATGTTCATTGTGCTGTCTAAAGATCGATCATTGGGAACGGCCTGGCTGCGGAGACTCAACCGGCCCCCTGACTCACCAGACGTATGTTCAGGGTACAAAATATTCAGGTCCTGTAGATACCCTTCCTCATTAATCAACATACAGTTAAACTCGCCACCTACGTCAACATTGGTCTCTGAAGATGAACCTGCCGTCGAACACGCCGCGCCCTTTCTATTCCGTAGATTACCGTCTTGGTAAGCTTGATGCCCGATTCTTTCAGATGCTTCCACGTCACCTGGAAAGTGCCCCATGTAACTCAGACTGTCACCCAAGTGGGACGGTGATCCTTTGAACCCATCCAAGTTACCCATGTCTAACATATTGCCATCACCATACTCAGTCTTGTTGAAGCCCCCCATATCTTTCATACCATATCTGCCTTGGTAAAGTGATCCGGATGAGTCACCTGAGGGTCCAGCTTGGGCGGATTCTGACTTTTGGTCAAAACCAGCTTCCCAGTTAACATGGCACTTTGGGGTCCTCGGATCACTATATTGTTTGCTGGGCCCGGGTAGGTCTGCTTCGGTTTCTGACCATTGAGAGAAGATGTATTTTCAAACAGTTAGTGCCTTATTGATAAAGAGACTGCAATAAAACCGTTAAAATAATTAACAGTGAACTGTTAATATGTCTTCTATTAAAGTAGTTTTTGTGAATCTGTGTGCATTAATGAAAAGACTTACCCTCCAGACTGACTCCCCATCTCTCCTGGGACTCATTAGTTTCTGGCGTGATCCGTAGGTCTTCCTCCTTGAGTAATATATCCAGCTTATCACCCTGAGAACCTTGAGTCTGACAAACCAGTGGAGAAGCACCATTAATGCAGGGAGTTTAACTCTAGATACCTCAAACGGAACCCACAAGTCATTCCTTCTGTTGATGTAAAGCCGCACTGATTGATACTGAAACGAGTAAAATAAACTATTGTCATATATTATTGTTAGAGATTATTTGATTCCTTTGAACCCAAATTTAAGAATCCAAGAGAGTGCAATGGGTCGTCATGTACCTCTGATGCCTTCACTGGGCTGAAGGCTCCTTCCACTTCATTGCCAGGTGTCTCTCCGTCAGCGCTGTGGGAAGTGTTCATCTCCTCTTGTAGCACTTTCTCTTGTTTAAGATTTTTCTCTGTAGAAGATAATATGAAATAACTTTTCCTATCAAAAAGGCTGAATCGATTGCATGGCTATTCCATTTTAATGTAAAGGGTTTCTAGGATGAGTGAAACCCAGCTTGGGGAGAGATTCCTTAGATCAGCTCTAAATAAAATTCTTACAGTAAGTATGGATCGAAATAAAATAAACCAGAAGAAAATAGATGTCAGTGAGTTCAAACCTTTGCCAAGGTTCAAAACCTTCCTCTGAACATCAATTATGGACACAGTTCTGAGAGAGCGCCTCGCCAAATTGTGGCATCACAAGACCAAACGGCTTATTAGTTTTGTTTCATAACCTCAACCAAGGAGGTTATGTTTTCACTCCTACACTTTGTTTATGTGTATGTGTGTGAGCAAGATTACGGCAAAACCACTTGAAGGATATGCATGTAATTTAATTTTACCGAAACAAACCAGAAAAAGCACTCGGAGAGAGCAAATCTCGGCGAATTATTTTATTTTTTAGAGGCTGGCAATAACTCAGACATTAATGGAAAAATTTGCTAGATATCTTTTCAAAAACCTTGGGTACTGTTGTGCCTTGTTCCTTTGATGTTTTATACGGGAGGGGAACAGGAAATGATGAAACTATATGGGAAGTTTACACACTGAACCTTTACATGTGGGAAACACAGAACGTCAACATAATTTAAACATCTCTGGAACATGTCATGCATTTAATACCCTATATCGCTGGGTTCAATTCATCTTTGGACACAGTTTATTGCAACTGTCACAAACAGACACTACAAATATAACATCAAAGTCATCAATAATAGGGTTCTCGCCACATTGTGACATCACCGCTCTAAACAGCTTCTTTTATTTTCATTATAAATGCTGCAAAACACGCAACGTCTGCAAAATCGAATCATCTCTGGGATATACCAAAAATCTACCTCTGACTAAGATTTCATGCGAATCCGTGGTGCAGTTTTTCCCTGCACAACGGGAAAAACTTTTGGGAAAGTGTAAGGATCTGAGTGACTTTGACACTGTTATCTCTTTCCTGTTGTGTGAACCACACGACACGTTTGTGAAGATTCTCATTTATCCAGATCAACAGACGTTGAATCAGAGGCGACTGGACTTCATTCATTAATGTGAAAACTTTCACCTGTCATCCAAGATGCTACCTCTGTTCTATATGACTGATGGGGACTCCGGTTGCATACACTGACTTGTTAGGTCACATGTCACTGATGGGGGTGGTCAGGGACACAGTTGTCCTGAAACAGAGGACAATCAGGAGATAGTGATGGGTGGCCAACTGTATGTAATACATAACATACAGTTGACCACCCTTAAACTCACCTGTGGTGCTGTGTTCTTCTTCGCTGGACACACCGCAGTCCAAACATCTGCCACTCCTTTCTCCCCCTCTGCCTTTACGACGACTCTCTGACCATTTCAGTCGCTTCTTCATGGACTCCACTTGGTCCCTGCACCGGGTGACCTCCTCCAGGAAACTGTCCTCCACCAGCCGGGTTATCTCAAACATGGCAGCCTTGAAAACCGTCTCCATGACACCAGAGAGCTGGGACTGAAATGTTGCTATAGCCTCGGACATTGTGCTAAAAGTGTTCCAACTCTGACCCGTCTTGTATTTCCAATAAACTGAAGACTTGTATTTGTGTAATAACACAGTGACAGTCACTCGTTTTAATTTTGATGTTGAACAATCTCAAACTCGGTGTCCACTGTAGGAAACGTTAAAGGTGTTAATCCTGATTTCGTCACCTTTAAGAGACAATAAACCGTCCAGGCTGTCGGGGTTAGCCAACTAGCTTATAGCCCTCTTTGCGAAACAGAGTAAACGTCACAGATTCTGATCACTGCGTCTCCGGCAGCTACCAGAAACCTAAAAGCAACATGGCTTACATGCATATAGTTAATGTTTGGTTGTACTATCAAAGGAGTTGGTTAATCTAACGCTTCAAGCTCTTTTCCGTTACGCTTATCCCTACTCATCTCTTGATTCCGTAAACAAATGCACTTCCTAGAGGTGACGGGCTGGGACAATCTTAATCGTTTCGACTTCTTTTTTTAAATTCTTCATTAACGAGCGTCGCTTTCCATATTGGAATTGAAGATAAAAAAAAAACTGATAATATTTTCAATATTTTATTCAGAGGCAAAAAATGTGGGATACATATTTCAATGCAAAAAATAAAATTCTGATGAAATAGTAAATCTGAGTCTCAGTTTTATGTACTCAAATATATGATCTTTATTACATACAGGTCTGTTGCAACAGAAAGGATCATGCTCTCACATGCAAGTCCCACACACTAAGCTTGTTAATAATAATAATAATAATAATAATACATTTTATTTATCACGTATCGGCACAAAGTTTCTTTCATATATGGTCATTGGCATTGGCCATTATCTTTGTCAGGGCCAGGCTACCTTGCACCCTCAGACAGAACAGCACGCACATCTTTTGTCAGACATAACACAAGAAATTACCTCAAAATTGCACTGGGGCAAAGGGATTGTTTCTCTCATTTCCTATCAATAGTTTTGATGCAAAACAAAATGGAGTGCAAGAAATTAGATGCAATCATTTTCCATTTAATTTCTTTATTTTTTGACACTCACAGGTTGAAAGATCAGATAATTGAATGTAGAAGTAGTTTTTGTAATTGTGGTAATTGAAGTAGGACTTTTCTGTCAAATTTCATGAATATCTTTTTTCTGCTGCTGCTTCAGGTTTTATTGGCGGTAGGTAAACATCTATATATTAAATTATCGCCCCAGAGGGGTATGGAGTATGAATCAGGAATCTAACACCCCCCACGATTATGTGAATAGAATTGAAGAAAATATATACACACACACACACATTCACTCATAAACTGTAGATCCACTTTTTGAATGTGTGTATGTATTGTTTAGCACTTTGAGATTTGACCCAAATGTAAAGTGCGTTCTAAATTAAATGTATTATTATTATTATTATTATTATTATTATGCATAAAATCTCCATTGCCCATCGGTCCAGAAGGTGGCGGCCATGCGATGCTCCTGCTACAGTACAAACAAGACGAAGAAGAAGGCGAAGAAGACGAAGAAGAAGTGCGTCACACACAGCGGAGAACGAAGAGGCCATGTTTAGACGCTTCCTAAAGCAGTACGTATAAATGTGAACAGTGGATAAAGTGTCAGCAGTGTATTTTAGTGGAACTTGGGTGAACAGTGAACCATACCAACATGTCAGCGGACGACTTTCAAACCAAGTACGCCACTGTCATGGAGAGCATGCTTCAGAGCGCTGTGGCGGAGACCACGAAACTTTTTGAAACTATGGTGGACGAACTGAGGGCAGAAATATCCAAAATGAAGGAGGAGAATGAGGATCTCAAAGCAAGATGCAGCCTGTTTGAGAGAGCGAAAAGTGAGCAGACTGTTTTCCCCGGAGAAAGTTCTCCTTATCTGGGCCTGATCGGCACCCAGAGACGCGACACAGCTGTCCAATGTGGTGAGTGGAATAAATGGTTTCCCCTAACCGGTATGGCTGCATTATAACGCCATGTGCTTCTCTAGAGAAAGCTGTGACTGTATTTGTCATGGGTGATGATGATGATGATGATTATGACACAAAGCTAACGTTACCGGTCCACCGTGTCGGCGAGCTTAGCATAAAACAACGTGGGATCAAAAAGAGGAGGGAAACCCTGGCAACGGTTCATAACAGTGTTCCAGTAACATGACACATTTGAATGGTGTTCCTTAAGATATTCATGGTTTCACCAAAGATTTAACGTTGTTCCCAGAGAAATTAAAGTTGTTCAGACATCTTCACATTGTTCCCAGCCATTTTAACATTGTTCCCAACGTTCTCAAACATTGGAATGGTGTTCCCAAACCAAACATTTGAAGTGGGTTTTCTTACATATTAAATGGTGTTCCCAAACATCTTAATGGTTTTCTGTCATTTTAACTGTGTTCTCAGACATTATAACTTGGTATTCCAACCAGTTATTTTAAATGTGTTCTTGGACATTTTAAAAGTGCTCATAGACATTTTAAATGCATCCAATGACATTTTAACTTTGTTCATGGACCTCGTGACATTCTCCCCAAAACCAGACATTATAAATGTGTTTATACTTTTTAAAATATGTTCCCTGACATTTGAACCGCGTTCAGAGATTTAACCTGCGTTCTCATGTATTCTGAAACTGTTCCCACCTCCACGACAGCTAATATGTGTTCCCAAATTAGTGTGTCCCCAGACCAAGCATATCCTTTTGCGGGGTATCAAGAAGAGAAAGTATGCCGTATTATGGCATTCTTGCGGATGTTCATAGCATAGTGTTCAATAATATGAGACAATCGCGGGGTGTTCCCGAACTTATAATCGTTGTCCCCAAACGCCTTAATGCCGTCCCTAAACATCTAAGATCTTTTTAAAGTGTTAGATTAAAAGAGGAGGGAACCATACAATATTGTACCCTGGCGGAGGTTCATAACAGAGTTTTCCAATACCAAAAACGTATTAATGGTTTTCCCCAAAAAAACCTAATAGTGTTCCCTAAGATATTAACTGTGTCCCATAGCGTTGTTATCAGATATCTAAACATTGTTCAGAGAATTTAACAATTACCAAACCAGACATTTTAAAATGTCGTACCAGACATCTTGTTGTGATGTTCCCAAATAGTTTACTGGTGGTCCTAACCAGGACATTTTGAATTGGTTTCCATACATTTCAAAGTTGTTTCCAGACATTTTAAATGTATCCCCAAACATTTTTAATATAATCCGAGCAATTTGAAATTGTTGTCAGACATTTTAGAACAGTTTCTTAACATCTTAGTTTTGTGTTTTTCAACATTCGCTGAATGAATTTGAAGCTCTCTTATGCAAATCACCATTTGGAAAGTTTTTCTAATCATACTTTAATATTTATTTCTAGATGACAGTGTTACCACAGAACTAACAAAATCCATTCAAACCTGATCGCAAGCATGATCGTCATCTTTGAGATTGAGGCCATTGTTTGTGCGGCACCTTTTACATCACACTTGCTTCATCTACTGAAGATGCTAGTCATTGATTGTTAAATTGTGGATGCACCGTCTTCTGCTAGGGGGAATTCCTGACATGATAAGTTGGCACTGCCTCTTTATTTCATGGCAAACTTTTCTTTTAACTCCTTTGCATGTTTATGTGCAGCATCATACATCTGTACAGATCCTCTTCTTTTGTCAGTAGTGGTTGCAAATTGGTTGTAGCCATATTGCCATCTTCTTGCGCTAGTACAGCATTACGTAAATAACATTATATTCAAAGATATATTCAATGATCGAACATGACTATGGTCAAAGAGATTAAAGTGTGAGGTAACAATAGAATTAACAGAGTAAAATTTTCGTTTGTGTCTGTTTACAGATCTTGCTTCCTATTCTGTGCTGGTAGAACAATTTCAGCCACTGAGCTACTCGCAATGGGATGAACAAAAGCGTCATAGTTGTGAGAGTATAGTGAACCCTTTGCAAGAGCATGATTATGAGAGCAGTGGAGACGGAAATTTGGAAATTACATTTACACCTATCAAGCAAGAGGTGAGTATGAGTGTAACAAGTAAATGTATTTTGGTCTTATCAATATTATTATTATTGTTATTATTATTATATATATTATTTGTCACCCTTCTGCTGTAATTATGACTTTTCTCTGCTGTCTGTCTTGAAGCTAGAGGAATTTGAATTCCCCGTGGTCTGTGGACATGACAGTGATATAGCAGGTGAGGAATTAGAACTGACTTTCTTTTTTCAACTTGTTTCATCTGTGAATGTTAAAAACTTCAAATTTTTTTGACATTCTCACTTTCATTTTCTATGTTGCCTCTGTCACTGCTTTGCCTAGATTCACCTTCGACGTCTTGTGGAATTGAAAATGTTAAGCCTTTAAGTAACACGCCATGTTCAAAGAATGAAATGGCCATGCTTCAAAGACATGAAGATACCCAAAGGGCCCTGGAACTACCCTTTTTGGGAACAGATGCCGGTTTGCAGAGAGACCAATCATCTGAAATAGATCATCCATCAGTCATCTCACTTGCTGAAGTAAAGGAGGACATGGAAGAGGAGTCTGAAGTCGGACTGATGATATCAGAAATTCGTACACTGGGTGAACTCATGACATCTGAAAAACACCAGCTGTTTATTGCTCAGCATCAGTCAGAGGAGACCCTCGACCAAGAGCAGCCATCAGTGGTCTCGCAACAATTTCAAAGCAAGGACAAACTGTTAGGAGATGAACAGATTGGAGCTTTGCAACATTGTTCAGATGTGCATTCTACAGAGGAACAGTTAGGGCAACCCACACCACTCAAAAAAGGAGATGCATGTAATGAATTAAACGGTCCCGTAGCACAAGTCGAGGCGAGTTCCCAGTCTGGTGTAGTACGACTTAGAAGAGGACGGCCACCAAAGACAGCAAAACGTCTACAACAACGGATCAGAGAAAAGCATCAATCACAATCTTCTGATGTTCCCACAGAACAACACATTTCTTCTCCTCAGGAATCCCCAGTCCTGCCATTGGAGACGTTAACTGTCATCAGTTCATTAATCCAGGAGAATGAGAACATCAAGGTTGTTTCTCAGGCAGCTTCACTTGCATCCCCCTATTCAACCAATTTGAAAGAAGATGCAATTCAGGCTCTGCCTTCTGACGTTTCCGCTGCAGTTGAAACGGTAGACACTCTCCCAGCTGTTTCACCACAAGCACCATTAGTTCAGAGTGCAGAATTTGGCACCTCTGTGACACTTCAGGATGCTTTGCTATTAGTTGAAGCGATGAATCAGTCAATGGTAGACGATGCAGTCTTCTCTACACTAAGAACGGAAGCAACACTCCGAACCCTGTGTGGTCCACATGTGGGTGCTCTAAATATTATGGAGACCACAGCTCAGACTCTTCCAATGAAAACTGATGACGCTGAGGTCAGTACATCCATAACAGAACTGTTGACAAAACAGATACTTTGTGCCCCTTGTCAGACTGCAGATGTCACCCCAGCCAGTGAAGTCAAAGCCGCCATTAAAATCATCACACCAAAACAACAGTATACGGTCGATCTTCCCGATGAAAACACATCTCTAATGTCCCCAGCAACTCTAAGAGTTGTGCAGGCTCTTCAGAAGGACCATTCCCATCCTCTGGTGGCCTCAACGCAATTGAGAAGACAGGGTTACACAGCACCTCATAAAATAATTGTTGTGCCAAGATCACTATCATCAATTAAAGCACAGGCTCCAAACCATCAATCTGATGTTGTGTCAACCCTTGTAACGCTACAACATACTGTTCCATGCTCTACAGCTGCACTTCTATCTCTCGGGACGTCTTCACTTTCCCCTGATCCCAAGAAGACATTAAACACTACATCCAACAAAACACTTCCTGCTGTCCCCAAGCCGACCACCACCACCTCAAATGAACCAAAATCTGTGGCTCTATTCCACCAACCAACTGATATGACTCCAAGACAAGGGTTGGCTACAGCATCGAGGAAAAATCTATTTGAGTCTGTTCAGTCTGCTCAGCAAGATTCAAAAAAATCATCTGCTTCTGCTATGGTGTCTACGTCACAGGAATCAAACATTTCTGCGAGTACAAAAACCACAATGTGGTCTGCAGAGAGGAATTATACACCTGATGTCTTAGAATTTGTCAAGAACACTTCTGTTTCCAGAAAAAAACACCCATCTACAGAAACATGTGCGAGATTCAATAAGTCAGCTAGGCCTGTGCCACCCCCCATGTCTCAAGCAGTACCGCCGCCTTTTGAACAGAGACGCATTGCTGTATTAAGGTTATCAAGGCTCCCAATTGCACTATCAACCAAAGAGTCAGTCTTTGTTTCAAAACAGACTTCAGATGTATCTTGGAACTCTCATCTCATTGTAAAAAAAGATTCTAGCAAAGCAAAGTCTTCATCGTTGTGTTTGTCAACAGAGTCTGAAGGAACTCTTGAGTTATCCACAAAAATTTGTCTAGAGTTAAAAGATACATCTGTTGCTGTGTCTTTAAATAAATCTCAGATGGCAGAGGAACCAAATGATATTGAAGAGAAGGTGTCATTATCCTTTGAATCCTGCACCACCTTGAAAAAGTCATCTACATTAACCAAGGGGTCACCACCAGAGCCAACAACAATGGGTATCAATGCAACTGAGCCTTGGGCTGCACAAGAAGGTGCTTTTCCCACTGATCAACCCAAAGAAGAGAAACAACCTGCAACCCTCTTGCATCCAGGCGTGGCGACATCAGAGGAGACACTTGACCCTTGTTCACAGTTGGCTAAACACCAGTTCATGGCACAGCTGCCATTGTTACCTGTTGCCCGCCTACCACAAAAGGTAATGTAGTACTAAAAACTCCTGTCAGTTAAGAGAATAAAACAATAATTTTGACAGCCTGTAATGTAGATAATCAACCAGGGCGGTTATAGTCTTAATTTTGGCTCATCTTTGTGATTGAAATACGTACCTCAGTTGGTGCGTGGTTCACCACCATAAAGAATTGTTGTGAAATTGAATTTGGATTATATATTGAATTGAAATTCACCTGCAATATGTGCATTATATAATATTTATTTTAAATGCAATTGACTATCGTATGTTTGCTATTTATTTGCTAATTTTACTTAGTTCTCTTTTCACAGCCCTCCTCGAATGCATCCAGAGCTTCCTGTGCAGGATCCAACCTCAGCGAAAACCAAATGTTGCTCAAACTCCGTAGTCACATCAAAAGCCACTTGCGGGCTCGAAGAACAAAAACGGACGCAGGGTCACTAACCGGAACAAGTCCTAAGAAACCTAAATTGGATAAAGACAATCAAAATGTTGAAAACACAATTAGGGAAGATATGACCCTTAGCGCAAGAAAAACCGGAGAGGTTGAAGATCTTACACACACTATTATTGGTCCGAGGATATCTAGATGTAAAGACGATGCCAAACCCAAGGGAACTGCTGGTGAAATATCGTTCATTAATTCTAAGAGGTCTAAGTCCAATATTGTATCTACTCTGACAAATCCCCAGAAGCTTAGTTCAGTTGGAGAGGGTGTAGGCTCCCAAAAAAAAAAATCAACTCCCAGAAGAACAAGCTCAGCTAAAGAAAGTTCTATCCCTAACAATATTAGAAATATTTCTCTGCGTACTAGGAAAGTGAGTTCAACTAGAAATGACCCTAGCCCAAGAAATAGAAAAACTGGTGGCAGTCTGAACAACACTCAGACAACTTCTGGGAGACCTAAGAGAACTCCTTTGAGTAAAGTTGATGCAAGTCCTAAAAAGATTAAATCTACTCCCGTTAGTCCTAAGATATGTGGCTCCAGTGAAAATGGTACGAGCCCTAAAATGTCAACCAATGCATCAACTTCTGTGATCTCTAGGAGGTTTACCTTCACTAAAAATGGTTCTTGCACTAGTCAGGCTAAAGGGGAATCTAAGTGTTGCAACCCTCAAAGTTGTAATACAACTACAGACGATGCCTTTACTACAAACACCAACAGTCATGTTAGGGATATTACATTGGCTAAAAATGGTCTCAGTATTGAAAATACTTGGGAATCCACCTCTTTGAAGAAACAAAGTTTAATTCGAGATTGCACCAGGCCTAAAAATAATTCAGGAGTAATGAATATCAAGACATTAGCAAAAACTAAAGCTGTTGTGAAAATTAAAAACCGATCACTTAGAGGAGCGGATATAAACCAGTTAGCAGCAAGCCATGTGAGTTGTAGGATTGTGAGAAAATCCAAAGCCGTGTGGATTCCTCCTGAACTGACGGCCAGTAAAACACCTCCAGCAGGTGAGCAGAAGACTGTAGAATCACCTGTACAGAGAGAGACAAAATATGCAGGTCCTAAAGTTTACCCCCACAGTGTTCCTGTCCAGCCCATACCGTTCAAAGCTCCACCTGTTGTATCACCGTTACAGCCTCTGTCAGTCATTGGCAGGCGTTTGCTCAAGAACCAGTGTGGGGAGTGCGGTCGTGTCTTTAGCAGCAGTCTTGCCTTGGAAAGCCACGTTAGTCTCCACACAGGGCGGAGACCTTTCTCGTGCACACTGTGTGGGAAATTCTTCTCAGACTCTCAGTGTCTTAAACGGCATGGCCGAGTGCACCGCAACGGGAGGATTCACGTCTGCCAGCAGTGCGGAAAGGGCTTTGTTTACAAATTTGGCCTCACCAAACACATTCGAACGGTGCACAGAAGGTTTAAACCTTTTGTTTGTCAGATCTGCAACAAGGGCTGCTTCACAAAACTGGAAGTGGAAGCCCACATACGTATCCACACTGGAGAGAAACCATTCCATTGCAACCTGTGTGAGAAGAAGTTTGCAAGGAGGGGCGATTTAAACGTGCATTTAAGGTGGCACAATGGGGAGAAAAGACACTGGTGTCAGTACTGTGGCAAAGGATTTTTAGAGTTCAATAATCTAAAACGACATAAGTATATCCACACAGGGGAGAAACCGCATTCCTGCCCGCACTGCCCAAAACACTTCACACAGTCTGGCCACCTGAAGAAGCATGTTAAAAATGTGCATGGGATCCAGTGAGACATGGACGCCACCATGATCCATTGAAAAGGTTTATGATTCTCTAATGAGAGATAGTTGTGTACTATGAGGATATTATTTAAATGTTGGGAATTTTCTTCTTTTTCTTTTTTGGTTTTGTTTTCTTTACATGCAAAGAGATCAATAATAATATTTATGTCACTGACAAGGATTCTGCAGCCAGACATGTTAACATAGTATCACTGACATTGACTGTGACTGTTTCTTAGAACTACAGCGTTGTTATATGAAGAGCATATATTGTTCAACTCCAGCAAAAGAATTTGCAACACATCCCTATATAAACACTTCCTTCATTGCTTTTGTTCGCTTGGAGTCAAGAATATTGTTTGGATGTATGTCATAGAGAAAATGACAACCTTCGGAATCGCCTCAAAGCTCATGGAAATCTCAAAGGATGCAATTGGTAGAAAAATGTAAATAATAAAAGGGACGACTGCTTACAAATGTGATTAAAAAAATATGAAGGCAATTATGAAGGTTGGCTGCATCGTTGTAAACATTTGCATTTTGAGCCATCACGCCTTTAGTGTCATACATCTTCTGTCGTTCGGTTGGAGTATTGTCAGCACATATTTTGAAATGCGCTATTATAACATCCCTTGTACTTTCTTAATTATTTCCGTTATATTTACAAGACATCTGAAAATTAAACAAACTTTCAGGCTGTTGCATTTTGGGGGCGATTGTACACACAGCGAATACTGCTATTTATCTGTAAAATTCAACAGTTTGAATGTTACTTGGGAGTGTTGGATACAGTTATCAGTACAGCCAGCTGTCTTTAGGTTATCATAGGGTATCTCACAAACTATACAGATTAGCTTCACCAAATGTTGCATATATATTAACTCAGGAGTAGTGCCATTTAATAATTGAATTTTTTTGCGTATTCCATGCAAAGATCTTTAAGGTGACTGGAGGGTGATCATCTTTTCTATAGCATATACAGTATAATATGCTAGACTACGATACTCAACCTCATCTGATTTGGTTGTTTCATATTGAGTTGTAGAAGAAAATGTCATTGCTTTGATGGATCCTCATTTGTCTTAGACACGCTTCTCGTTTTCTCAAAGTTCTAACTGCAATTGAGCAACTGTGATGAATAGATCCTTTTACAATTCTGTGCCTCATTTTTGGAGATATTTAACAAATTCCAAGTTTAAAGAAGTATATTTTTTAGATACCATCGTTTGAAGATGGAGTGAATAAAATACAATTTGAAACACAAATTCCTTTCTTTGCATTTTTTTTTTAATATTCACCTCATTTTATGTATTTAATTTTTTGTCTGAAGCATAGCTTGCAAACTACTTTGGGCTGCTGTGGTCAACCACTTATCCGACGGTTGGCGGTTCAATCCTTGGACTGCCACTCTAATCAACATGTCCATGAGCAAGATCCTGAACTACAAATTTGCTACCTAGATGCCTCACAGGGTGCTGCCCACTGTTCCTCAGGGATGGGTCAAATCCAGGGAATGATTTCCATATGTTGTGGGACTATAACTACATAAAAACAAATACTGTATTACTAGCATCACTATACACTGTAGAAGTAAATCCACCTTGATAAGAGGATGTCCATTCATTCATTATCTGTAACAGCTTGTCCTGCTTGGATCTGTAGGGTATGGAGTTGAATTCCTGCAAAAATTCTAGACACTAACGCGATACCATTCGCGTGTACGGAACACGATCCAACCATGTGATCCGCGGACAAAGACGGTGTGATCCGCGAGCAAACAAAGTGTGATTCTAGAGCAAACACAGTGTGATTCTAGAGCAAACAGTCTGATTCTACGCAAACTTAGTGTGATTTGCAAAGGAAAAACATGAATGACAACAATTGTTTTCTGTTTTGCAAACAAAACGAGCTACAGACAACTGCAGCATGTCTCAAGTATAAATGTGCATTTACAAGTACAAGAAAATCTATCCTACAACCGCACAAAACTAAAAACAACACGACTTTTGGCACAAATTTAAGGCATGAGAGACGTTCTACATGTACAAGAGCGCCTTCAGTTTTGTACACACCGGTCTTTTGTAGTTCACCTGATACAACGGCAGGTGCTGCTGCGACTCAGTTGCAAAGTTTCCCACACTGGACCTGTCTGTGGACTACTGGACGACTAGAGGCACTACGAGTGGGACCATATATTTCTATGAGCCATCCAATAAAAAATCCAGACTTTAACCATCCACCATAGTCAACGGATAAATGGAAAAGCAATAGATTTGTTTATATATGACAAATGTTCAAAAGTCCAACTAGGCATTTGAACAACTTTCACAGTAATTAAGTTTACCAGTTAACACCTTTTATAAATTCTTACAGCTAAGACATTATATTCAGAAACATGGAATGGATAAATAACTGAAGAACCAGCTACAACCGAGGAACTGTTGATGAACTAAACAGGAAGAATCAAATACAGTAATGGTGTCAAAAGTGTACAAGGCATTAGAGCAGGAATCCAATGGAAATAATGTTAAAGGACGATGGGAACAGCCCAACGTGGAGGAAGGTGAAGATGCGGTTTTTCAAAACTCCATTGATCACAAACACATAACTGAAGACGCTTGTGTACAATTAGCACGTCTCGTGCTAAATTTGTGCTAAAAGTCCCGTGTGGTTTTTAGTGTTCTACAGTGTTGGGATAGATTTTCTTTTACTTTTACTTCTAAATGCACATTTGTACTTGTAACTTCTAAGACATGCTCCAGTTGTCTGTAGCATGTTTGTGTTTGCAAAACAGAAAGTATTTGTTTGTCATTCATGTTTTTCCTTTGCCAATCACACTATCTTTGCACGCGGATCACGATCTTTGCATGCAAATCGTGTTGCGTGCGAATCGTGTTGCGTGCGTACTCTTGGCAGGAATTTAACTCCATACACCACATCAGAATTCAGCAGGGAGGAAGTTGCACACCTGTCAGGAGATGCGGATCGAAATATGGCGCCGCCCTGCAATCAAGCTCAAGTTGAAACACCTGCTGGTGCAATCAATGAGACGGAGAGGAGGGCGAGAAAACCGCACATACAGGATATTTATGATACGTACAAGATAGGTCTTCTCAAGTCCATTCATATTTGAAAGATTGTACTAAATCGGACCAACTGTTCGTATGGTATTGCTGAAAGACAGTGTTTAACGTAACGAAAAGGGTTTAAATATGATCTTTTGGAGTAAAACTAAATATACAAAAAGATCGATCTCCTTGAGTCAATTCGACTGTACAACAAATGTGACCAGGGAGAACTTGTTCCAGACATTCATTCAGTCATTCATTTTCTGTTATTACTCGTACTGGGCATCAATGAGTCGGATTTTCCAGAGACTGTCTTTATTTCCATTCATTGGTGTCTGTTAACATGTTTTTCTTCACTCTGCATTCATGTCTGATGAACAGCAGCAGCGAACTGACCAGCCGCTGTTCAGAGAATCTGAAATTAAATAACAATTTACATTTCCCTATAATTGGGTCTTTTGTAATATCAGATAATATTATTATTTATTTATAACTACCAGAGATTGTAGCACACTTAACATGTTCAGTGAATTATTGACAGAGAATCACACTCAAACAATAAAAATAATAATCATATTATTATGGATATTATTACTTTATTGTTATATGTTTGATTGATAATGATGATGATATATTTCATCAATTATTGTTAGAATAATAACACTGTTTTTTGTTATATATTTGAAAAAATATCAAAACAAAACATAAGTGAAAAATAGACAAACAGATGGATTATATGCATTTTTATTTCATAGGTTGAATTTTCTACATCTGATTCTGTTATTTGATTGTGTTTTGTGACCATAATATATTCATTAGAGGTTGAAATAACCTAAATAATATATTAAGGCCCTATACAAATATATATATACATAGCATATTTTACTCCAATGGTTCATATTTTACACACAAGGGGGCTCAAAAAACATAATCAAGGTGATTTCTTGTACAACCAAAAGGACTATTCGGGACTTTACCCTTTTTCGCTTTCGCCAATTTGCTCACACTCATCCATGATCAAACTTTTGGTTAATCCATAACAGCACTAGTTAAGGGTTTTTTCAGCTATACATCTGTGTGTGCGACACCAGTGCAAGGGTTTTCTTATTATAAATATATATTTTAAACCATTCGGTCATCCATTGTTTAATCGTTGCTCATTTTTTTATTCCAGTAGGGGAATTGATGGTCTTCAAATCCTCCCTATGGAAACAGAAACCAGCAGGCACAGCCACAGCGGCACAGACAGGGTTAAAGGAAAACCAGCGGAACGTTCAATGGAATAATAACATTTGCCCACGTTGCCAACTCCATCCACTGCAATGAGCTCCACAATCTGTGAGCAGCAGGGCGCTCTGTAGTACGCCTGAACCACAGAGGCATTCAGGGAGCTGGTTGTGAGGTTTCCATCTCCCAGACGCAGAGACACTCTTTCTATCCCAGTGCCGTTCCCATCAGTGAGGTTGGTCCAGAGCTCCCACTGGGAACATCCACACTGAAGAATGTCTGCGGGGCAATCATCAGCCCGAACACGAACCACTTCATACACAGGAGGAACAAAATCTGTGATCTGGAGAGAAGGGGGAAATTAAAAACAACAAAAACAGCAGATTAGGGCTTCTTTTACAGCAAAGTGTACCAGGTGCTGGTAAAAGCTGGTGCAGGAGCCATTTTGGATTTGTTTCAACCAATGAACCTCAAATGAACCGGTTTATTTGCCACTGGCTGGAGAAGCACAAGAATGCATCACTGACGCAATAGAGCCACACCATTACCTCACCGACAAACTATGGACAAAACTATACATCACTGAAACAATAGAGCCATAACATTATGTCACAGAGTCAATAGAGCTACAACATTATGTCATATAAGAACTAGAGCCACAACTTTACGTAACAGAGGCCCTAGAACTACAACATTACGTTAGAGAGGCCCTAGAACTACAACTCTACGTAACAGAGGCACTAGAACTACAAAATTACGTTACAGAGGGCCTAGAACTACAACTCTACGTAACCGAGGCACTAGAACTACAACATTACGTTACAGAGGCCCTAGAACTACAACTCTACGTAACAGAGGCACTAGAACTACAACATTACGTTACAGAGGCCCTAGAGCACATCTTTACATAGCTGTCTCCTTCAACTTAGCAACGCTTGCTCTATATTGCTTGACATACATCCACAAGATGGCAGTGAGAAGTAAAGGCTGATAAAAAAACAAAAGGTGACCTTTGTGACAATCTACGTCATAAATAAAAAGCGACATAACGTCTGGTTTTGTATGGCGGTGGTCTTTGATTTGCGGCTGAAGAGTTTTCAATTATCTAACTTCACTCTTTCCTTCTTCACCAAATCTGCAGATTTGCACATAATAATAATAATAATACATTTAATTTATAATGCACTTTACATTTGGATCAAATCTCAAAGTGCTAATTACATTACCCTTTATTTCTGATGGTACTGCTCCATTGAATCTGTATTCGTAAACTGTCACAAAATACAGTTCAGTTGTTTTTATAAACACTACCTAACACTGTTTTTAATTAAATTCAACGGTTATGAGAAGAACCCCCTCCAGGCCCCGATGCCACCAGTTCTTTTTCTAGACCACAAAGTTTTCATCAGTTATACTTGCTAACAGCCCTTTCGTTGACTGCAGAAAAAGTACAGTTTCAAATTAGGCACTGACCCAGAACCAGGCCTTGAACTCCCTTGGTGTAAAAGGGGATTTCCGAGAACTAAGTTTGCATCACTGATGTTTGTGATGATGTGAATGGTTACCTTGGTCACAACTGAGACTCTTAAAACAATGTAATTGGAATCAACTCCATCAGCTGACTTGACTTCCATGGTCAGAGTGACATCCGTTCCAGATGGTGTGTTGACAGGTGGCGTAATTGTCAACGTAGCATTAGTATATTGGCCAGGTCTCAAATGGAGGCTGTCAAGAGAAGAGAAAAAAATAAGATGCATGATAATAGAACTGACTACTTTTATTAATGAATGTATTTGATTGTCAAACGGAATGTTAACACAAGTCTACACACATTCTTGGGTCTTTGTGAGATTGGACATGCGTGGATGGGTGGTTTCAACTAATTACTAATATCCCAGCCGCAATGCTAATATTAGAGCAAGACTATCAGCATGTATTGGCATAGTACAGATTAGTATTGGAGTGTATGTGTCTCACATATCACAGAATTTTGTGCTTTTGAGGCTGAGTTCTGAGTTTGTGGCAACATTTTAGTTTAAAAACGTTCCCTAATAACACCTGTTGATTATTTGGTGACAATGGACAATTTGGAGCTGACAGAGTTGAAAGGTTTCTCATTTAAGATCTCGGGCCTCACAGCTCATCAATGAAATTGTCAACAAATTTGTGACACCTAACAGGAAGCACTTCCCTAACGTAATAATACCATTACATTTAAGCTAACTAACTTTTTTTTTTTTACCTCTGTAAAACATTACTTTAAAATGGTCTGAGTCAGAGTTAAGACAGTGTTTCTTCAGTAATTCAAATTACTTTTTTTGTATTTTCCATTAAACTGGACATTAAACATAATTGTGGTCCAATTGTGGTCATTGACTAATTCATCTAAAAACATATACACACACACATATATATATATATATATATACATTTTCTGAAAAATAAATACATGATGGGAAGAATTTTTAAATATAGTGCAATTAGAATATAGTGTAGCATTATGATGTAATATGAAAATTCAATACAAAACCCAACTCTCACAAACACAGATAATGTCCTTAATATAGGGATTCATTCGTTCATTCATTTTCTAGAAGGTCTACTCAGTTCAGTGTAACAGAGGGGCTCTAGCCTATCCCAGCTGACATTAGGCAAGGGTGAGGTACACACTGGACAATTCCACCAATTCCACCTCCAACCCAAGCAAAGTGCACTCCGAAACCCCTAGGTTTTCACCCAGACTCTGCCGTAAGCTTCAGGTTTTGTTAGATCAGAGACATCTTAATATGGAAAAGAATATTGGACAAAATGTTGTTTAAAACCGCTTTTCCTTACCTTTTTGGGTAGGACATGTCAAAGTTTCTATCATTACTGGCATCAATGACGTATTGACCATCAAGGTCCTGACTCATGACACTGAACGGGATAGTGAAATTTTCCCCTGGCTCTGCACTACTGCTAATCGCCGCCTGGACATAAATGGAAGAAGGGAAAATGTAAATGTTCTTTTTTGCATCTTTAAATAAAAAATAAAAAAATCTTAATAGGTTTAGAGACTATGAAGAGACCAACCTGGATATTCACCCTGGAGACGGACATGAGGGTGGTGGACTGCCTCTGGAATTCACTGTTTGACAGTTTATCAGTTCCACTAAGAAAAACCACAAAATCCCCTTCAGGGACTGCATCAACAGTCACCAAAATTTCTCCATTCCCCATGACGGTCGTTACGCTTTTTGTAACGTTACCAGGACTAGATACGGTGTCTAAGCCAACATGTTTTATAGTCAAGGAGGATGGACCTTTCCTGCCCATTACTGAGAGCATCAGGTTGGCTGGCTCCCCTGGTGTTGCCAGAATCCAGAAATGAATAAAAATGGTAGGGGAAAGAACAAGAAGAAAATCAGTTTTCATGGAAAACATTGTTGACTAATTCTACATTAAACATTTATTATTTTCAGGAGTGGGTGGTGGAAGGATGCATGAATTGTTCCATCTCACCATAAACCCCTTGGTGGGTAAAAAACACTACTTGTGTTTTTGTTTTTTTTACGATTGTCTTTCCTAAAAGACTTAAAATCATTTTGACTGGAAACAGACTTAACATGTTTTAGGGACAAATTCTTTGAAACATCTACGTGCATGTACTGAATGCGTTCTGGTTCTGGTGGCAGGCAGTTAGCAGTCAGTGGAGAGGGTGCAAATCAGCAGACATGAAGCAACTTTAGCATTCATCATGTTTCTGGACACCTAGCAGATTTAAGTCCAGAATGGACTGTTTCTTCAAGCTCGGCTCAGGCTTCATGTGGTAAATATGTGACTATTTAGCTGCCAGCGGCTCCACTGTGTTCACCAGCTTGTTGCTGTCATTTTTCCGTGTGGTGCTAAGTAATGGTGCCCAGTGGGTTTAACAGAGCAGTTTCAATGATGGCAATTTGGTAATTATCGATGCGGTAACATACATTAGAACGCTACTGGTCAAAGCCACAATGGAAGTTAGGACAGTTTACATTAACATAACTGTCTGATAGTCACAAATGTGCAAAAATGTTCATTGTAACTTCATATTTAGAATATTAATAATACTTATACGGTAAACATTAACGTTAGCTCGACTGATTGACTTGGCTAACTGAGTCAATCAGATTAATATAACCTAAGCTATACCTTTGTATGGAGATCTATTGATATTCAGGCTGATTTACAGTAAATCTGCATGCGGATTATGGGGTGTTTTTAATTTATTGACAGGATTATGCTAACGCTAGATTGATTGATCAGCTCCACGTCCATCCCACCTCAACAAAGTTCAATTCCAGTTCGGGGTTTGACAGATAAGTGTGAATAGAAAGTCTTGATTACAATAAAACCTTTTATGTAACACATCATTTCTGGACAGTACTGCTACTAAGAAACAGGAAAATTGCTTTATTGCGTGTAGTTTACCTGCTTGTGGACGCCCACTGATAACTGCATAACCTGGGTGAGGTCCGTCAAAGCGCTCCACAAAGCTATAGATAAAGGTAATTGTACTCTGGCCTGGAAACACAAGCACAATAAAGACATTTCATTTCATGACATTTATTTGCTTTTCAATGAACCAACTGTAAAACTGTTGAAAAGCTGGAGATTACGAGCTGGACCATACAAGATCGATCGCAAGCAGGTAATTTAAATGCTGCGCATGTTGTCATTAAATGTAAGAGTGGATTTAGATTAAGGGTTGGAATTCGATTTGTTCTTGTAGAATATTTCTGGATAGGGAGCCATCACCATTTCCATCTGTTACGTAGACACTGTGATATGGATGTTAATGAACGTTGGGAGAGGGCCGGACTTGCAATGAGCAAGAACTCACTACATTTTGGAGTGGATCGGGAGAAGGGGGTTAGAGTATGGATTTTATTCATTTCAATCTTGCATTCTGTAAAGGATTTTTGCCATGTTTTGTCAATTACATATAAACTACTGATGGATTGATATGAAACTTTCTTAAAAGGGGATGATATGTACCACAGATGCAGTCATAAAAGTTTGAGGATAAATCCTGGAATTCGTGAAATATTTATTATTCACTTAAATACTTTTCTTAATTAACTATGAAACTAACAACGATACCAACTATGATTCTGAATTCTAAGGGTATCCATGGTCCGTATTTTTGAAGTCAAACTATCATGTGACTGTCTCCACTGGGCTCCCTTGGCCAATGTTAGCACGATCTGATCATTACTTTTTAATCTTTCTTTTGCAACAACACCAATATGTGTATCTCTCCACAAGTTCAACTGCAGCTTTATTCTGCAAATCAAATCAGTGCTCGAGAAGACACGATTTCTTACCTGTGATTTTAAGTGTGTATGGTTTTGTTGATTTTATGCTTATGTTCCAGGTTCCTGCCTCCTTGTCATCATTTAGAGAAATTCTCCATAGGTTGCCCACGGTGGTTATGGACCCTAGTTTACCAGCTGCCACATAGTGGTTCTGTCGCGCACCTGGAATTTCATAGCATACGTTATATATAATTAACCGTAAGTATTTATTGCAATGATACTGTCAGCAGTAGTTATTAGCATTTAAAAACGTTTTGCACTGGCAATTGTGTCTTACCGGCAGGGTTGGTCAAGGTGAAAGAAATGGATGTTCCTGTGATGTAGAGTGTGATATTTTTCAGAGATTCATCCAATAAGAAGGGGAAAGTCTCCTCAATGCCAGGGCTCCTTGCCCGCTGAAGAACTGTCACCTGATGGAGTGCAGATAACAAGAGAAGCAAAATGGATGGTTTAGTCTTCTAATTGTTCTATTCCGAGAAAGGCTGGTACCTACTTCAGATACTAGCCAATGTACTATTGGAACTGCATACTCTTACCAGAGCTGAAGTGGACGTGTCCAGGATAATCTCTGTGGCCTGAGGCAACTGATGCTTAGACACCTCGATGGTCTGTCCTCCAGAGGCCAAAGCCAGGTCCTTGTAATCTTGAAAAGAGGCGGCCCTAAGGGAACGGCGCCGTCTAAAACCAACGTCCGTCATGAAGAAAGACACCTGTAGAAATCGTATGATGCTGAGGTTATAGCTGAATTCAGTCTTTCAACATCTTCACTTAAATAGAATTAATAAATAAGGAGACTCCGTCCGTATTTACAGTTGACTTTGTGCTCCTGATGAGAGCAACAATAGTGTCCTTAAGCCCAACGTCCTTTGCTGTTGCATCGGTGAAAACATAGATGTGGGAGGAGGCAGGGGCCCCAGTGAGAGCCAACTGAAGGAATAAAATATGAACCCGGTCAGTTCATTGTGGAACACGACACTCTTCTCAGAGAGATCTATCGAAAAAAAAAAAATCGCCAATCCTGGTTTTCATACCTGAAGTCCTGAGAGGCACATCTCAGGGTGATCACCTCCTCCTGTTGCTTTAAGTTTGTAGATTTCCTTTTTCATCTTGTTCGGGTCAGTGGTCCTGATCATAGGTCCAAAAGCTAAAGACGAGAAAGGGGGGCGAGTAGAAAGAAAACCCGGTTTTTCAAAGTATTTTTCAATGAGTTGCATTTTTGTATGTCACTTCATCATAGGGAACTACTTTGTCACACATCAAATGCAACTTCTGTAGTATTACAACCATACACAAATCAGACATAACATTAAAAACTGCTCTTTGGTGCACTTTGGGTTCTAATGCCTTTCTATCAGAACCGGCATCAACATTTTAAGCTATTTTGTGGAACATGGGCGAGCCTTCACTCCCCTGAACTTTGGGCACTCATGATCCTGTTGCCACTTCACCAATTGTCCTTCCTTAGTCCACTTTGGTATATACAATATATATACATATACACACACGGGGTGGCTGTGGCTCAGTGGGTAGAGCGGCCGACTCCCAATCAGAAGATCGGAAGGTAGCCGGTTCGAATCCCACCAGGGTCTACTTGTCGTAGGGTCCTTGAGCAAGACCCTGAATCCTTAGCTCCCCGGGCGCTCCACGAGGGGCTGCCCACTGCTCCCTCAGGGATGGGTCAAATGCAGAGAAGTAATTTCACTGTGTTGTACTGTGTATGACTCTATGTGACTAATAAAGGTTTCTTTCTTTCTACAAACTACTGAACGCCCAACAAGACCTGCAGTTCTGGAGATGTTCTTGCCCTGTCTGGCATCACAATTTGGCCCTTGTCAAAAAGGCCCAGATCCTTACACTTTTCGATTTCTCCTTCTTTCAATGCATCAATTTCAGGAGAAAAAGTATTCACTTTCCTTGTCATATATCTCAGCCACTGACAGAAGCATTAGTAAATCACCTGTCATCTGTTATAATATGATGACTCATCAGTGTAAAGCCAAACATCACTGCATAACTCATAAAACATAAAACATTCATAAAACACAACAAAAGTAGAGGAGTTCATACCGGGGTCATTGAAGGGCACCAGAATATACTCGGATGGCTCATCTTGCGTTCCTTTCTTGCTGTCAATAATTTGAGAAACAACTGCCCTGGCTTCATCTATGTCATTTGACATGCTGCCAGTAGTGTCAATAACAAAGCACAGGACGGAGGAGCGGCCGATCCCCATCATTCTGTGAGGAGAGTGAAAGAATTAGCCTGGAAAAGTTAATCACCCTGCTCAATAGTTGTTGTTTTCATTATGAACTTAAACTCTGACATGTCAGACCGTTCAGATTTTTCTGATGTATGATCAGCGTACCTCAGGAATTCATTATCCCCAGCAGCTACCCGGATGTCTTCGAGCAGCTGCAAGCTCGCTTCTCCGGCTATTTTCACGGCAGCATCGTGAAATTGCACGTTGTCTGGGCGACGTTCGTCTTTGTTGATGCCTCCTCGAGGATGTGCTGTGCTAGTTAGGTCACCTGCACCTCCATGACTGCATTTACCTGGTTGAGGACAGGACAGCCTAATTTACCAACTGTTTTAGCCATTTATGTGGTCGTATGCCTGTAACAGGTGTTATGACAGGCATACGACACACCAGGAAGAGTACATCTGTTTTAAATCAATAAAAAATCATGGTGACACAAGTGTCACAAACGTTAACTGCTTATTTCCAGCTTTTTTGTTAATATAGGACATTTTCCAACCGTTTAACATCTCTAAAGCTTTAATATCATTGCCTGTATGAAGTTGTAACAAGAAGATAGGAATATGGTGTATTTTCATGTTTAAAGTTGTAATTTAAATATATGTGGTGGAATTAAGACATGAAATCAATATATAACCCTGATTTTACATGTATTCATGTAAAATGATATTACATGCAATATTAAAGATCTTTGTCAAGGAGCAGCATTTAAAAATACAGGATTAGTGCACACTCTATGTTCTAGTTGATTTCATTTGCTTAATATCCCCTATAATTTTCATTCAATGTTTAATGACTTGTGTTTATTGAGTATATGTTGTTAACATAGTACCATGTTATATATGGTTCTGACTTGTTACCCAGCAACCTCATGATCATTTAAAGTCTCCAGGAAGTGACTACTGAAGAATGAACTGAAAAAAAAGATATCGGAATATGGTCCGGAGATGTTTGGTTTGGTACCTTTTGGCTTGGCATCAGAGAAGATTCCCATGTAGCCCGATGTGAGCTTCTTCTGCTTCAGGATGTCCGGGAGGATGGGATTGGGACATGTTCCACTGGGGCAGTCGCTGCAGGTGGCAGTGTTGACATCTACACGAGCAAAGTCGCATGTGAGAGACCACACTAAATGTACAACATTTTGAAGTCCAAGCGAAGTTAATGAAACATCACTTAGTTTGGTTTGTCTGTGTAGTTTCTCATTTATCAAGGTCATGTAATCAATGACCTGTTATCCGTGACCATGAGGTTTCTTCAGCTCTAGAACTGGGGCGCCGGTAACAAGCCACATGGGCCACCATGTGGAGCCATCAAATGTCAGGAAAGGAAGGGGGGGTCCTTGGGATCAAACCCATATGCCTGACTGAGGCCAACTGCGGCGGGGAAGGGGAATCACCGCACACATGTGATGGGCAGACCAAGGGGTACAGGCCATCAACAACGACCAAATGGCCTTTATTCGATAAATCGCACCGGAGCAAGCTTCTAGGCCCATGCCAACATTGCCTCTGCTCACCCCGTAACCAGCCCAACACCCACCTCTTCCAGAGCATTCCATATGCCTGGCTATATTTCGTTCCTTGAAATCAGGCCGTGGGCATCACCAGGCACTGGCTGCAGCCCCTGCCACACCCCAGGAGGACACCCAGCCAACGCAACCCACCAGATACTCCCCCAGCCCAGCCCATACCCCCCAGAGACCACCAAGGGCCTGTACCCCCAGGCACCGGTGCGAGCAGAGGAAATACGAAAGGGGTATGGGGGCTCACAAGGAGGCATTCATAGATCATCGTAGTGTCTGTTGCCTGATTGTGGCCCAGGCACCGTAAGCCAACTACACTAGTGGATATCGCACTTAAAGCACTTAACCTTATGGAATGCTTGTCTGTGGTACGTTTATAGAAAACCTTTAAAATGCTCCTAAAATCTAGAAAGAAAATACATCAAGAATTGTTTGAATGGAATCCTAAATGCAGGGCAAATTAATTAAATAGTCAAATATTGGTACACAAATCTTGCATTCATATTTCCAGCATTTAAGTCAGCAGCTGTATCTGATCAACTATCTTAAAATACAGTATCACAGCTCTGGAATAAACCTTTTTCTATTCCGTGTGCAATGAATACAGCCCATTTAGTATTTGGTTAAGTGAAATAAATTTGCATTTAAAACATGCAGTTTGTGTTCAATCAAGTTTCCCTTTTATTTTAAATTTCTGACACAGATTAATCTTCGACCCCGAGGGGGTTCAAGACAGCATCTTCTCAGATGGAGTCCCACCCATTCTACTGTGTCTTCTAAATGATGTTCTACCCAACCAAAAGAAGTATAGGCATAGTTTCCTACAACAATTACAACACACACCTGCCAGGTTCTCCAGAGGTAGGTCTGGACGTATGAGGTTGATGTATGGATCTCTGTAGTTCAGCTCCACCCAGTTGGTGTGGCTGTAGAAGTCCTAATGGTGCATTCAAACACAATTACACTTATTAAGAATCTTTCTTTCATTCAGTATATGCCTGTTTGCTATGCAATGTCCTCTGCATCTGACCTTTGAAGCTTCTCACCTGTAATGTATGAAGGACTCTGCCCAGTGTTTCTCTGGCAGCCTGGAAGTTCTCCTTGCGGATATTGGCCTTAATGGTTGCCATACCTTCTGATATTAGTGCACGTCCTTCTAGAAAGGCCTCTGAGTTGAAGTGGTGTGGAGCACTGGAAGAATGTGTCACACAAAATAACTTGCATAAGTGTGAAAAGAAATCGCATGTAAAGTTAAAGTCCCCCTTTTAAGATTGAGCTTGAGATGTATCCATCTCTCTTACCTATTGACAAAGTCACGGTCGACCAGTCCGTTCTGGATGTAGATTTCTTGAAGAGCAGAGTGAAACTTGGCACCGGACACCTCTCCTGTTGCTGTGGGGCCCAAACACGCCTGGACAAGCTCTTCTGGAGATGAACCCTGTCATCAGAGGTCAGAAGTAAGTGTAGTTCTGCTTCAGTGCAGAAGGTGTGTATGTTTGATACCTCTGCGATTCAACCGCTGGTGACCATGAATGTCTGCAGAATATTTCATGTCCATCCATTCAGGAGTTGATCTAATTGATCAGATTCAGGACTAAAATAGTGGTCTGAGCATCCAACATGTGCCAAACCCCTGCCACGCCCACATACCTAGAACCAGTCGGTGCTGCCAGGAACCGGCGTGCCCAGGTTCCATCTCCCCGGATAATTGACATTAATACTTAACTAAGCTTGATATTTAATCAGATGTTTTTGTCTCATTTTGTGTTCTGATGTCATGACTGATTTAAACATACATGAAGGGACAATAAACATGGATGGGTTACGGAAGATGAAATCAAGTTTCTCAGCACTTATATTTTAATTTAATTGATATTATTTTATTGAGATAGGTTTGTATAAACACAGCTTGTACTATTGCCCTTCATAGGGCTACTCTTTAATTCAGAGTCGGCACTTTTTTTTCTTTCACTTGAGCAGAGAAGATTAATCAATACTTTTTACAGAAATAATTACACTGACCTACTGTCATAACTATGAAAAGGTTGTAGATCTTCTATAACTGTAGCTCTATAGTTGCAATCTCTCAGATTGGATTTTGTTTAGATGCAAAAAGTTGATTTAATTTCATTAAATGTTTTGTATATTTAATGTTAAACAAGATTAATTTTGGTAAATATGTGAAGAAGCCCAGTCCAGCCAAGTGGACAGTGTGGAGAAGAGTGTCAGGAGTTATCTGTGACAGAATAGTAGCAGCATAAGGAAAAGGTTTGCAAGATGGTGGTGGGACCAAATCTGCTGTATGGTTTAGTGACGGTGGCTCTGACCAATAGACAGGAAGCAGAGCTGGAGGTGGCAGAGTTGAAGATGTTAAAATTTTCTCTAGGAGTAACGAGGATGGAAAGGATTAGAAACAAGCACATCAGAGGGACAGACCAGGTTAGATGTCTTGGAGACAAAGTGAAAGAGGTCCCATTGAGATGGTTTGGACAAGTGAGGCGGAGGTATAGTGGTTATATTGGTAGAAGGATGCTGGGAATGGAAGAGAAAATGGGAAGACCAAAGAAGAGGTTTCTGGATGTGGTGGGAGGACATGCAGTTGGTTTGTGTAGCAGAGGACAGGGCAAAGTGGAAACAGACGATTCATTTTGGTGACCCCTAAAGGGTACAGCTTTTAAAGTAAGAAGATGGGGATTAATTAAGTTCTTTCTTTTCTTTCAATCCTATTCTAATGTTTAAATTCAACTTTTTGTTTTTAACATGATATGAATAAGAGAATATTTGACTGTTACTGTTTGTTGTGTTTTTTTTCTGTCTTCCAGCCTACCGTGGGCTTGAACTCATAACCCGCTGCCTCGGCCACTGCCCGACAGGTATCTGTCACTTCCTTCAATAAAGCAGTTCCTGTAATGCTGATATGTGTGGATGCCCCACCCCCGATGGGGACAAAGGCCATGTTGGGCGCTATTAAAGCCAACGCCAGCAGAACTACGCCCAACAGCGACGTCATGACTGATCTGTGGGGGGGACAAGAATCATAAAGTGTCAGGAATGGGGTTGTTAGATTATATGATACATTTGTTTTTGGATATGCATTTCTAAAAAGATAAGACTCGTTATAACCAGAGATTTAAATTTTAATCAGGTTATGTATAAAAGTTTTATCAGCCACATCTAAAATAACCTTAAAGGTAAGGGTGAGAGAAAGACAAGTCATGGTTGTATTAAAAGATCATGTGCTGTTTTTTAAAAGGTGTTTTTCTGTGGCATGCCTTCGAAACAAAATCACAAAATGACATTTTTTATTTTATTTTTAATGTCTAGTCAATCTACTCGTTTCGTTGAATGTGACATGAGGCGTTGGTAGGTAAATGCCCAGGTTTAGTACCCAGAGGAAAGATTATGTGCTGATGGGTTCCTCTAAACCTTAACGATCATTTACATTGTGTTCTATAATTACATCCCAGAAAAGTCTGAGATATTATGGAATCTTCATCGCCGCCGCGACCGCTATATGATGGATACTTTTTAAATTTTAAACCCATATAAACTGCAGAGTTTTTGAGAAAGTCCGTTAGTCCATATTTGGAGCACATGTATCAACTCAAGGAGATCTATCTTGTAAATATCGTATTTTACTCTAGTACTACCCAACGGTCCTCAGAGCGAGGAAGAACTGCATTGATTTTGGGAAAGGTCGGTTGTTTAGTTCTGACTTTAAGGGGAGCTTTATCTCCAAAAGTTTTTCGTACATCATTTCCCAACTGCTGGTCCGATTTAATCCAATTTGGTGTATATGAATCATCTTGGGGAGATTTATCATGTGTATGTCATACTTTACCCTAATGTCAATTATTGTAAAAAACAAACAATTCATTTACAAAAATACTGTGGACACATTTGATTTCAGGGGTTCAATCGGGGGATTACTTGTACAATGAAGGGGATTGGGGACTTTCAGGGATAAACCCTTGCTGTTGGGGACGACAGCATAGGACTAGTTTAGTATCCAACCTAATGGGCCATTGGCTTCCAACTCTTGTCAACAACAACTTGCTATAGTTTCTCAAACAGCAGAAGAAGAAGCAAAAAACATAATTATATAGAAAAACATTTAAATATTATTGTTATCCCAAATATTATGTGTAACATGCATAAAATATAATAACATTTAGACATTTAGAATGAAGTGTAGCTTGTTCAGAATGAGGAATAGAATAAGTACAAAATGCATAAAATGAAGTGTAAAATGCATAGGAAGAGTTATAACATGAATATATTAAAGTATAACATGTATAGATTAAAGTATGACATGTATAGAATAAAATATGACATGTATGGAATAAAGTATAACATGTATAAGTTAAAGTATAACATGTATAGATTAAAGTATAACAGGTATAGAATTTAGTATAAAATGTATAGGTTAGAGTATAACATGTATAGAATAAAGTATAACATGTATAGATTAAAGTATGACATGTATGGAATAAAGTATAACATGTATAGATTAAAGTATGACATGTATGGAATAAAGTATAACATGTATAGAATAAAGTATAACATGTATAGATTAAAGTATAACAGGTATAGAATAAAGTATAACATGTATAGGTCAGAGTATAACATGTATAGAATAAAGTATAACATGTATAGATTAAAGTATGACATGTATGGAATAAAGTATAACATGTATAGATTAAAGTATGACATGTATAGAATAAAATATGACATGTATGGAATAAAGTATAACATGTATAAGTTAAAGTATAACATGTATAGATTAAAGTATAACAGGTATAGAATAAAGTATAAAATGTATGGGTTAGATTATAACATGTATAGAATAAAGTATAACATGTATAGATTAAAGTATGACATGTATGGAATAAAGTATAACATGTATAGGTTAAAGTATAACATGTATAGGTTAAAGTATAACATGTATAGAATAAAGTATAACATGTATAGAATAAAGTATAACATGTATAGATTAAAGTATGACATGTATGGAATAAAGTATAACATGTATGGAATAAAGTATATCATGTATAGATTAAAGTATAACATGTATAGAATAAAGTATAACATGTATAGGTTAAAGTATAACATGTATAGAATAAAGTATAACATGTATAGGTTAAAGTATAAAATATATAGAATTAATTATAACATTTATAAATTAAATTATAACATGTATAGATTAAAGAATAACATGTATAGATCAAGTATAAAATGTATAGAATGAATTATAACATTTATAAATTAAATTATAACATGTATAGATCAAAGTATAAAATGTATAGAATGAATTATAACTTATAAATGAAATGTATTATTATTATTATTACTTATAAATTAAAGTATAACAGGCATGGAATGAAGTATAACATTTATAGATTAAAATATAACAGGTATATGTTAAAGTATAACATTTATAGATCAAAGTATAAAATGTATAGAATGAATTATAACATGTATAGATTAAAGTATAACAGGTATGGAATGAAGTATAACATTTATAGATTCAAGTATAACATGTATAGATTAAAGTATAACAGCTATAGGTTAAAGTATAACATGTATAGAATAAAGTATAACATTTATAGATCAAAGTATAAAATGTATAGAATGAATTATAACATGTATAGATTAAAGTATAACAGGTATGGAATGAAGTATAACATTTATAGATTCAAGTATAACATGTATAGATTAAAGTATAACAGCTATAGGTTAAAGTATAACATGTATAGAATAAAGTATAACATTTATAGATCAAAGTATAACATGTATAGAATGAATTATAACATGTATAGATTAAAGTATAACATGTATAGAATGAATTATAACACTTATAACACTTAGCCATAGGTTCAATACAAAAAGTAATTGTAAACAGGCCTGATTCATTTTCCCAATCAGACAATCTTCAGATTAAAGGTTTTGATTATTCTACAGTTAGAATGATTGTGTTGGGATCTGTTATGAAATAATTCTATATTATTCAATTTTATTTTGCTTCTCAGAAGTTTTAAAATGTCTTAACTAACGTAGAATAACTATTTTCAGTGCTGAACCTTTTTCTTAAGATAGAAAAAAGAATCTTGAAATACAAACATACCTTATTGTTTCTTGGCAGTGAGGGATTCAGACCCACACCACCGTCTGTATCTGAATATATGCTATATGCGTGACGATGGGTGGAGCCGTTGAACAATTAAAGAGACCAGGGCTTGACTCTGGTCTCAGGGCCCAGGGTTGAGTGTTATCTTCTGTCTTACTATCAGTCATGTGGAGGGAAATCTGATTATATATAAAGGTATTTCCCAGGTTTGAATAGTAACAGGGGATGTAAACACTTACTTACCTGAAGTCATACTTTGACACACCCACTTTACCATATGATGATAAGGGTCAACATGAAAAGACCGAGTAGGCTTTTAAAGCTTGCAAAGGCTCAAACAAAGGTGGACAGAGTTCAGATACCATTGAATACGTTCTTGCACACTTCTAAAGTTAGAAGGAAAATTACACAATAATGAATGATTGAATTAGTGAATGAATGCCGGGCCGAGTAACAGGATAGTGAGAAGCCGATTCACGCTTTTATTACCAATAGGTTAGACGACCCTAATACTCTGTTAATGTATCTAACGAGAAGTCCATTGAGTTCCATACTTTATTATGATTATTATTTTTATTACAGTGTGGTGTATTAGTGAGTTAGTTCTTGAATCTGTTTTCTGGTATAACCCTTTGAGGTCAGAGGTCAGAGGTCATATTAGAATTAATCCTAACCATACAATCAGTCTTAATATTAAAACCACCTGTTTTATATAGCATACGTCACCTTTTGCTGTCAGAATAGTTCTGTGATGTTCTTCTGAACTAAAAAGCTTGCCAGGGGGCTGGGATGGATTATTGTCTTAACTGTTCTGAGGTCACACTTTGACATTTTTCACAATCACTTGTCCTTCTCCTCGCCGCCAGACATTTAATTAAAGCACCAATTGACATACGACTACTAAAAATCAGACCGTCACCACACCAGAGTTACCAACCACTGCAATAACCAGTGAACTCCTGCGTAAACAAGGTCATTCAAAGCCTCAACAAACAGAATTTCTATAACTTGTACAGAACTTTACGCCCTCATGTGTTGAGCTTTTGAGGATGTAGTTGTCTAGAACTTGCCAACACAGAGTCCAGCTGTAATCCATTGAGACCATTATAGACGTTGACGGATCCGATTGTGGGCCTTTATTTGTGGGTTACTGTAGGGGTTGGCCATATTTGGAAAGCCTTTCATAAGCAAAGGTGCGTTAAGTAAAATACACATTTTGCAGTAAAAATGGTCCTTTTGTATTTTATTTTTAAAGGATGTTTTGGGATTTAATGTATATCAATAATGTTTTAATGTGTACTCTTATTTTATATTTTACTGCTGTTGAGTATTTTGATTTGTGAGAAAGTAAGCAAGTAAAGCTTTATATAACTGTACAATTCTTCTCCCTTCTGCGGGAATACTTATAGAATAGCAATCACAATATAACAATACAATAGAATTAGCAATATTTCATCTATTACCTCCATTATCATGTGCAATATAACTTACTTATATAACTGTACTTCACAATATTACTGGCATGAGTAGTATTAAGCTCACACTCATGCTGTTATTTGTAGGCACTGGTTTGTGTTTCCTGTGATACACTTTATTTTTACGTTTCCACTTCTGCTTATATTCTATTTCTCTTATACTCACTTAACTGTATTTTTTTTGTTGATGTAACTTTGAGCACTTCTGGGGTCCTTCGGGATTAATAAAGTTCTATCTCATCTTATTTTATCCTGTACTTTTTATACAGCACCTCTCGAAACAGAAGTTTCAAAGTGCTTCACATGGCGACAGATGACAAAAGTGCCCGGTCAAAAAAACAAGCAAGAAAACATAAAGAAAGAAGAAGACAAGAAAAAAGAAAATCATAAGATCATCATAACCTTGTAAACCATAACATTTAAAAGCTTTTGATGAGGATAGCCTGTTTTCAGACTTGTGTCTAATCTATTAAACCAGGGATTACGAGTTCCTGTCAGTCCAGACTCTTGAGGTTGCCAGTCAGTTGGTTACACCAGTATTTATTCATCTGATATATCACTGCCCCATTACAGAACCATTTTACCAGAAAATCACCTAAATTTATCAGTTAGCATGATAGAATGAATCAGTTAGAAAGAGACTGATTCCATTGTGTCTCTTAACACAATGGATTGTCTATTATTATTATATTATTATTATTATTTGGATTATCTTTACAACTGTATGAAGCAAGTAATTATATCCCTGAAAGGTTCTGGATCTCATTGGCTCGTTAAGTCAGTGCATATAGTCTGTCCTCACCTTTCCTTCTGTGCCACTTCGTTGTTTGATGTTCCCTGGTGTCATCACTCGTCCCAGCCTCCGCCCAGCCTCCGCCCAGCCTCCGCCCAGCCTCCGCTCAGCCTCCGCCCAGCCTCCGCCCAGCCTCCGCCCAGCCTCCGCCCAGCCTTCTGACACAACATACTAGTCTTTGGTCCAATTTTGTCAAAATTTGGTGCATATTTCACTCTAGCAGTTCCAATTTTACTCCCTTTTCTTACAAAAAGCATTGTTTTCTGGACAACTCAAAAACTATTTCAAAGATCAAACTTCATACCAAATGGATCTTAGAGTCGGGAAGAACTGAAATGATTTTAGGAACGGTAGGTTGTATATTTCTAACACTGGGAAGACATTTTCTCTCCCTAGAATATCTTCTTTTTTGTAGCATACTAAGCTTTAACCTGGTATCTTGACAGAGCAGGAAGTGCTTTACTGCAGTGGGGTTTCTTAAAACCGTCCAGGAAACCGCATAGCCTTGTCTGAAACGACTTTTTGAGTTTCCATAATAGGACCAATCATTTCCTCCATATCGGATTAGATCAATGGACAGTGACGGCGGTATCAGGTATTTGGAGTAAACCACCAGATGGTGACAGAGACATGAGTAAGCACTAAGCAGAACAGTCTCCTCTTCACTCTGTGCTTTCATGCAAACTGTGGTCCGTCAAGAAAGCTTATAAAAGATAATAGTGACTGTGCTCAAAGATCTGTTGACACAAACAGGGCGACTATTTGTTGGTATACAGCCTTGATCTTTGTGCTCATGCAATGTATCATAATGGAAACCGCAAGAATATGTGGAGCATCAAGAAGAACTAGTTCACACAAGTCGAGCCATGACACGATCCTCATCTACGTAGGACTGACACATCACACATCATGTTTCACATTACTCTTTAACTCTCTCACTCTTAATCACACATCAAGTTCTATATCTCTCTCTCAAACGTACATCCATGTCCATCCTCTCTCTCGTTCATCCAGACTCTAAGCATTAGGAAAGGAGGGGGTGGGCCGGGAAAAGATACGTCTACGCCTACGCCTCTGGCGAAGCTGGGAGGATGGTAAGGTTTGAGTGGGTGTTGCCAGAAGGAGAGCAGCAGAAAGGGACAGTTGTGGAGGGCTCAGTGTCTGCGGCAAAAATAAAGAGGAAGACTTAGCAGGACTGAATAATAAGATTTCTACGTCCTCGTCAAGGTGAGTGTTCACATGTTTAAAAGTGAGCCTGCATGGAACGATGATTTATGTAACCGCAGTCACAACAGAGGGAAGTTAAAAACTTTTAGAAGAATAATAGCTGTGGTTTGTCAACAATCAAGCAAGCGATCACCCTTTTCTACGGGTGCATCAATAATCTGCAGATTTAAGTCCTTATAGGACTTTACAACATAATTTGCTTTGCGATTGAGGGATTGGTACAGTTTAATTCAATGTTTTGTCATGTGTGAATACACAGTGTACACCTAGTTGCCAGGAAACAAATATATACAAATATCAAACATGTATCAAACTCTGAACTTTGCTGGTTGAGTTCTACAGCACAAAAATATGCAAAATTATTAAACATAAAGCGGCATCATATTGTAGGGCTTCTCAACACGCATAAACTATAGAACAAATAAAAAAATAAACTGAGCCGTAGATTCATAATCTGAAATCAGCATCCTGACCAGAACCACAGACAGTTTTCACATCTGTTATGCTTCTCTGTTTTGTTTTGTTGTTTTTTTTTTAGGTTTTTGGGAAGTTTAGCCGAGGCTTAATGATAATATTAGAAAATGATCACGCAAAGATGCACTTTTCATATTTCTCACAGCGGATGGTGGTTGCATTCATTTCTCAGAATTTACAACGGCCATGTCTGTCACATTTCAGGGCTACTATCATCAGGAACTCCCTGATGTAAACAATTAGGACGTGATTGCAGTTCAGTAACTACGGCTAACTTAATTAGTTACAAATCAAGAATAATGTTGTAACAGGAAGCTTCCATGACATTGTCATTGAAACATTAAATTGTGACACTTGTTAGTTAAACCCAGGTTGCTGCTGCATTTCCACATCAAAGTTAAAACTCGACCATGTGACAAAACTGTTAATAACACCCACAGACGACTTCTCAGGCTTCTCTGAACCACATCTCATCTGACATAAACTGACTTAAGGTGGAAAGTGTCTTCGGCCCGATTAGTCCACATCATTGACTTAACTTCCGTCAGGCTGGAGAGAAAAATTGCCATCCAGTTTTTTTAAGAGCAAAAAGCTCTGAAGCCAGAAGAAGCGGGGGCAATCTGCTTCACTGGGGCCTAAACGCACAAGAACGCCAGATGTTGCCGTATGGAATCTGTTTTTGGCAGGAATTTCCCTGTTCTTCCAGCGAAATGATGATGTCTCCGGGAAAAGAGACTTGGTAATCGGTAGGCTCGCCTGCTGCAGTCTAGAACTGTGGATTTATGGTGTGATGAAAGATGATTCAACACAACAAGTTGTATAAACATGCTGCAGGTCAGAATGAGCAGATATTTATAGAGATAAATAACCTAACTTACTTGTCTTTGTGCTCTTTTAATCTTCTTTTCTTATTTTTATTTATTTAATTTTTAATTCTCCTGTCCGGCAGATTGAAAGGTTTGGATTCCTTACCTGTCCGATTTGAGTCTAAAATACTGCTCCTGCTGCCAAATGTTCATTTTATTTATTATTCATCCATTCAATATTAAATTAGAGATGGTGAAAAGTCTGGAAAGGGTGTGTGTGTTGAAAGAATGGGAGAGAACAGAACATTCTTGAGGGGACCATGAAGAGAGCAACCACAGTAACAACAAAACCAACTTCTTCTTTTTTTGCTCTTTACACTAAATTACAAAAGCAAAGGCAGATACGACGAGCAGACCCATAAAGTAACATGACAGTCAAGGGTTACCTCAAAGAAATCATATTATATATCCTAATACATATATAAAAAATAGAGACAAAGTGCACAACACACAAAAGCACATAGAAAAATCAAGGAAAAAGAAGTAAAAGTAAGTTAAAATAAATCAGATGGATAGGGAAAATATACTTACTTAATGCACACTATACAAAATCCTTTAAGATGGGGAACAACAATCAGGAATCAGACTACAAAGATTAAGACAGCCAAAAACTGATGGTTTTCATGCACAAGCTAGTCTCTAGACAGTTAGACAGGATTAAACGCAGGAGAGGAAGGTCAGCAACATCATAAACATTCATTTTAGTATAAAAACCTCTATGTGTGTGCTCTGTTTTTCATACAAAATTTGATGATGGATAAAAAGGAGGTGTTCGTAAGAACCTTGCAGGTTCAGCGGTTTGGTGCTCAGACGCAGAGCAGCTCACTGCATCTGTCAGAACTGTGTGGCGTACGTTAGGAGTGTCTCATAGGAAATTATGTCTTTTGTTACGGCGTGTCAAGCTCTCAATTGGTATGTTTATAGGTACCCGTTAGACTATGTACTTAAGTTAAAGTTAAAAAGTTAAAGTGCATTATAAATTAAATGTATTATTATTATTATTATTAAGTTATAATTTGATTTGTGCAATGTCAGTCAGACACTTAAGGGGAAGTGTGTGAAAGCCCTACAGTAATTTATTTCATCGTGTCTGCGTTCATGAGTAAACACGGGTGCTGTTTACCTCAGCAGGAAATAAGGGATACGGAAATGTCTAATATTTCCTTGACTGTGTGAAAGAAAATTAGATAAAATAATAATCAATCATTACGTTATAACCACTTGCCTAATATTGTGGAGAATTCCCCTTTGATGCCCAAACTGTTTTGTCCCTACAAGACATGGACTCCACCCTACCTGTGAAGGTGTGCTGTGGTATCTGGCATCAAGATATTAGCAGCAGATCCTTTAAGTCCTCTAAGTTACGTGGTAGGAACACCAAGATGGGACTTGTTAGTTCAGCTCGCCCCACAGATGCTTGATCAGATTGAGACCTGGGGAATTTGGAGGCTAAGACAACGCCTTAGCTTCATTAGTGTGTTCCTCAAACCACTCCTGAACCATTTTTGCTGTGGGCCAAGGACCATTATCCAGAAAGAGTCCAATACAATCAGGTGCTGCTGTTTCTATGAAGGGGTGTGCCTGGTGTACAGCAATGTTTATTTATATCACAATAATAAAATAATATTAATTCTTACTTTATTATACACATACAGCCATACAAAGTACACCATAGTGATATTTCTCTGCATTTGACCAATCCCTGAGGGAGCAGTGCACCCAGGGTGCTCAAAAATGGGTTCGGGGTCTTGCTCAAACCAGCTACCTTCAAATCCTCCGATTGGGAGACGGCTGCACTACCCACTGAGCCATAGACAGTATGTAGAACGTGTCAAAGTCACATCCACAGAATACTGCCCAAACCATAACACTGCCTCGCCTGACTTGCCTTCTTCCCATAGTGCGGGTTCCTGGGGCTATCTCTTCACCAGTTAAGCCATGCAACCACACCCTGCCATCCACATGACGTCAAAGAAAACATGATTCTACAGACCAAGCCATCTTTGTCCGATTCTCATTGGTCCAGTTCTGAAGCTGATGTGCCCATCTTACGAGCTATCAGCAGGAGATGGGGTCAGCATGGCCACTCTGTGGTTGGGCAGCACAATTAGCAGCAAGCAATGATACATTGCCCTCCTGATGAGGGCCTTGCTTGTCAGCCTATATCATCACTGTATGAATGTTTGAGGGAATGACTCGTGTTGAAGAAGCGCCTTGAGTGGTGGCGCAGACTAGAAAAGGGATTTATAAGTACAGTCCATTTACCATTTACTTTTGTAATGAGGTAATCCATCACATCTCCTGTCAGTTGTTTTAATGTCATGACTGATCGGTGCGTCGGTAAAGCTCGATTTGAATAGCTCAGTTCATAATTATTTATATTCTAAAATATCGGACAGGTCGGACAACCTAGAGCAATTCTGGGACGTCACTGTGAGGCAGTTCAGTTTAACCACATTATGTTTGATCTAATTTGATATAACCTATTAAAACATCTGCTCATATCAGCATTTCTCATGTTAACGCATGTTCGCGCCGCTAACAAGGGATTCACGTTTGCTAAACAAACTGGTTCTGTTGTAATCAAAGCAGTGTGTAGCTATAGAAAATAATTAAAATAGTTTTATGTGATGTGGGATCATTGGTTAAACAAGCATCGGTGTCAATCATTCTCACGTGGCGGAAACAGAAATGCTGACAGACAAGTTTTGTCTGCTGGTTTCATTCTTTCTAAGCTGAATGAAAACAAGCTTCAAGCTGTTGCTTGAATCTGGTCGGACGAAGTAACAGGCTTGTCATGTTGCTAGGAACAGGGAATGCTTTAGTCTTTGTGGATTCTCATTCATTCAGGTCATGGTAATCCATTTGGGTTCAACCTAAAACAAATGGACTTCTGTTTTGGTCTGAAGACGTTTCAACTTCATCCAAGAGGATAAAGAATCCTCTTGGATGAGAGATGAAACGTCTTCAGACCAAGTCCAGTTGCTTTGGATTCAATCCCATGGATTAAGGAATACTAAAATACATTTTTTATTTCCCATTGGGTCTTGTACAAAATGAGGACAAGATGGAAGAACTCTACATCAAAGGAGGGATTTCAAAAAAAAATTACAATTGCAAAGCAAAGGCTCGCTCTTCCCTCTACCCATATGATTATGGTTATCTTTTCATTTAGTGTGGGAAAGATCAGCGCTACGGGCAGGGACAAGTCTACTGGTGATGTCATCATTATCTGCAATAAGATCTTTCCCCCTGTAGAAAACTACGGGCCTGAATCAACACCTTCTGCTGGAGCTTCAGCCCAAAACATTTATCTTTCAAACAAGAAATGGTTTGCTTTCACCTCTTAACCTAAGACCTGGGATAATATGTACTCAAATGATCTGCTGGTCACTGTTCTTCCTCTTTCAGAGCACAGATGTCAAACACAACCTTCCCTCCAGATGTGATGAACGGACAGCTGTTCTGTCCTCTGCTGCAGGGCATGAGGAACCACAGCCGCGATCGCAGTGAAAACAACGTTGTCGTGGTTTGCTTCCATGGTCTGGTTTCCTGCCTGGGGATTTTGGAGAATGCCCTAATCCTTTGGGTGGTGGGATTCCGCCTACGCGGCCGTACTGTGGCCTCGGTCTGGGTGCTCAACCTGGCCATGTCTGACTTCCTGGCAACTATGACGCTTCCCCTCTTCACCTTCTACCTGAGCTCTTCACACAGCTGGGAGCTCGGATACTCCCTTTGCAAAACGCAGGCTTCCATTTTCTATTTGAACATGTTTGTTTCGGCCTTTTTGCTGGCAGCCATATCACTGGACCGCTGGCTCCTAGTGAACAAGCCAGTGTGGAGCCAGAATCATCGGTCAGTGGCTGGAGCATGGAAGGTGTGCATTGTGGGATGGCTGTGGGCAGCAATTAATACATTACCATACTTCATTTTCCGTGCGGTGACAGACAGAGAGGATGGGACTAAACTTTGCTATCATAACTTTGCCTTGTATTCTTCCTCTGAAGATACTCTGAACAGGGATTGCAAAGTGAGGCAGGCGGGAACAGCCATCTCGAAGTTGTTGCTAGCATTCCTGCTCCCCCTAGTGGTGATTGCAGTGAGTTACATCCAAATCGGTCTCAACCTGAGAAACAGGAACCAGAGGAGGAAACAGAGTCTCATCAACCCTCATGACCCATTCCTTGTGTCAAAGAAAGATGGGGGGAAAAAATCAGGACCTATAAATACTTCTACAACTAAACACACCACCAATATCTCTCTCAAGCCACTGACCTCTAGTCCAGCTCCATCTTGCTCACGCCACGCATTGAGTAAGAGTATATCTAATCGGACCAGTTACAGTCAGCTGTCCAATAGCTTCAGCAGGATGGTAACATTTGTGATTACAGCATTTGTACTGTGTTGGGCTCCCTATCACATATTCTGTATAATCGAAGTGACGGCCCAGTACTGGATAAATAACGTATACCTGGTGGAGAAGGGGCTGCCCTTCGCCACAACTATTGCATTCTTGAATCCAGTACTGAATCCCATTCTGTACGCTTTCAGCTGCCCAAACTTCTGTGTGAAAATACGGCAGAGTCTGGGAGCGGTGTTCGACGGTCTGGTAGCGGAAGGAGGGGACCTGCTGATGGCGCCAGGGAGGAATTTGAAAACACATATGAAGCAGAAGAGTGTGGCCAAAAGCCAGATAATGGAAGTTTCACCAAAAGAACCAGACTCCCTTTCCTCTCCATGATAAGAGTAAAAAGCTGAACGTGGCTTGCCGCAGCTATTGGATGTTTGACTCTGAATAATGAATTCCTCTAAATCAAACACAGTTAATGTCAAGAATATTTCAAAAGCACTGTGTGGCTTCACTGCCATAAATTAACATTCCTTTTGTTTATCTGTAGCGCTTTGATGTTAAGTTAAAAAGTGTTTTGTACAAACATAAAGTATTGGTCTGGTTTGGGTTTGGGTTTTTTTCAGTCAGTGGCGGGGGGTTCAAGGAAAAAGATTTCTTGTTCACTGTTTCCGTCCATAGTTACCGCCGGTACCCTGTTGGCCAACATGAAAATAAGTGAAATAAAGGGCCTCCAAAGGTGCAAAAATGATAAGCTATAAGCTAAGATAGCGTTAGACTTACTTTAAATGACTCTTTTGGTCTCTTGATTGAGACGACCTGAAGAATCTGCACCATAATCTGATTGAATCCAGCTCAATATTATATGGAATCTATGTCGTTCGGAAGGGAAACAATGTTGTTCATTTCCTTGTTGGTCATTTGGTCTAACTCTATATTAGCTGAGATATCTTATCAGGACAAAACAAGATGTGTTTCTCAAAATAAGATAAATTCTGTAATAGAATTTTTTTTTTTCTTCTTTTTAGAAGATTTGGATACATTTCCCAGAAACAAGCTCTTTTTTTCTTTTGTTGTATTACTTTTTTTGCAGTATAGCCCCTCCCTGTGAGAGCGTTGAGAAACCACATCATCATTTCAAGCCAACCAGAGGGCAGAAGTAGTCATAAGTGGTTATGGTATCAACATAATAGGATTCATAAATAACATGCTGGTTCCATATGATCTTCTGAATAAGCACATAACCTGATAACTTCAAACAAATTATCGATAAACATCTGCAAGAAATTCTTTTTTTTAATTTGTTATTTTTATTTTTTTTAACCTGTCCTGTCTAGCAGCTTCTGCATGCAGAATGATCATCTGACTGCCAGACAGATTTCAGTCTGCAAAGGAAGAGTCTGTCAAACTCCAGCACTTGTTTGTCACCTGCATTGTATTTATTATTATTACGTGTTAATATTTGACGAGGCGGCCGGACCGGAATGGGAGAAAGTGGGGAAGAAAGGGAGAAATATAAAGTGGGTCAGGGGAACCGCAAGAAATGCAACCATTCAATGGACTACTTGTTTTTATGCCTTTTTTCATTTTAAATAAATAAATTGAAATATTTTGAAATAAATAAAACTGTATTAAAGAGGTTGAACCAAGTCAAGATGTGTGTCCCTTAGTTTCCAGTGCATTTTTGAGATGTCAGAGTTAAAAGACAAATCTAAGTCAATGTACATTTTTGGAGCACTACATTTTATTTTTATTATTATTATTATTATTATTATTATTATTATTATTATTATTATTATTATTTTTATTATTATTTTATTAAATATCATTCAATTAATTCTAAATTAAGCATATTTAATTGAATAAAACACAAGAAAAACAAAAGCTTTTGAACGACTAGCAACCTAAGGTTTGAGTTCATGCTGTTTAAATCTTGGCCACCAGAGGACAGGATAGCATTGATTACGTAAACAGACATTAAATTATGGAGTGGGATTATGCTTTTCAGGTCCTGTAATCCAGGAGCATTTAAATTCTCAACGGCTGAATGTCCAACTACCTCTCTGAATGATTGAATTTGATCATACCTGGTAACCATTTTGATTGATACAGGTCGTCTGGCTCTGTCGCATTCAAATGAAAAACACCCATACACTCAAACTGAGGTGCAATGTAGGCCACAGACGTGTAGGATTAGTGTGGAGGTAGCTGTAATTTGTAGAGAATATCAGAGATGGAAGATTCAGAATATAAAGACAGAGTAGGATTAAACAGGTCAGACCGACATACAAAGCTCTGCTGTCCTCTCAGCCATTCAGTTCTAGCAGATTATCTTCCTCTTTCCCTCTTTCGACCCCCTTCGGGGCTAACTTATTTTTCTCCCTCTCTATTTTGCCGATATTTCTTGATGAATTTTCGCTGTGCAGCGTTCCGCTTCATTTTGGAAACAATGAGGAGGATAAATTGAAGGAGAGGGTCATGAATGTAAACCGATCATCTATAACATCGTAACCAATGACAGATAAAGTCACAGTAACAATCATTATGTCGTTATAAGGGCAGCTGTCAGTGGTTGGGATATATTATGCAGCAAGCAAACATTGAATCCATCAAATACAAAATGAATCAATCATCCCCACACCGGGAAGAAAACTCCTATTTGAGAATTCATCAACTGTAAGTGGATGGTCCGTGGATGGTTTGGTATTATGTCTTTCGTTTCAGAAACAAATATTGAAAAACACAAAAACTATTGAGTTGGGATTTGATTTTACATTTTAAAATACAAGAATCAAAACAAGACATCCTTCATTTTCAAGACCAAATAAGGATGAACGAATTTTGAAAAAGGATTTGATTTTCAGTTTTAATTTGATTATGAAAAAATGGAATCACAAGGAGATAGAAAGCAGGAAATGGTTTTGTTTCCTGAGACCGGATGAGGTCGTTATAAATCCATTACAGCGGCGCATTGAGTCAATCAACAATCTGCCAATCATCACTTAATTCTTCAAAAGTTTATTTCAGTTTACTTCAAAGCAATATGAAGACGTTAGGTTGGATTCTAAGCTTTTCACACTGGTCTTCCCTACGTCTTTACTCTTAATATGAAATAAGTCAGCAGCCCTGAAATAAAGGAAATCTGAATCTAAGCGCTGACACTAAGAGAAATCAGCCGCAACATTAAAACCAGTTATTGGTTCTAATGTTGTGGATGATTGCTGCGTATTCTACACAGCTGGAAACTGATGTCATTCTCTAAGTGTGCATCCAATAGTAACCGATCGACTTTGCTGCAGTCATACATATCAGAATGATGATTTATGCTTCGGTCTATATGCAGACTGACACTATTACTACATGTTCCATGCTGGAGCTGATGAGACACCAGTGGATCGAGTGGTTTGTAATAAAGATCTCAGGTGGAGTGTGTACTCTGGACTGCAGCTACACATTTGCTATGCTGCCTGATGGTGAAATGGACCATCGAAAAATTGGATGTTGTGATTGGTCCAGACTAACTGATTATAGCAATATGTTATCTTTTGCTGTTTGTGTTATAAAACAGTCATTTTAGGCTTCTTGTGTATTTAAGTTAGCCAGCATCTGGTTTTAATGCTGTGGCTGATCGTGTGTTTCTTAGCAGGTATAATCAAGATCAACCTGATTTCAGAGCTGCTAACCTATTTCCCATTTGCTGCGATCTGAGGGTGGTGCTCAGCAGCGCCGCCCTCATAGGTGTAATTGTAAACGACAACATTTAGTCTCAGGGAACAAAAATACGAAACCTCATTTCGTTTCTGTCTCCTCGGGATTTTATTTTTCATAATCAAATTAGTAAATGAAAAAAAAACCATTTTTAGAAATTCTCTCTTCCACATTTGATCTTGAACAGGTAAAAAGTCTTGATTTTTATTTGAATCTTGAAAAAATTAATTACCACTCGTTTTTCAATATCCGTTTCTGAAACGAAGAAAGAAATGCATAAACATGCACGGCCCATCAAAGCATGTGATTTACATGTAACCATGTCCCTGTGGGTTGGCATATGTGGGACCAACCAGACGGCCTTTGTAAACACAAATATCTGAGCACAAAAACTTCCCTACAAGCAAAATTAATTATTCAATTGCAAAACATTATGCCGAAGCAAATAAGATGATGTCGTTGGATTGACAAAGTCATTGTGCCTACCAGAGGAGGAGATTGGTGTTTTGGATATAAAGACTCAACGCTATGGCATCAAATACACTTGATGAATTTAGCTTGAAAGGCTTTTTGTATTGAGGTTATCATTTAAGAATGTGTCTCTGTAATATTGAATGACGGTCTGGTATAGTGTGTTGTCAAGCCTCATGTTGTATGTAGTGGGGCTATCTGTGATTAGTCTTTGGATCAGGAAGCTTGAGGACATGGAGAGCGATTGGATCCTCCCACCAGCTGTGTGCTTTCTCTTCTTGTATATGTATATCACCAAAGTGTACCAGCACAGTTCTGCAAACGCTCTTATGAGAACTTTGTGCCAAAACACCTAAGTGTTTGTAAGATATATATTATAAGATATGCTACCTTTTACATTCTCAGTCAACATGGCCCTAATGCTCCATTGTTTACCTGCATTAGAATAATATTTTATTAAGGTGCTGTACAAAACGTTTTTTTTGGGGCTGAATGCCTGTTTTGGAGTGAATGCCTGTACGGATCATTTTTGCAGGCGTTTCTAATTTGGCTAAATCCGGGGAGGCGGATATGGCCGGGAAACTTGTAAGAGTCAGCTTTTATTGTCGTGGAAAGAGACACGAATGGAATGCTATAAAACCAGTGAAGATTATCAGTATACTTATACCAAGGATAGAGATAATGAAACAGAAGGGGGAGAGTGAGAACATTGACAAATTCTGATGAGGAAGAGGATAGTGCCAGAGAGATTACATAAAGCACTGTGAGAAACAATTGGCAGGGATGAGCCACGAGGTACGAATGAAATACAGACCACATGGCAGGACGTGGTCAGTATTGCTCTAAAAGGGTTCAATGCACTTCAACAGTACTTATAGCCGACAGATGCTCACTAGATAAGTAAACGCATTGCACGCAAGTAGACCGCTTTCAAACATCATGACTAAAATGAAACCACTATGCCTGCACTCTTGCAGAAAGGATTGATTCATACACACAATGAAGCTGTATGTGCGTTTATCGCGCTCCTGCAATTTCAAACACAAACGGCGCAACTCTCGACGTCTCATCCACATATCTGTCATCAAAATGTTCGTTCCATAATATGGCTGTAAGCATTTCTTCATTTAGTTTGTGTCCGTCACTTCCAGAGTCCAGAAAGAAAGTTCTTACTGTGCACTTGTACACGTTACAGGCTCAAGCATAAGCCACGAGGTTTCCCGAATACAGGATAAATGTGTCCTGTTTTATACAGGAAAAGCAGAGTTAGGAGACGTCAGTTTTGTTCACTCAGCCATCTTCATTTCACAGATTTAGGTCATCAATTTCTCTTCATTTAAAGAAACTCATTCTGGTTCACAATCTTTTTCATCCAATGTAAACTGTTTACATGGTCTTTGTAACACAAACGTCGAGGTTTTCACCCAATAGGATGACATATTCACTCGTTATGAATTTACACATAACTTGGTTACATAGAGTAACTCAATCAAAATTACCGGTACAGTTTGTAAGTTTGAACACATACTATGACTCATTGTACTTTAATAGTTTTAAGCCGGTTAACTTGCTTAACTTATTTTGCAAACACATTTTCTCCGTATAACCATAAAAAAAACACTGATATAAACATGTATAACTGTTATACACTTATAACACTTATATATTAATATTTGTTAAAAAAAAATGACTTATGTATTCTGAGGCTATTAAATAAAGTTAATTAATCTTATAGGGCAGGGGTGTCAAACTCAATCACAGAGGGGGTCAAAATTTGCCATCCTTTGTGTTAGCATCATAACTTACAAACTATTTTATGGACCCTTTTCAAATTTTATAGTCACACAGTTGTGTGCGAGGAAGGGGTCATAATTTCTCAACTGGTGGTCTGATTAAATCAAAATTTGGTGCACCTGAATTGCCTAGAGGAGATCTATCTTCTATATCTTGTATTCAACGTAAACAGTTCATATTTTATTCCCTGTGGGAAGCTTCTAATGAAAACCCCCAAATTTCAATCAACTGGGAGCATCTCCGAACTTAAGGTTTTCGGTGGTCTGGTGTGAGACGTAAACAGTCACACATGTAGGTGGGACAGCACCGCATGCTGTATGTTGCCAGGATGCCTGAGGAAGGAAATCTGTTTCAAGAACAACTTAGAATTGACAAGAAAGCCCGCATTGAATGGAACCCATATGGACTATCATTCTGGTGATTGAGGAAGAAAGCGATAGTGGTCATGAAGTTTTTTCAGGATGACCTGGAGCACAAGAGAAACAGTGTAACAGCGTTAAAGAAGCGCAAATTCGTTGCTATAGATTCACCAATTATCAGAGTTTACGCAGAGAGAAGTTGGGTGAAATCTGTGAGAGAATTTCACTCGCTCTGCGTTGATAGAATGTGGCCTCTTCTCGGGGCGAGGGGGGGTTGGACGTGAGAGGGGAGCGTTGCAGCTAGGATGAGATGACATCTGGAGCTCACTGCAGGAGAGCTGTTCGCTGGGCAGAAGTTGTCATAGGATAATTACCAGCAGCCGTGGTTAGTGTAGGGCAGCTGACGAAGAGGAGATGCTACAGCCGTCCCAACATAATCTAACGAGCCCGGTTAGTTCAGTGGGATGTGTCTGGTTTGGCAAAATAGTGTCAGTGGTCTGGAATACCACCGGCCAGTGTGTTTGTAGTTATTCAGGGAAGTCTGGTAGCAGAATCGCCTCTTTAAAATGTGATCATGATGGATTTTACAGACGCTGAAACTCGTTCTTCATCAGGACTACAGATTAAAACTACATTTGGAAAAAGTTGGTAAGAGTGAAGAAAAAACAAAAACTAAGAAATCATTCACTATATGGGCAAGGAGGCTACCATCTTGTACAGGCCTGCCTGAGGCATCCTGACCCACCTGACCTCTGTATTGTTAGCTCCACACCTGATCTCTAAGTCTCAGCTCAGCCACCCATTAAAGGAAGCTCTTTTCACCACATGTATCCTTGACCTCATTCTTTTTTATTGAATACTCAGAGCCCTTGACCCTAGGTGAGGGTTTTAATGTAGATGGATGGGAAAACAGAGCTGGCAGAGTAACAGAGAAAACCGTTGACAATAGACAAGAGAATACTCATAAACTATGTGAGCTCCCTCAGAAATGTCAATAAAACAGAGCAATAAAAATAAAGGATGTTATCTTTTCAAGTGTTGGTCTGTTTGTTTGTGAGCAAGATTATGAAAAAACTACATGACAAATATTCATGAAACTTTGCAGAGAGGAGGGATTTGGCATATCCTGGATATTATTACATTTTGGTAACATAACGTGTTTTTCAACATTTGAAATAGTATACTAAGCCGCAGTAGTGAACAGCTACTACTATTGCTGCTTTTGTTCCGTTGATTCCTTTGTTTCCTTGGGGGTGGTCCTGGAGGCGCAGTTCAAGAATTCTTCAAGAGAATGGGAGATGGGAGGTCAGTGGGCTTAACAGAGATGCTGAAGTGGACGGCGCCAGAGACGACCGGCCACAGGGTATGTGAGAATACTCAGAGAGTTGTTTGGAGTTTTCAGTAGATTTTGAGTCTGGCAATAACTCAGCTACTAATAAAGTACCAATAAGAAAGACAACCGCATCATGTAAACGGCGTAATGGAATACTTCCTGGTCAGCGCGGAAACAGCAGTGAAACCTGCATACATGATGCCGACATTAGATGAATAAGACCCCACTGACATTTATTTTCAATACAAATTCCTAAAGAATTAAGTGGGAAAGTAAGAAATAATGATTCTTCAAAGAAGTCCAATGAAAGCCGTCAGGAACCGTGATAGACCAAAGGGTTGAAATAATTAAAAAGCGCCGGGAAACTTTAATATCGCAGATTATAAGGATAAATCTCACAAACAAAAGCGGATTTGAACCTAGATTAAAGGGTCCGACCATCGGTGGGTCTCGGTCTTTCAGGAAGAATTGCATGAAGAGGACTTTCTGCTTTTGACATTACTTCGATGAAGTTGATCTTAATATAACATGTCTAGTTAGTTTACCACACAACACGTTATGTTTGCCAACGTCGTAATGAAATAATGTTTATCAAAGTAAAACCACTCTGTGGTACCAATAAGGCTTTCTTGTGCTCACCTCCTCGTGGGAGAGAGAAGGTTTTATTTTCAAACTATTTTTTCAATGGAAGCATCACAATTCCAGCAAAAATGGCTCTGATCACACGATAGACGCCTGTCTTCTGGTAAAACATGTCATATATTGGTGACTTTTGCGCTTCTCACACAACTTATAACTGCTATTTCGGTAGAATGCATTGGTTCATGTAAAAACCATATCCGATTAGATCAGAACTAATGTAAACAGTTGACCCGAGATCTTAATTCGGAATTATGTTGATAAGAATGAAGAAGAGCATCAATGTAAACCCAGCAAATGAAAGAAAAGAGCGTCTTATTTGTGGGACAACAGTGACGCAAGAGGTTTTTACGTACATGCCACAATAGCTTCGACGTTAGCTACCTACCAGCTGTTAGCTGAATATGGAGACCTGCTACTACACCCTGAAATCTGATACATGTGCAGGGTAATGTTTTGCAGCTTCTTTGTCACTTTTGGGTGAAATCAGAGGGTCCGTGGACACCAGAGGGGAGGTCACTACACCTCTTCAGGACACTGAATGGAGATTAGACCTTGTATGTCTAACGGACATCACGGAGCAACTGACATAGTTGAATCGTTAACGGAAAGGCAAAGGTAAAACTGTCTCAGACAAAAGTTCTGTAAATACATTTAAAGCCAGGATTAACATTTTTCTGTATTTACAGAGAAAGAAATAAGTATTTTCCCATTGCTCAATGACATTGCTTCTGCATTTGGGGCTTTAAACAGTGTTACACAAAAGAGCTCTCAACTCTTTAAACGCAGACTTGGCCAAGAGCTTGAAGACGTATCCTTTGAAGTTTGATGAGCTGGAGCCTGGGTTTGAAAATTGGCTTAAAAGATTGAAAATAAACAAATGTACACCAAGCTGATCCAGAATTATTTAGATTGACTTTATATGTGATCAGAACGTGATGTGACTGGTATAAGTGAGTGTACCTGTGCCAAGGCTCAACCTTCAACAATGATGTTTAGAGGCTGCGTTCCAGTTCCCATCTTCATCAGTATTAAGTGTCCTCTCTTTCCCAGTATTGACTGATGTTGTCTAGGTACTAACTAGTGCAGGGATGTTTTTGGATGCAGTAGGATTGGCTCAGGTCACTTCTCTGAGCAGGAAGGGGAGAAGGAGGAGGAGGAAGATAAGCAGGGGAGGTAGGAGTAGGCAACGACTAGGAGTGCAACTCTGCCAGTCAGGTTGTACGGTCCTGGAGGATACCTGTTGCAAGGACTTAAACAAAGCTTTCCCACAATTTGAGGTGTGGCTTTTCTTACAGACGTCCATAAGCTGAAAGCAGGACTTCACACTGCAAAACCATAAATCATTCCATCAGCATTTCGTTATGACAAAATGAGGATTGTGTATTGTATGAGAAAAACTCAAAATACTTTAAAAATACTCATTGAAATGACAATATTATCTTACTGAGGGCTGGTGGTGGACAGGTGGACCATGTGATTCATGCTGATAAAGTGATGCTCCAGCACTTGGTGGGGCGTAATTCGCTCCGCAGCATCAAGTTTGAGCATCCCTTTAAGTAGCTCCACGAACATCTGCAGATCTGTGTTTTCCACAGCCCCGTCTGGAGAACTCACAGGATTGGTCACACGGACCTGATGGGTGAATAAACATGAAACAACGTTGGGGTATCTAGATTCATCCTAGGGAGTTTTGACCATATTCTACGTATTCTTCGGATACAAAATCATTATCACTTTTGTTAATGTGAATGATGAAGAAAAACCTACATGTGGGAGGTCATCCAGAGACCTCAACTTCACCTTCCTGTTCTCGGTTACTCTAATCCCTGTCTCTCTATGAAACCGTTTCAGTGACTAAACAGTGAGCAGAAACAAAACAGCATTTCACATTCAGAGTTGGAGACAAATACAAAAGCAAATATTTTACAGCCTGTTAGAAATGAGTGAGAGAAAGATGGCCACTTAAACCCTGCAGGACAGACAGACAGTGAAGCGGTGGTACCTTGAGTTGCCAAGAACCGGTGGTCGAGCCATGTTTCCTCTGGAAAAAACGTCTTGTCTTGACCCCAGAGTTTAGCAGCTTGTCAGGCGGCTGACCCTGAGTTTCCACTATGTACCTCATCTGAAGATACAACATATCAAGTCACACTGGGAGTCCAGATGGAGGTCTACTAAAGAGTTATAGCTTATTAATTGTGTCCATAAATGTCCACATAATGCTAAAAAAAAGCTCTCCTGATAAAGACAAGGTAATTAAATAAAACTGCATACTTACCATTTCATATTCACAATACCCGGGGTAGAGGAAAGTTCCAATACACAAAACTGCCATCACGCAGCCCAGAGACCACATATCTATGGTTTCTGTGAATGGAAGGCCCAGGATAATCTCTGGAGACCTAAGACAAGACAATTAGACATGTCAGGCACCGTTCTTCTTCATAACATAGCATCTTTAATGTAATCAAAACCCACAGCTCTTAGTAATGTCTTGTAATACTATTAGAAGGTTTAGTGTTCAGAGATCGTTTCGAATACTCACCTGTATGCACGGCTCTGGATGTACGAGCCCACCCTGGCAGCCGACAAATCACAGCCCAAGCCGAAGTCAATGACTTTGACCCTGAAAGGCTCCCGGACATGGTTCACCAGCATGACGTTCCCCATCTTGATGTCCGCATGTATCAGGCTGATAGTCTTCAGGTGCTCAAGAGCACTGGCTATCTGGAAGGTTGTTAAACTTTCATTTGTATTCATTTTAAAAATTGATTATAGATGTCCAAGGAAGTTTGGTAACACACACCTGCTGGACAATGGGTCGAATCTCTTTTAGAAGCAGAGGTTGGGAATTTCTCGCCTGCATGAAGTCAAAGAGACTTTGGTCCAGATACTCAAACTCCAGACAGATGTATCCCATATCAATGAATGCTCGGTACCACCGGACTATATTACACTTGTCTGGGTCCAGTGACTTCAGTTTCAACAAGGCAGACACCTGAGGAAACATTACTTTTATGTTTTGGTATTAACTTTACCCTCATTAAGACGTATAATAGCAGACATTCCTTCAAATACAGTTGATGTAAGAAGTAGAAGTTCATCAGGTGTCTTTTCCTACCTCTTCAGCTGCCTGAATTCTCGACTCTCCCTCATTCTTAATCATTTTTATTGCCACCGTCGTCATATCAGTCTTCCTTGTGCATTTTGCAACCTTTCCAAAGGTTCCTTCGCCCATCCATGACTGTACGAGGTAGGTGGAGTACGTGGAGTAGAGATAGCTGCCATGGACTGGGTGGCCAGACGGGGCCGGTGAAGAAGAGTACATCTTTGAAGCTGTCATAGATTATGATCTGTCCAGGATGAACATCGCCTCTCGACCCCCGTCAGCTGGAATAGGCTCCAGCCTTCCCGCAACCCTAATCAGGATAAGAGCTACAGATAATGGATAATATTAAATAGAAATATATTACTACACACACATATATATCTTTATTTATACTGTATATGTATATATATATATATATATATATATATCATGTGCAATATATGTGTATATTGCACATGATATAAGGTTGTGGAACAATGTAAAACAGAGAAATTACACCAATAGAATTGTTTTTCATATCATAGAAATATGTATGAGGGATATTTAAGGAGGTTCCTTATTTTATCACCGGAAAAGTCGGGAATATAAAAAGGTCGGTTTCGCCACCGCAGTGTCCGCTGCTGTCGCAGATCCTTCGTGTTAAGACGATAATTCAAAAACTGTTTCATGGATAATTTTCAACTTTTTTAACCGTTTTCAAATTTCTTTATCTACAAATATTTTCACACCACAATTTTTTAAACTATTGATTGAATTAATTCCAAATTTGGTGCAAATGAATCGACTCAGGGATTTCTATAGTGTGTCAATTGTGTTTTGCTCTTATAGTTTATATTTTACTCACTAGTGGGAGCTTATACCATTGCCTGATACCTTTATCTTGCTGTCTGGGATGACAGCTTAAGGTTAGTTTCTTATTGATTTTGGGAGTTTCTCCTTACTTTGGAAAATCCTTTTGGCATTTCTTATTTGTTTTTACCACATTTTGTGACTCAAGAAAAGTTCCCTAAATGTAAGTACAGATTAACTAATATATATTATACGCGCTTGTAGTAAAACTAAAATTTTGGTTTGGCTACACACTCTTCATCTATGAAGGTCATTTTTCATTTAATATGGATTAGCCTTTAGCATTATGACTGTTAGCATGTAAGATCAAGACCATTCATTATTTGATGTCAAAAAATAAACAAAAATATGTAAAAAGTAGCGGATGTCTCAGTCTAGAAGGCTCCGAAAAGTGGCACCTTAGCTTACATGTTAGCCATGATGCGTAAACGAACTACTATAACAGAAGATAATACAGCGTTAAAATAATAGCCAAAATGCTAATAAGTTAACTAAGATGCTAATAGATTAACCAAGAAGCTAATGCATTATCCAAGATGCTAATATCAACCGGCCTGTTTGACTGAAGATAATTCTGACTTGTCTGCTTGAGAGAGACAACTCATCATCGAAAGATGAGCCCGAAACTAGTTTATCTAGAAAGCACCTGGGAGCTTTTTACAACATAACTATAACATAGTCATCATGCTAACTGTTAGACACAGCTGTCTGTGTATGCTAGAAGAAAATCTATCAGAGAAATCAGACATTTTCAGAGGCTCAAACGTGGTTGATTTGATATTTAGCTGTTTGCCATTACCACAATGATGAACCTTGCAGCATTCTAGCAGCTTTCTATTGACAGCTGGGCTGTGACAAATAAAATGTTGGTTTGGGGAACAGAGATCTGACACTAACTGATGATACTTACAGGAAGTATCAGCTGGGATGTTTTGGGTGTTTCTCATCAATAAAAAGTTCATAGATGGATGAGCCTCCTTAAAAGATCATCTCCATAGTGGAGAGTTGATCAAAGTTGTCAAACTGTTGATCCGTCTTCCCTCTATGGTCTTATCATGGAACATTCACAGCTTGTGCCTTTCCCTGTACTTTGTGACATCATGCTTAGCCTTCACCTCTACTTATTATGAGATCAAAAATTATATGGTGTTGCATTACCATGGCAACAGCTAGTCCGTTGGCATTATTCTTCACCATGGCAAAAGACAGTGATGAATGATTGGATGCAAATCACCAGTCAGACCAGAAAATCTGTAATATTGCTTTAATTGAATCTGTTAAAAATAGTTATACAAATCTTTTTAAAGGTTTATTCTTCTTGATTTATACACTAGTGCTTGATTTCACCTTTTAAAGTTACACATCACGTAAATTTGATAGAGATCAATTTCATTGATCAAATCAATATAATTGATTCTATCAAATCAATTAAATTGATTGACGTCTGTAAGCACTCTGGAATTCAATGGCAAGGGCTATTTGGAATCTCATTTAAGCTTCTGTTTTATGCTTGATATTTGGTCTACAAAGATCTATTTGTTCAGAAAGACTTTCCAAAGAGAGAAGGGAAGGTTTTCATGGTTACCACTACAATGGTGACCATAATAAAAGACCATGATAATCAAGTAAAAGAAATACTGATGATGCCATGAATCGCTTGTTACATGATTACTTCTTATTGAGGTTGAGTCCTAGTATGACATCACAATAGCCAAACATCAAAAGATTGTTTCCTTCATGAATAAATAACAAGTTGGTGGAACATTTAATGGTCTCAATTTCCCTGATTCAAGATGATCCATCCTGTAGCTCAGAGCAAGTTCATATTCCCTAAAAGCAACCAATCTCCTGCATTTCACAAGCAATTACCCAGATTTTACTTCTTTCGGCCGTTGGGGTCGCCGCAGAGGTCCATCTGTTTCCATCTAGCCCTGTCCTCTGCATCATCTTCAGTCACAGACCAAATACATGTCCTCTCACCATATCCAGAATCTTCCTCTTTGGTCTTCCATTTTTTCTCCTGCCTGGCAGCTCCATCTCCAGTATTCTTCTACCAATAGATCCCTCATTTTCACGCGTACAAACCATCTCAATCTGGTCTCTCTTGACTCCAAGACATCTAACCTGGGCTTTCATCAGTGCAACCGTCTCTAAACCTTACTGGTGTCACCACAGACCGCAATGTAATCAGCAAACCTCATAGTCCGCGGAAACTCCTATATGACCTAATCTGTCAGCCATAGCAAATACGAAGAGGCTCGAGGCTGATCCTTGATGCAGTCCCACCTCCACCTTTAACCCATATGTCACTCCTACTGCACTGCTCACCACTGTATACTGCTCTCATACATATCCTGCACAGCTCTCACATACTTCTTTGCCACTCCATACTTCTTCCTAAAATAGCACAATCCTCCCTCGGAACTCTGTCGCTCGCTTTCTCTAAATCCACAAAGACAAAATATAACTATAATAACAAAATATAACCTTACTTCTCCATCAGCACTTAATACCCCCTTAGTTTCTAAAGCTCTGAAGATCACCCTTGTTCTTGAAAATCCTCTATTCCCCAGGCATCCCCTCACTCTCCAAGATCATGTTGAACAGTCTTTTCAAAAACTCCACAATCTCTAAAACACCTCCAAACCTCCACCGGTATGTCATCAGGACAAACTGCCTATACTGGCTCGCTCTTCACCTAACACCACGTCTCTCTGTATTCCTGCCTACTTTCTTCCTCTCTCATGCAACCCCACTTCCTCTTCAACAACCCTTTCCTCTGTATACTCTCCTGGACCTCCTCGTTCAATCAACACTTCTCTGTATTTTCTCTTTTTCCAGACCACAAACCAAGCACCTTCCTTTATTGCTTTTTCTGTAGTTACCCAGTCATCCAGCAGTTCTTACTATCCCCCCCCCCCCCGGTCTCAACTCCACTCAAGCTCAAACATAAGCTTTCCATCCTCAGCTTCCACCATTTGATCCTCTGCAAATGGTGGAAGAAGAGGCCAGGATCCTCTTCTTCCCGGCCTCTACCTTGCAGTCTCAAATCTTTTTCAGATTACATCTTCTGCATGAGAAGAATACTTCTGCTCCTATGTCACCCTGTGTTCTCCCCTCTTCTTTAATTACGTATTCACCATAAGCTTTTCCATTCTTTTCACATGCATGTCTTTCCCCTCTCAATATTCTTCTCTTTCTACCAACAGCAGCACAGTTTCTACTTGCTGCTGGTTAACAACACCAGTGGCAGTCGTTGTTAACCCTGGGCCCGACCGATCAGGTTTTGAAATCAGTTTTATGTTCTGAATATTGATTCTCATATAGGTTTTACATCGGATGTCCTTTCTGACACAACCCTCCCCAAACATGCGGGCTTAGGATTGACGTTTTATTTACACTGGCTTGTCACCCCTTTGTGGCTGGGTTAAGCAATTCCGTTGATTGAACGGAAATTAAATCAAATTAAATGTGATTCTCTCTCTCCCAACCCCACTGATCAAGACATAAGGTGACTCACCCTGAATTGGACTGACCTGCTCGAAGTAAATAGTATGGTCTACACCTGTTCTTTTTGGAAAATGCCTTGAGATGGCGTTTGTTGTGAATTGGCGCTATATAAATCTATTTAAATTGATTTTATTTGGGACCTTATTTATATATATATATATATATATATATATATATATATATATATATATATATATATATATATATAGATATAGATATATATATATATATAGATATAGATATAGATATAGATATAAAGTTTGTTTATTTAACAATAGAAAATTGAAGGATGGGTAATTTATTTAACTCTGCAAAGTAATGAATATAAAATCTTTGGCGGTCAGGCTCAGTGGGGAGTTTTGATCAAGCTGAGCGAACTGTTCTGAGCGGCAGCAGCATATATAGACCCCCCCAAGCCTGGACACTGGTGGTGGTGGTGAACTCTTCTGGGATTGGAATCAGAAGGATGAGGAATACGAGGAACTCCATGAGCCAGGTGAGGGGAGGAAGAGGATGTACATACTGGCAGAAAGAGAACTGAGGAGGGAAGAGAGAAATACTGGAAACTGGGAGCAGCTTGGTGATTGGTTGACGTGAGGAGAGAGGTGGTAGCCATTGGGTTCAAGTGTGCCGCTGATCGGGGAGTAAACAGGCTTGATTGTTAACGGCTGAAAAAGAATCATAAGAATGTATGAATCTCCATTACAGCTGGGAGTGGGGGGAGAGATGACCTGGGGTGAGTTTCATCTTCCTGACTGAACTTTCGCTAGATCTCCATACTAGATCACTCTTTCTGTCGAGTCATATTTTGAGCCAATTTGGACATCATTTTTGTAAAACAAAAAACGAAAAACAGCTACAATGTTTATAGGATTGTTACTTTTGAAAAACAGTTTTTTGTGAGAGAATACAATATGAACTGTCAGGGTAAATTATGACACATTCTACATAGATCCCTTCATTTTGTTTAATAATCACAAAATGTGGACTAAGTTGGACCCCTTGTTCAGGATTTATGTCCAGAAATATGATGCTTTTTGTAAGTCAGTGGTCTATATGCATATTTAATTTGAAAATTATCCCTGATATTGTGTTTGGGTTATTGCATCGACACAAAGAATCTGCGACGATCATGGTGGCAATGATGATAATATCCCTGACATGTTCAGTATATAATGGAATAAATAGTCTCAGGCTAAAGAAAATGTGTACACATCCTCCAGACATCAAAATTACAAACCCTAAATATCTATAAAACCAGTTGGTTTTCATGATAGTAGTAAGAGGAAGTTAAACAATAGTAGGAAAATGTAAAGTGATGATGTCACCATCAAAAGTTTAAAAAAGCCAGAACAAATCCTCACTTTTTGTACATCCATGTTCTTGGCTGAATTAGAATGTGTGTGCGTTAGTGCAATATTCACAGCAAGAGAAATCCTGAGAGGAGATGGATGGACAGATGTAAAGTGATGGATGGAGATACAGGCAAAAGGATGATGGAGGGAGAGGGAGAAGGAGGAGCAACAACAGTAGTAGATAGATATGCCTCAGATTATCAACCGGTGTCAGATGCTCTAGAGACAGATAAAGAGGAGGAGTGAACAAGAGTGTGACAGGAGGAGTGACAGTCTCTGTGCATGCGAGCTGGGCTGCAAAGATGACTGACGCGAAGAGCATATCATCCGTGGACGTGCCAGAGGGGAAGTTGACGAAGAAGGTCAGTGGGAGCACAAGCCAAAATAGGAGTTTGTCCTAAATCCTGCCACTGGTCCTTGACAGGCCTAGCATGATTCGCTGTGGTGACCCCGAGACCTAGCTGGCATACACTCGTCATGTTTTTATACGTGTCAGAGTAAATCTGTCTTTATGTTAAATAATCTAAACGTAAAATCTGTTAATAACGCTAACTTTGATAGGAAATAAATGAAAACTCCATAATTTGATTCTCTCTTACTTCCAATCAAATCTCGTTTCTGTCACATTTAAAAAGGGAAATCATTAAAGCCTTAAATGTGTCTGCAACCGTTCCTTGATTCCTCTCTTTCTAGTAATTATGGAGCATTTAATCTTGAAGCTTGGATTGATTGAATTGATGTCTGCTCGTTCATTTATTCATTCACTCATTCATAATCTCCAATACATAGACAATAATCTCCCACTCAGTGCCCTCTTTCCACTATCCATTCACTTTTCCACCTGTTACACACAGAACGACCTTCACATTTCAATCTCTCTGTCGGTCCCCCAGGGTTCCATCAAGAAGAAGATCGAGTCATTCAGGCGATGGAGTTCAGCGAGTTTGAAGAGGCCTCCGAAAACCAAGGCCAAGAGCTTGAGTCTGTCTTCCCCCGTGGGAGACCCAGATGAACTCTGGCTGCAAGAGGGAGAGAGGAGAAAGCTGCGACCGATTGTTGACTCGGTCTTCGGACAGGTAAGATGTCAGCCTAGACATTACATGTACATCTTGAGTTTAAAAGTTGTGTGTGCGTGGCTGATACAAAGTCTGTGGTTTTTGTATGATTTCTGGCAAATCCTAGCAAAAGGAAATACTAGTCTACTAGTTTAATAAAATGACAGGTGGAAATAGCTTAATAATAAGAATAATAATAATGAAGAAATGAATAAATCTGATGTGGATCGTCTTAAATGTTCATGGTGACTTGGTTGTGCGAAGAAACCAACCTAATGACGTGAAGTCCTGAGAATCTGTTTTCCTGCATCTGTGAGTTTCTTATTTCGTTATTACTTGACAGCTTTGGTTTGATTAAAACAATCTCTGGTAGGATTCTCTGCTGGTGTGCTTCATTCGACACACTGCCACATGAACCTTGGTCAGAACAAAACATGCGGACCTAGAATCCTGAATAGATGAGTCTTGATTCTATTTCAAACAAACTCTTGGATTGGACCATGCGACATATCAATGCAGTGTGGACCAAAACATGTGATGCTCTAAGATACAATGATTTAACGACATGGCACTTGCCTCACAGCAAAAAGGTTCTGGGTTCAAATACACCTCTGACCAGCCTTTTGGAGTTTGCATGTTCTTCCTGTGTTTGTGTGGGTTTCCTCTCAGTCTTCCTCTCAGTCCAAAACGTGTAATAAAGGTGAATTGGTGACTTTTAATTGCCAATAGGTGTGACAAGGATCGTGATTGGTTTACTCTCTCTATGTGTTGGCTCTGTGATCAAGTAGTAGTCTGTCCAGGGTGTATACTGCCTCTCACCCATTGTCAGGTGGGATAGGCTCCGGTCCCACAGCAACCCTGTTCAGGATAAGCAATTACAGAAAAAGCATGGATAGAAATAACAGATACGTCTTGCAGGAATTTGCAAAGCCAGCCTGTGACGTAGACTCACTGCAGGAAGAAAAAAATAGGATACACGAGGGGTGGAGGAGCAACAAGGAAAGGACTAAGAGGTGCAGTTGTGGTGTGACAAGAAGTCCAGCTCCACCCTCCAGTTTATCATCAGCATCATGCAACAGAAGCATTTTGGAGAAGGCTGAGGAAATGTTCTGGTCTTAGTTCCTCAAGACGATGAAAAATGCTTTCAGTCACTGATATTTCTGTATCAACAAAACTTTCACTATTAACAAAGAATGTACTCCTTAATATTAATGAGATAATATAACAGATATAAACTAACTGGATGTCTGACCGTCTCCTGACGGACAACGTAGCCTGAATGCATTTAAGATTTATCATCTTATACCTGTGAGGCATACCATGCTGGTTAAAAAGAACCCGCAGAAATACTGCCCACAGACCAGAGTATCTAATGTGACTGTGGAAAGTCAACAACCTAATAACTATACCATCTTTATTACTTTAAGGCCTGTACATCTTTACCTAAAAGTATGAGTAACACTAATGCATGAAAAAACTAAAACACAACCGGATTAAACTGAATTGGAAAACATGTCCTTTTTCCAGCCCTCCAAAAATGCGTCCCTTGTATTTCTGTTTATTCCAAAAACAAGGGACATTTTCTCAATGTTTTACACTTGGGTATCAGATTTTTGTGAGAGAATGGTTTGGTGATGTTGCCTTTCTGACAGGATTGGATACTATTTAACCATTAAAGATAAACGTGATAATTTAAAGAAATATTTGATGACCCGTTCGCTGGTTAATGCAGCTGCACAGTCCATAAATACATAAATCTTTACATAGACATATGTCTAACATTATTTAAAAAAACAACAACAAAAAATAACGAATTTGTAAATGTTCTTTGAGGGGGGAAAATGCACAAAACATGTTTGTATGATATTATTTCTGTATTTTGTTATGGACCTCTTACTTTTTCATTGAAAAGTTACTTAAATTTAAGGATTTTAATATGAAAATCTAACAATTTATCACTCCTAAATACACAATTACTGTTCTTAGTTTTCTAACTATTTATTATTGAGAATATTTATGCAGTTAAAGTGTTACTCCAGAAGGATTTATGTGAGAATAGCAGCATACCATTTATTACACAGGTATTACCAGAAACAGCAATGACGAGAGAGAAAGGATGTGAACCGTTATGATGTGATGATGTGATCACATCGGAGGAGGCTGGACCATGGAGGCAGACGAGGATGATCCTCCTCTGTTTTTGAGAGGCAAGGGCTAGCTCAAAATATAAATGGAAATAAAACCATTACCAAATTTTAGTATCATTGATAAAATCATTTTTATAACTTCATTGTAAAAAAATATTATTGAAATTCAGATTATGCACCAACAGCGAAACACCTACAGATGTTTTTGTTTTTTCATGCTGATCGGCTGTGGGCCACACACACACACACACACACACACACACACACACACACACACACACACACACACACACACACACACACACACACACACACACACAGGGAGTGATGCTACGAAGGAGGATGTCCTCGCTAAACAATCAACATTCCAGCACCACTGTAAGGCGCTTGAGGGTGACCTACTGGTGGAAAGGGAGAGATTGATTTATTGTGAACTACTTCCAGATAAATTAAAAAGTATCTGCCGATATAAATTCTATTCGTTTAGCTTTAGCAGTCGTGAAAAGCTGAACAGCCTGGAACAGTTTTTGTGTTTGTTTTTTGTGTTTATAGTCGGGGGTTTATGACTCACGCTTATACTTTGAAATCTAAAAAATGATAAAACATGCACAGGATGGAGTGTTTCACAAGAGGACATTTTGTATTTTATTTTCTCATCAAAGGATAACTCTCAAAAATAAGAGCCACATAATAAAAACCAGGATTTTAGCAACAAAAAAAAAATGCTTGGTAATTGGAAACATAAAATCATCTGGTAAATTTGATGAGGACAAAATCATAAAAGCTGATTAAATTTGTTTGTCAGGTCACAGGTGACAAAGATTTTTAACATCTGTTGTAAAAAAAAACTTGTATTTGATCATGACTGTTATAAATACATGCCTAGTTTAGTTAAAGGAATGTTTAATTTCTGACTTTTAAAAAAAAAAATCCCTCAGTTCTCTCGCCGCCAATGGATCACACAGAGGGAAAAACTTTAGCTACAATCTTATCACGTTAAGAGTGAGATGAACATGGGAGTTGATTTCTCGTAGACTGATGACTGAAAACTGGAGCTGAATAAGTTGGATAAAACAGTAAGTAAGTTAGAGCTTTGAAAATTTCCAAAAAAAAACATTCTCAGTGTAAAAACACATGCATGTCATTTCATGTGTGATGAACCCTACTTATATAAAAATGTAATTAACTAAAAATCCCATCATTTGTTTTCTTGAAATAAAAATAAATCTGAAAGCCATAATGAAAAAGTATCTCACATTTCTTACGTTACATGCCTAAGGATGAATATATGTGAGATGAAATTCCATCCACATCTCAAAATCCCGCTTGACGGGTTCTTTCCTAGTAACATTTTTAGCCTCGTTAAGTCAGTTTTCTCTCGTTCACCTTTCATTGAGGTTATTATTTGTCCACAGCAGAGCATTGACTTTCTTCCCGATGCAGCAGCATCAGTGTCCTTTGACACAAATTGACTACTTTCTACTGCTTTCATCTTTGTGCTTGGCATGAAGCCGTGGATGACTCCACAGCAACATTGTTTGGTCTGAACCTTCAGACGTTTCACTTCAATCAGGACCAAAATTGCAGTTCTGAAACCTTCCCAGGACCAAGGCCTGGATCAAAGAGTCAGACTTGGCACACAATAAATTATTTATACATCCTGGATCTTTTTTTGCTACTCTACCAAAATGTAATTAACTCTTTCCAGACCCATGCACGCTTGTGCAGTCATTTTCTTTTTGCACAATACTGCTGATGAACAAACAGACCAACTGACAACCAACCAACATACACGGGAGACAATCTAAATACTGAGACGGTGATTTGAGTGTTTAAACAGAAGAGACATTGTTCTCACGGGGGCTTCCGAGTGTCACCTTCATCACTTCATAAAGGCTCCTGCGATCAGACAGTTGGGCCCTGTGGCGTGTTTGTTCTATTGTTGTACCCTTTACATCATTGCATAGAGGAGTCATCCTCACACACAGCAACAGATGGAGAGAATGATGAGAGACTGAAGGGAGGGGGGGCCTGAGATAAAGACTGTGAGCGATGGTTGGCTGAACGTCATAAACTGAAGCAAGATTATAGCCCCACTGATTGAGAAGGCATTCTGTACAATAACTCACTAACGCAATGCCACTCAAACTACCCTTTGGGGACAGGGTGTAGCTGAGCTCTGACTTGCCTAGCAGAAGACTCTCAGAGACCTGCATGCAAATACATGTTCTGCCGATGTTTAAATCCTGACAAATGCAACAATAGCGTATTAATAATTGGCCTTTGCAGAAGTAAGCTGGAAAAAAACGCCCCGTAACTATTATACTCAGTATTCATCACCTTGATGAAAAGGTCTATCTGTGATTCCTTCTCTTCATCTATCTTTGTGTTTGTGTACTCTTTGTTGTTTTTTTTCATTTCCTGTCACACACACATTTGGTCATAACATTTTACCAATTAATGGAGACATTTTTTGTTTGTGTCAGTCGTTACATGAAATATCAGCTGGTTTGTATTTGTCAAATGGACCATGAACATCCTTTGGTCCTCAAACTTGAGCATAAAAGATCTTTCAGGGATCTATCTAGAACACATGTGTCAATCTCAGGATATTTAGAGTTAAAACAATTATATCCGGTCAGAAAGATAATGTCTAATTTTTATAATTACCGGACTGCTTCTTAAATCAGAAAAATATTGCATACTACAAATCCCAGAATGCACTGTTATAGCGCATCAAACAAGAGTGATACTAATTTATATAATAATAATGTAATTTGAGTAATTTCTATTCCGTCGGTTTCTTTAGAAGTCTTTAATATGAATAAATAAAATAATAATAAAGTAAATAAATCATCATATCGTTCTATCTAACCTCAGATTAAACATAGATTGCCCATTTGAGTCCTGTTAAGCCTGGTTCTGGTCTCCATCTTTAATTTTGGCCCCGTCTGTGATTGAGTTTGACACAAACTTCTATTTGTATTCTTATCTGACTCAACATCAGGATGAAACATTAATTGGCACATCAGAGTTAAAAAAATACATGAACTTCCCACCCAAACCTTGTTTATTTCTTTCTTTCTCATAACATCACATGACTTTTTTGCTTATTTGCCTCTGTGCTGCATCCTCTAGAAGGTTTTATCAGTAGTTCCAAAGCCAGCACTGTCACACGGTGGTTGGTACAGTACAGAAAAAAGGGTGTAATTCCAGACGTCCCTCTCCAGAGCAACACTATTCAGCTAATCCCAGGGGGATCCCGAGGCATAGCCTGGCCATATGAGATATCCTATAAACCCCGGGGTCTCCTCCCAGCTGGCCATGCTTGGCACAAAATGTTTCTGTGTCTAATAGATTTTTTTTGTCCACCAAAAAATTCTGAGATGCATGTTACTGAGTTTGAGTCACATATTTTTAGAGTCTATTATGATAACTCAAAAATGCACCATCTTCAATTTTACACCCCCATAGACCCACAGAACTGGATTTGTTTTGGGAAAGGTCGGTTGTATATTTCCGACATTAGGTAGAGCTTTATCTTTGAAAGTCTTCGGTCTTCCAACTTCAATTTAATTATTTGTCAGAGAAAAGATCAAGTTACAAGTTTAAATCATTGAATGTCAGAGTTTGTTGGCAGTTCATACCGGCAATGGGAACAAAACACAACAGCAGCTTTAGAAGACTGATTTAAAAGTGGGTTAGTTGATGGACCACTACCAGCAGCAACACTTGTGTCCTATACTCAATGATGAAGAAAGAGAACATTCATATCCAAACCTCTGTGACGTCTGTCACTGAACTCTATTTTTGGCAGAGACTCTAATCTAAAGGACCTCCAGGACCTCAGACAAAAGTCCAATCCAAGTTTTAGGTCAGTTGAAAATTCATGTGCAATATCTGGACAGGTGCAAAAGGTATTATCTTCCGTTTGGGAATGGGTAGGGGGGCGAGAACGAGAGCGGAGACTGTGGGACAATCCAGACGGCCATATGTGGTCGCGGTCTGTAAAATGATACTAGGCTAAATTGAAATCCTCCTTTTTCCTAATTTGAACCACTGCTTCCGACATGAAAGGACACAGTCACTCCGGAGCCGGGTCCGGTCATAGTTCCTGAAAATAAAACTTAACAATCTCAGCAATTATATACCGATATTCAACAATTTGACCATTTTTATTGATGCCCGTTTCCCATCGTGAAGACTTAGACTCACAAACACATGCATGGATGCTGAATTCATGTGTGTGTGTGAGTGTGTTTATGTGTGTGTGTGTGAATCCTAGCAATGTTTTTCAGAGTGAAAAACGGGCATCATACACGAATGCTGAATTTAAGCCAGCCAGAAAAGGGCCACAAGCCGGTGTTTTCGTAGTGCTGGTCCCAAGCCCGGATAAATGGACGGTGTTGCATCTGGAAGGGCGTCTGGCGTAAAACCAATGCCAGATCTAAACGCAGAACACAAGTTGATTTCCAATCCAGGCTGGTTGGGGCCCGGGTCAACAAATACTGTCACTCCTACAGTTAGCCAGCAGGATACTGACCTTTGGATTAAATAATTTACCAACCTCTGAAAGAAAGCTTGTTTTAGGGACTAAATATCTTTTTGTCAGTGCTTGTCTTGGCCTTTAATGTATTTTACATGTTCACATACATAAATATGCAACTCTTGTCATTTTCCGTTTGGGTTTGTATATACAAAGGTAGAAAAGACAAAGTTGTCCCTCTTTTTTCTTTTAAGAGGCACATTTATTTTTGGTTTTTTTTGATTTTCTTCCAGGAACAGAGTTTTAAAAAAAAACATATTATTTGTTTTTTCGATTTTTGATTTTCTTTTTTTTAAACAAGGTGTTTTTCCTTTTCATTATCAAATACGGATGAGAGAAATCATTTAAAAACAGTTTGGCTACCATTCTCTAATTTGATAAAGAAAAAAAGAAAAAAACTAAAATGAATGAAAAACATTCTTCTTCCGTTTTTTCCTTTTCATTTCCGGTCACTGAAAACATTTTAGAGCTATTTTACTGACACGAATTTCTGCTACTGCTGCTGCTGGGGGAATACACGGTTGAAGTGACTCTAAACTGAGACAGAAATGATCCACTACCGGATGATCAAAATAATGAACATATGGGCTGAAAAAGGAATATACTAACCGGACTGTTGCATCAATGCAGCAATAGCAAAGGTATATCAGGTACTTTAGGAAAGGTGTGAGGGCCTTGAGGTCCTTCATGCAATGCTATGCATTACATCGACTGGATTGTGACATACAAATAATTGTTCATGGATAGAAATCTGATCATTATAATGGACGATGTATTTTGTATTTTAGTTTTTTCAGTCCTTATGTGAACTTTGGACAGAAGCAAAATATTGTTTCTCATAGTTGCTTAGACCTGTCAGAGCATGTCAGCCTTCTCTTGTACTGTGTGTGTGTGTGTGTGTGTGTGTGTGTGTGTGTGTGTGTGTGTGTGTGTGTGTGTGTGTGTGTGTGTGTGTGTGTGTGTGTGTGTGTGTGTGTGTGTGTGTGTGTGCAACCAGAGTCTTGGCAGCAGTGATGGAGTTCGGTTGTCAATCACCACATTTCACCACATCTATTACATCAAATACACACTTAAAACCAAGAATACAGTGCTGTGGATCAAATTGCATCCCATAATAGACTAGAACAAAATTTAACATAAAAGAAAGGCAGCCTGAACAAATCAAAATGTGATTTATAAATGGAACTTGTAGTGACTGTGACAAAAAGGCTTTCCAATAGGACCTCCACGTTTGACCATATAGGTATAATGATCTTTCTGTGGAATGATGTGTGTTTTCTTTACACCAGATGTATCAGGACCCCTGTCCTGCAAACAGTTTCGGACTCATCAGTCCATAGCGATGAGCTCTGAGGGTCATTCAGGTGCTTTGTGATCAGACTCAGATCAGCACTGATGTTATTCTGTTTTAGCAGGAGCTTAAACCGTGCTCCTCTCACATGGGTGCTATTTTTGGCAGGTGTCGGCCAATGAAATGTAGAATCATGACATGGATTGAGGTGAGAGAGTTCTGCAGCTCCTTTGATGCTTGCATATTCCGTGCTTGGTGAGTTAGCCTTTGCTGTGCTCTTCATGGGATTTTGGACACTTCTGTAACATATTCACTATTATCCTAAGTCTGCTTCTTCATTTTGTAAATAATGTGTTTCAATGTAGATCAATGGATTCCCAGAGCCTTAGAAATCATATGTGTATCACAAGCACCACATTCTTCCTCATTTCTGGTAGTTCTTTTGATTTGGGCACAGTGCGACTTCATGAGACCAGTAAGTCAACTTCTTGATTTAAAAGTGCTTTATTTAAGTGATGATGTGACTGAAAAGGGCTGGTAGTGATACGGTCCTGTAATATTGAGGACGTGCAAAGGCCCGTATGGGATATTGTTTGTTTCGATGAATACTAGGCCTATTCTGTCATCCCGACAACAATTCCAAATCCCTGAAAACCCCCCGATCCCCCTGCATTGTACAGCCAATCCCCATGATTGAACTCTTCAAATTAAATGTCTCAAAAAAAACGGTGTTTTTCATAAGGAAGCTCCCCCTAATGAGTAAAATATGTTTATTGTATGATCATTTTGTAAATAATTATATAAGATAAATCTCATTGAGTCGATTGATATTCATCAAAGTCCGGCTCAATCGGACAAACGGTTAGGAAGTAATGTCAGGAAAAGTGTATTTTAGTAAATAAATAAATAAAATCCTCCTAATGAGTAAAATCTGAACTATTGAAATAAAAGAAAATGTATTTAAGATAGATCCCCTCACATCAACTCATATGCGCCAAATTTGGAGTAAATCGCACTAACTAAGTTTTTGAAAACTTTTGGAGATAAAGCAACCACTAGAAATGGAAACATGCAACAGACTGTTCCCAAAATCAACCCAGTTCTTCCTCCCACCGAGGTTTATGCGGGTAAAACAACATGAAAATGATCCATGAAATAGGGGTTGAGTTAAGGCAATAAGACAAAGGATCTGGGGCGGACATGGTAGTGACAAGGATTCCGTAATACTCCCCACTTTATTATTACGATTTAAAACTTGTTGTGTAATATGGGTTTTTAATCTCTCACAGGCTCAGTTATATCAGATAACAGATGTTTCTATTTTTGTACATCTATGAACAAAAATAGAAACATCTGTTCAAACAGATTGATTAGGTACAATTTACTTTACTTTCATGCATCTTTTATGCTAAGATTGAAAAGCCACGCGGTATCGGTCTCACACCGTCTGAAAAGGTCTGTATGTTCACTGTCGCTCTTAGGCAAGTAAATCGGACCGTGTGATCAGTTGTGAGCAGTGAGTGCGGTCGGTTCCTGGTGGGTTTGAGATAGCTTCACATCCTTCTGCGAGTGTGATCTGTAACTCATCTAAGATCTGTGTAAGCGGACATCCTGCACAACACCAAGAGGAATCAGACATCTGTGCATGGAGGATACAGAGTAAATACCAGACTGGGCATTTCTGTAAAGTAATGATGTTAAAGAGGCTTAGTATACTACTTATAAAAATGATATTACTGATCTTAAGTGCACTGGGATTATGGTAGCAACCTTGTGAGAGATGTTATTTTAGTGACACTGACAATATGCAGAATTCAAGTGGTGAAAAGTCCTAATATAATGTCTGCAAGACTTCCCCTATTATTTTCTAAGGACGAAGTGAGTAACTGCGTAATTTAATTTGTGGCTCACACTTTTTGCCTTACATGAACTGATGTACAGCTTTTGCCAACATTTTATGTTTATAAGTCAAGCCTGTGTAAGCAGCCAAATACACATTTGTGTATCATCGAAAATGTGGGTCTGTTGACCCACACCAAAGCTGTTGGCTGAGTATGGCACACAAAATCCTGACTTTTGGAATGTGTCCATTATGTTGTTTGTTGTGCCAGCACTGGATTTCCTTGTCTTTCAGGCATCTGGTGTGCTTGCTGTTGTCGAGGGATAGATCATGAATTCTCACCCAACTGCTCTGTTTTGGCCGGCTCTGTAGCTTTGATGTCACACTGGGCTGGTGACAGAGCTTTTTTTTTCTTTGTGAATGTGATTTTCTACAAGGGCCTGCATTGACTCTATTGTGTATTTCCTTTATATTCATGTGAGGCATCTCTTCCTAATCTTACTGAAATCCAACTTCTGAATCCTGGGTATTTGAAATACACCAATCAGCCGTAACATTATCAACACTGACAGATGAAGTGAATAATGGTGATTATCTTGTAGCGATGGCACCTGTCAGTGAGTCGGATCTATTAGGCAGCAAGTAAACAATTTGTCCTGAAGATGATGTGTTGGAAGCAAAAACAAAATAGTCAGGATTTACGATCCGACAGACTCTGACCAAGGCCCAAGTTGCAGTGGTTACTATCTACAAAATTGGTCTAAGGCAGGATAGCGTCATGGGCGCCCAGGGCTCAATATGTGCGGAGAGAAGGCTAACCTGTGTTCTTCGATCACCAAGAGGAGTTACTATGCACCCTCCAAGGACCCCTGTCCACTTCTGTAAACAAGACAGCAACCTGAGTGGCCTTCACCCATGAAGCACATGATTCCTTTTACCTCATATGGATGGCTGGGTCCGTGTGCACGTCAAGCCAGAGGAGGCATTGTGAGAGTGTGTGTGCTTTGGGCAATGTTCCTCTGTGAAAGCTCCCATCCTGCCATTGCTGTTACTTTCACATATGCCACCACCTCAACATTGAGGTGGACCAAGTCTATCCCTTCATGAAAACAGTGTCCCCTAATGGCAGCGGTCTCTTTCAGCAGGATAACGCTCCACGCTACACCACAAAAATGGTTGAAGAATGCTTTGAGGGAATGAACGATAGATTCAAGGTGTAGTCTTGAGTATCGATGTGATGTTCTGGACAAAAAAGGAGGCTCCACCTCATATCTTACAGAACTTAAAGGGTCTGGTAGTAACATCTTGGTGCCAGGTACCACGGCACCAAGATGTTAGGGGGGCAGAGGGTGATCCACACAATATCAGGCAGGTGGTTATATTGTTGTGGCCGGCCTGTGTATATGATGGGAGGAAATACAGAAAAAGCCCATTACTGAACCAAGGCTTCCAGTTACTAATCTGTTTGGCGTCCAGCTGGATCAGTGGGCTAACGCACATACCCTTATATAACTGACGCACTGTGGATTCAAATCCTTTGCTGCAAGTCATGTCATCTCTATCCGCTCTGCTTAATAGATTTGCAGTTGTATGCAGAGGTCAGACTGCAGGCTGAGGAGAAGAATCATTTGAAGCAGGTAGACATTCGAGGATTTCACCCTCTTTATTTTATGTCAAGTTTAAATGAATCCTCCATGGACCTTCTCTGCACTGCTGTATCTCTTTTCTGCTCCGTGGGCTCTTCATAAACATAGATGTTTGTTCAACCGAAATGAACTCTTCAGTAGCCATTCATGAGGCATGCTGACATCTGGTGGTGAGGCAGGAGTATTACACCCAGACCCAGTTCCTATTTTCATGAGCACTTGTCGGGCTTTGCTGCCCTCTTCTGGCAGAGTACTGACAGTGTAAAGTATTATTAAAGCTGTGTAAACTGTATATTTTTCTCATTTTACGTGCTTTGTTGTTGACTGATATAAAGACTCCAAAGAGTCCTTGGGCAGGCTAATTTGAACTAGAATCTAATGTAATAGTTGCTCAAAATGTGACTTTTTCATCATTCGACAGTTTTTCTTAAAACATTGTAAAAGTAATTTCATATCAAATGGGATGAAATGGAGGATGAAGCATGACTTTCCATTCAGCTTCAGGCTTCAGGAGAGAAACAATGTGGTTTATATGCTATGAGAAAGCAGATGTTGAACGGGCTGAATGAGATTTTGAGTATTTGTAACAACATGAAAACAATTTTTATTGTGGACTTGTGGCTTATTTAATATTTCGCAGATGTTCTCTCAGACTAAATGAAAGTGTTTAGAGGGAAGAATTGAATGCTTTGACATTATGGAGTTCGAGGCCATAATAGCCATATTTGTTGATTTTTTTGTCTCAGATGTGTAGAATAATAATTATTAGTTATTAGAATGATTATTTTCTATTGTTACAAACGCAAAAATTACATGACGGACGTTGTTGGCAGTCAGCAGGAAGCGCTGTATGTGCCTGTTGTTGTAAATAAAGTTTTTTGCTCTGTATAGAAGTGAGTTCCAATTTGAGCAAGACTGATGCCCGACTGTGTTAATTTTACCACAGTTATTTTATTATTTTCTGCCTAGCCATGAATGTCCACGCCAGAATCGCTGAGCAATTCTTATCTGCTAACAATATTTAACATAGCGTGTTAAAATGATGTAAAGTTACATTATGGTTAGTCATTATTTATGCCCCTCGACATACGACTGTATCCAGAACATTAAGGTTTATTATTTGAAGGTGTAGATATAATTTAAAAAGAAAAGGAAATACTAACTACATTAATTATCTACACTGAAGTCGTCGTTATAATTCTCGTTCCACCCGAATAATCGAGGGTAATGGAACTGCTGTTTCTTTTTTAAACTGTTGATGTCAAACAATCATAAAAAGGAATTCCATGTATTCTGTATGAGCGCCAACACACTAAAATGTATGTACAATGAATCCATCCCTGTATACTTATAATTCCACATTGTACTCTTTATAATATACTCTATTCTTGTTCATACAGCGTACTCTTAACAATATACAATAATAGCTATTTATAATATACTCTATTGTTGTTCATACCGCGCACTCTTGACAATATACAATAATAGCTATTTATAATATACTCTATTCTTGTTCATACCGCGTACTCTTTACGTTTTACTCTACTTTTGCTTCTATCACGTCTAATTTTTAATATACTCTACTCTTGTTTGTAGCGGGAACTCTTTTTGGTATACTTTTCTGTCAAGTATATCTTTGTAATATACTTGACTCTGGTTTCTACCGCGTACTCTTTAATCTGGACAATAACATTTCAGCTGTTTTTCCTGGGGGTTGTTTAAAAGGCTCACATTTTATTATAATCAGGGTTTAAATAATTGTGTCACCCATGTTTTAAAGAAAGAAAGTTGTTTTATGCAGAGAATGCAGCAGGTAGTTGTTGTTTTTTACAGGGGTTAGAAGTTAAATTTTTGTGAATATATTTTCATTTCACGATTATTGTCAGCAAAATATATTACACAGTTTTCACGATTATCCACACAAAACATGAAGCAAAGACTTCACAAAGCTGTGTCTGTTGTTGTAAGCTTCTGTGTCCGTGTTGGAAGAGTGAGAACAGAGCAAATGTGTTTGACTGCAAGGAGAGGCATGACATTTGTCACAGCGGTCAGTGACAGTGGGAAAAATTTGAGAGGCTCGAGTTTTTGAAAAATGAATCAAGAATGATGAATGAATTGAGACGAGCACATGTCAAGCTAATCTTAATTATATCTCTGAAAAGTTGGCGATATTATGGAAGCATCATTGCCGCGTCACCGCAGATCATTCTTCATACCATTACATACCATTACAGAAAAACTATTCCATTAATTACTTTTCCTTAGTGGGAGGAAGAACTGGAGTTATTTTGTTATGGTTTCTATAGTTCCAACACTAGGGGGAACTTTCTCTCTTCAAATTTTCAGGCCATCATTTCTCAACTGTTGGTCCCATTTAGTCCAAATTTGGTACGAATGAAAGGACTCCAGGATATCTACCTCGTAACGATAGTATTTTTCTACAATAGTTTATATTTTACTCAATAAGGGGAGCGTTTGACATAACTTTGTTTTTGGAACCTATCCTCACTATTCCTCACCGTTGGTACGACGAGTCAGTCCAACTTTGGCGCATATGAATGAACTTCAATAAATTGATCTTGTATATGTAATTATTTGTTTAAATAGTTCATATTTTACTCACTAGGGGGAGCTTTTTCCAAAAACTATTGTTATTGAAAATAACTTGGCCGAGAGTTGTTTTTTTTCACAAAAATACTGTTTTGCAGCTATAACCTCTTAACCTGATTTAGTACAACTTTTATGCACATGATTCGACTATCAGGGATCAATATATAATATACTTTAATCTAAAAGCTCATATTTTACCGACTAGTTTATTTTTTTTAAATGCTGTGGACATAACGTAACATTTTATTTGAGGCGCTGGATAAGGGGAATTGCTTTTACAACATGGGGAAGACAACTGCATAGGTCTGGTTATTTAATTGGAAGAAACAGGTTATTTTGACAAACCCCAGTTATTAGTGTGGAAAGGCAAAGCCCGTGATTCATTGGCTTACCAACGATGTCATCTGGGCATTCAGAAATCAGAATCAGAAATACTTTATTGATCACAATAAAGTATTGTACATGTACCCGAAAAGTCAGGGATATTATTGAATCATCATCTCTGACAGCCGACCACCAAGTCCGCCGCAGATCCGTCATGTTGGAGGGATAACTCAAAAACTGTTTCATGGATCTTTTTCAGATGTTATACCTCCATAGACCTTGGTGCGAGAAACAACCCGACTGCATATGGGAAGGATCGGTTTTATATTTCTGACACTAGGGGGGGCTTAGTCTCCAAAGGTTTTCCAGCTATAATTACACAAGATTTGGTCGGATTTAGTCTAAATTTGGTGCACAGGAATTGACTCTAGGAAATCGATCTTGTAAAACTCATAACATACTTTAGCAGTTTATATTTTACTCACTATGGGGAGATTCTTTATGGAAAGCATGTTTTCCAGAAATAACTCAAAAACGATGTAATGAAAATTGTCCAATTTACTACACTCATACCCTTAGTGCGAGGAAGAACTGGATAGATTGTAGCCACTGTCCTTTTTTTATATTTCTTACACAAGGGAGAGCTTTTCCTTCAAAACTTTTCAGCCCATACTTTCTTAATAGTTGGCCTGATTAAGTATGAATTTGGAGCATATGAATGGACTGGCAGGAATATTATATATATATATATATATATATATATATATATATATATATATATATATATATATATATATATAATTTTACTATAATTATTCATATTCTACTCGAGGGCGAGAGGCAACGATAGATCTGCAAAGCTACAAACTATATATTAGTCTTTAAAAGGTTTTAGCCTTTTGTCATGCCATGGAGAGAATGTGGGATCAGTAAATGAAGATTAGAAATAAATGATTCCATACTAAAAGGAGCTAACATAGATGATGAAGTAAATTTATTATGCGTCCTAATTTTATACCATATTTTAAGAGAGGATCTCAGCACTTCACTAGATGTAAAGCCAGAAGGGTTGGATGGAAGCAAACATGATCAAAACTCTAAGTTACACAGAGGGAGTTTTTTTTTTCTTTTACAAAAGTAGGATTTAGTCCAAGTTCACCTCGTATGAGAACCAACTCAAAGATGTAACTTGTAATTGTTATATTTTACTGCAATTGTTCTGATTTCATTCATTATAGTTTATTGACCATTACTTCCCAACAGTACCTCTGATGATGTCCAAATTGGCACAAATTAATCTACATGCAGATTTAACTTGTATACATACAAGTTAAATCTGCATGTAGTCAAATCACTATAATAGTTTATATTTAATTTATTCATTTATTTAAAATTTAAACTCATTAGGGGGAGCTTTTTGTGGAAAACATAGTTTCTCTTCCGGAACTTCCCAACTATAAATCCAGTTGTGTCTACATTTAGCTCGTATGAATTGAGACAAGGAAATCTGTCTTCATAGATATAGTTAGTTTAAATCGATAAGGACCGTTTGACATTATAACTCATTTGTTATCAATTTTAGGAGTTCAATAAGGGAACATGCTTGTACTATGCAGTGGGTTGGGGGGGTTTCTTGGATATAATCCTGCTCTCTGGGATGACAGCGTACAGGCTGGGTTTTGTCTGTATTCGTTCATTCTTTCCAAACCCATTTTCAGGGGAAGAGTACTAAAACCTATTCCTCTAGATCTGTCAGACTTCCGTTCTGTACTCTCATGGCCAGTCAACGGGACTTTTCCTCTAATCTGAAATGCCAGGGATTAAACAGGCAGCCAATTCTCCATCCATAATTCGACCATCCCAACCCCCTTCTCTCTCTCCCGCCCTCTCTCGCTCCCTCTCTCATCATGCAGAGACTCCTGCCAGACTAGTCGTTTTGAGATAGGCCTGATGTTTGGGAGGCAGAGAGAGAAGAAGGTGGGTGGGATGGATTAGATTAAGTCGGTCCAAATTCAAGAGATCATTCGTGGGAGGAGAGGGCGACAGCAAAACAGGGGAAAAGTATGTTCGTGAGAGAGAGCCAGAGAGGGATAGAGAAGGGAGAGAGAAAATGGTCGAGTCATGCCATCAAAGTCTGACAGGTTGTGTCCTCCCGACTGTCCCGGCCCGTCCCAGTCAGTCCCCAGCGCTATAACACACTATAGGAGTTGAATTTGAATGCATGGCCTGCCTCTTTCTGGACCAATGGGATCTGGGATTAGAGCACGTGCCTCGTATCCTCGCCCGCCGTCAGCAGCTGTGGTTCAAGTGGAAACACGGACTCATTGGGTGAGAGAGGTGTCACCCGTGGGACTGCGCTGGATTTAATGTGGACTTTGGACTTTTTTTTTTTGACGATTAAGCTGAGAGGGCGAGGAAGAGGAAAAGAGGAAGGGAAACAAGGGGAAACGGGAGGCTGGAAAATAGGAGGAAAGCAGAGGTGATGGGAAACATTAACAAAGCCTCAAAAAAGAACAGTAAAAGGAAGAAGGTAAGGATTCCTTCATTTTATCCTTCAGCAGAGGGACTTTGACCTGATTGAAGATATATAATGACTTTATTTTCACTAGACGTCTGACATTTCCAAGCTACGTTTGAACAATGAATAACTTCCTGTTGGGCACGACTGTCACTAAAATGAATTTAACGTCATCAAACAATATTAATACATTTAGATAATTAGCATCTTTACTTTTGAAAACATGTATTTGAGTTATCCAGTTTCATTCGTTACCATCCTAATTCAGTTGCTTCCTCCAAGGGGGAGTCTGTAGAACGAAGGGGCGCCACCACGCTGGGGGGTCTGGGTGGTGCAGGTGAGGTGGACACAGATGACTCGGAGGAAGGAGGGAGCGAACGGGAGTTCGATGAGCCCCTGTGTGCTCTGGTTAAGAACTGCAACTTGCTGCACAACATAGTCGGGCCTGCTTGTATCTTCCTCAGACAGGGATTCGCACAGAGCCAGCTTGTACGTATGACACACACACACCTACACAGACACACACACACACAACACACATATACATACACACAAAGCGGAATTACCACAGCCAGAATCACCTATAAATCAATCCCTACATTTTTATAGTGCTTCACAGTCCAAGGGAAGGTCAAGTTAAGGCCGCCCATCAGTTCAGTGTAATCACCTGACCTCGGCCCTCCCATCCAATCCCCCCACCATAATCCATAAACAGATATGTCGCCATATTTCAAATATTCATGATAAGTGATGTGGCAGATAACCTTTATAGGAGATAAAGGTTATGTTTGTTTAGGGGGGAATACTTTTCACATTTCATTTGTTAAGTAATAACATTATGTCATCCTGAAATGAAAGAGTTTAGTTCAGCAACTTCATATCCCAGATGGGAAACTGTCAACATGATTATTCATTGTGCAAATTCAGCAGAGTTAATGCATTGGAAAAGACAGAGTTTTTACTCCCTGTTGCACATTTTACCACCGATATACATCCTCCAATCACAGAAGTTGAGATATGTATAAAGACTAATTTTTACTGTGATATGATGGCTGTCATTTAGGTCATATATTCACATAATACCAGTGCAAGAGATCATTTCCTTACAGCGCTAATTGAAAAGAGACATTACGGCAGTAGAGCAGTCACAGGCGCTTCACTGAGCTATAAGCTCCTGATGTATTGGATGACCTTGAGGCTTGGAAGGAGGATAAATGTAATGTTGTTACTGTACATCAACTGTATTACACTAAAAAGAAAATCTTTGTTGTACATTACGATCATTTTATTCTTATTCCATTCACTAATTCTATAGAATTCTGAACAAACCAACGGAATAGAAAATGCTCAAATTACAGATTAAACTCAAAATAGATCGGAATAATTAATTTTTGTCTCCCTCTCTATCAGCATAGTTTGAAAGAATAATTTGAAATGAAAAGATTTTATTCACAGGCATCAAGCACAGCCAGAAAAATATATTTTACAAGTTAAAAATGACATCAAAAATCTATACATTTTTAAACATCAACAAGAAATGAACTCTGAATGTCTCTTAAATAAATGACTGGACTAATTCTGCCATTTTAGACTTCTGTCGCAATTAAACAGTAAAAGTAGAAAACAGTCGTGAACAGAATAAAGGTATATTTAATATTAAATATGAGCAACTTCATGTTTTTTCTTGTTTTAACACAGCAGCACTGACACATGTTGAGGGACTGGAGGACATGAATGCATCACGCTAATTTAAGAAAACATGCATCTATTTACTAATAAGCGTGAGCGCCTTACTTATACGTTTATTATTCATTATTCTTTTTAAAAAATATATATTTAATTATCAACTATATCTCCTCCCGTTCACCGTAGCATCTCCTCTATCCCAGTGCACTCTGGGATGTGTAGTATCTGTGGTGTTTGTACTGTATACCAGCGGGCCAGTTATTATAAAAATTAAATATTGTCTCGGGGGGCGGATATAATTGTTGTTATAATTTTATTGGTTCTGTGAAGTTGCATAGTTCTGTTATGTAAGACCTCAAACGCTCTCATATGCCGTACAAAATCCTGCTTATCGAATCTGACTTTCTCAATAGCTATGGTCATTGCCTCCTTAAGGCATTCAAATTAAAATGTGCTCCACCAAACAGTTGAGCAGGACACTGAAAGGTGGAATCAACTTAAAAAAATATATTAGATTTAGTTATATTGAAAGTCAGAAGTGCTCAGAGTTCTTCATCCACTCATGAAGAACACTGGGGTGGGGGTCCAATTATATATTCCAATTACCTGTAAAATAAATATGTTCATTTCAAACTTGTAATAAAGCCCACAAACTTCCATGTGTCCTTTACATCATCATCTATCCACCCCCTGGATAGGATGTATCTTCCTTGACCCCGGAAAACGCAATGCAACTTAAGAAAACACATTTAAATAGACAAAAAACAGTAAAAAAAAATCAAGAAAATAACATCTTCATCACTTTGACTACACTTGTGCAGCGTTCGGAAAACACGATGTTAAATCCATAACACATTCAGAAAAAAGCAACGCAAAAGCCACAACACAACAGAAGTGTTTTCAAAGGACACTTAAGGGGACGCACCCCCTTGTAAACATAATTTTAATGTTTCATTCAAAGAATAGAACAAATATAATTCACAAACATTTCGTATGTTGTTTCCATCCGCCGTCTCTCTTTTTCGTGCCGCGTCTCTTTACTCCTCGGTCGTGAATTCATGTGACTCAGAATTAAACTTTAATCAACATCAAATAATATGTAACAAATTATGATTCATTTAGATTATTTTAAAACATTTAGATCAATCCAAAAATAGAAGTGTGTACATAATTCTTTGACCTTTAGGGTAGCAGCGTTCTGCACTAATAGCGGTCTCTTGGAGGGAACTCTGAATGATTACAGCACACAGGGAACTGCAGTGGTCAAGGTGAAAATATATGAAAACCCTTGATAATCATATGTTAATTAAACCTGTGATAAAGACAAGATTCCATTTTAAAGATTTTTTTGAGCTAAAAGAAGTAAAAATGAATAATGTTCTCCAAAATGGGGACATGGGTCAGTTAAAACTGGTTTTGGTCAGTTAGTCCGAGATTTTTAACAGCACTTTTAAGAAAGGTAGCCGAGCCTGGCGTGAACCAGACTAGTAGAGTTAGTGGAACCACTGGCAATGATCTCCAGCTCAGCACTTTTCAAGTTAAAGCTTGAAAACATCCAGCTTTTAATGTCCTTCAGACAAGCAAGGGGATTAGCTAAAGATCTCGTGTTAGTAGACTGAAGTGGGACATCAGACAGAGGGATGTCATCCTAACAATTATGAGGCGTGACAATGTATAACAACGCCAGCATTGATCCAAAATATGAGACAAAGTTCTATTAGCAAGGTAAGAATATAGGAGTTGCCGAGCTGCAGGGGTTTCGAGCCTTTTTGGCACTGCAGACCGGTTTAATATACTTCTGGACCGGCAAAATGGGTTGGGTTGTTAATCATCCCACATTGTGGGTCACCAATATCGCTGAATCGGTGGGAGCCCTGATAGTCCCATAGAGGTTTGATGGGTGACATTTCAAGTGTGTTTCTTAAGTCTGCTTAAGTTTGGTCGTTTTTGTGCTCATTGAGAAAGAACCTGCTTCACCCGGTTATATTGTTGAAAATGTATGTAATGTTTTCTGGGTTTTCAGCCTTGACTTTGATCCAGAATACCAGCATAAACTTTTCAGCCCATTTTCATTTTTTTGCTCTATCTGACCTTCTTCCTGCACTACTATAGAAGGTTTGTGTGGGATATTTACAGATGAGTCATAGATTCTTGGGTCATCTGCTGTAAGGATGTTAGATGACTACGCACCAGATAGATATAAACCACACAATGAAGACCTTATAATGCCTGTAATGTCACACAGTATATGTATGTATGTACATCTGGCTTTTGTCTGGTTATATTTTTTTCAATTTTGAAAATAAGTGAGATTGACAGTTGTTGGGTTTTTGTCGTGACTTTGCTGTTTTTCATAAGAATAACATACAACAATATTTTCCAATACCTGGTTAATATAATTTTGTCTGAAATAGGTTGTCAGAACTGGTTAACTGTAATACCTGGTTTGTTATTAAAGCATTACGTAACTGTCATATGAAGTGAAACTTATCTTCATTGACAAAAGATTAAAATGAGCACTTAGGGACTTGATTAGATATAAATCAAGAATAAAGCTGTATAAGGAACTTTCCCAAAGCGTGTTTAAACACTTTGATACGATCATCTTGGTCCCTGGAGATGGGTTAAAATGACCCATGAGCCCGGCACTGGTCCAGTATTGTTTTTTAAAGAGTAGACAACAAAAACTACGTCTTAGAGAAGTGTCTTCAGTGCTTCAGTGTTGCTAGGTGTTAAAAGAACTTCAGGCTTTGAGTGGGGAAAGTTCATAACTGCAATATTAGCCTTTAACTTTTTAGTTACTTTTTAGTTATTCTTTTCTGAAAGGTTCTGTAGCTAATGCTTAGCAGGCTGGCGCTGGATCCTGGATCGATGGCTGTTGGCCGTCGCTTTAAACGACTCCATGATGACTATAGTAAACATTAGAGCCATGCTTGATAATTAGCTGCTACATCGTTCCAACAGTATGTTGAAATCGCTCTTGTAAATCCAGAATAGAACATTGGTTAAGGTCTACGGCCCCACAAAGCTGTTTTAACCTTATAACATCCAGGAGAACCATCTCTGGGTCATAGTATCTTGATGAACTAATCTATCTATCTATCCTTCGTGGATTTGAATCCATTCAATTCATCCAATCTCATCTAAAACTAGGCCTCGACAGCCAAAGTCCCCAATCCCCTGCATTGTGCAAGCAGCCCCCCCCCCCCGATTGAACTCCTTAAATTAAATATGAAGTTATGTCCACGGTATTTTCTGTTTAATAAAGGCCCCTATAGTGGCACAAATATGAACTACTAGAGTGATACATGATATACTCAAGGTAGATCTCCTTCGGTCGATTCATAAGCATCAACTAACTATCGAAATGTGACCAACGGTTTATATTTTTATGGCCCGAGAACTTTTGGAGATAAAGCTCCTCACTAGTGTCAGAAATATACAACAGAGCTTTCCCAATATCATTCCAGTTCTTCCTGGAACTAAGGTTTATGTAGATATTATATGTGAAAATGATCCATTGAATAAGTTTTCAGTTGTCTCGTTGACTTGAAGGATCTGCGGCGGACGCGGTGGACACAGTGATGATTCAATAATATACCCTGACTGTTCGGGGGCGCAGAATGTGTGGTGTAGGAGGCCAGTGCACTCAATCCTGCATGTCAACTTCATCAGATGCTCACCTCTAAGATTTTTTCAAACTCATAACAATTTCCCAAAATTGGTGAGAAAAGAAACATGAGGAAAAGTTTGTAGTAAAAAATAAAAAATAGCCAAAATTTGTTAAAAAAACAGGAAGATTTCAAATCTCGACACAGATGCTGCCTGTACTGTCTAAAGATTAAAAGCCTTTATTGTAGTCTGGCTGTTTTTCCAGATTCAATAAGAAACGCACAAGAAATCACAATTCTGCTGGGACTGAAATGTAGAAAAAACAATAAGACTCAGGGATGTTCTGTAAGACTTCACAACAACTGGTGTTGGAAAATGTCGTTTTCATAATGTTACATACGTACATTTTCTCTTTAACTGCTTATCGGGTGCAGGATCACAGCGGCGCTGGAGTCTATCCCAGCGGAAAAAGGATGAGAGGCGAGGAGCACCCTAGGGACAAACATGCATTCACACTCACAGGCTTAATTGCAGACAATTTAGAGGCTCCAATCCACAAATATGTTGCAGACAGACAGAACCCAAGCAAACAGAGAAAGACACTGTAAGGGAAAACAAGACAGAATTACTAACGTTTCTTATAAAGAGAACCGCCATGCCAACTTGTTTCTCCCTTCGATCTGCTGTTTAAGTTGATTTTCCAACAATCAGTGGCGGCTTTGTCGTTTATGAAATGAAAATAAAAAAAAGCAACAGGAAACACGAGGAAATGCATTTGCTCTTCCTGCCTTTGTGTCTGAGCATGACCAGACTTGACCAGCAAAAGTAGCCGACCGGTGAAAGCGGTTTATGTGTGTTCGCTGTGTGTCCAGCCTGTGCACGGTTGTTAATGTTTGTTAATCAATGTCTGCAGATGCAGAGGCAAAAAAAAATCAGCAACAGATAGGGAAATGAAAAACAGATAAGCCTCTGCGATTTGTAATACAATTTACAGCTGTAATCTCCATGACACTGTTCCCTCCACTGCATCCTCTAATCCAGGCCTGTGTTATTCCTTCTGCTGATGTCACGGCGCCACAGAACACGTCGGGAACAAAATCTCCTCACCTTTGGTCCAACACGCTGAAGCCAATTCAGCTCAATAATGCTAATCCAAACACTCCGGATTATAACAGTCATTATCTGAAAGTATTTTAATTATAATTTAACTGCAGGTTTTGTTCAAGATGAGGTGCTTTACTTTGGATTTCTCGAAATTCCATTAAAAATGTCTATCCTTATAGTTGGGTGCCTTACTTGAGTAAGGAAAGCGCCTCATTTTGTCATTGCGCATCTGAAGGTTTTTATTTTGCCGGAGCATAGGAGCAGCATATGTTGAACACAGACTAAGGACAGAGTGAGATTGGACAAGAAATAGCGTACCAGAACATAAAGGTTATTAGGGTCGGTCAGATCAAATACCTGATAATCCATTAACAGAATTTCTGCTGAGGCAGGAAATGGAGCAGAAGTGCCTTAAAGAGTTTGAAGACCAGGTGGGGCTCTGCATTTGTGATAACAGGAGAGGAAGCAGAAAGACTTGACGAGAGTGTGTAATCTGCTAACTGACGTGTCTTCTATCTTCACCACTGCAGGACAGAGATCTACGCCCAGAAGAAATGGAAGGTACAGAGATGTGTAGAGCTTGACCCAATTCCTCCCTCCGTCTCTCCCTCCCGCCGTCTTTCCTGACCTCTCAAACCTTTCATTTGGCTGTGAAAAATTGTGCTTGTTTCTTTCTTGAACTGAGGAAGATCAACAAGAAAGGATTATTGTTCAAGGAAAGGATTATTCATCACAGGTTAATTGTATTTTTGGAGTCACACTTTCAAACTCATGGGAATTATTTGAAACTTGACAATTTTGGTTAAATAAATAAATAATTACGTAATTTAGAACCACACAAACACAGAAATGTTTTTTGGTATATTCTGGTGGCAACCAAATTTTGAATAGTTCACGAAACTTGTCAAGAAATGTTTATGTGTGGTTGAAGGTGAAGCACCTGTATATGTCTGGACCTATTCACTGTGTAAACCTGGACTGATTCACTGTATACACCTGGACTGATTCATTACATACACCTGGACTGATTCACTGTATAATACTGGACTGATTCACTATATACACCTGGAATGAGTTACTGTATAACCCTGGAGTGATTCACTGTGTGGAATACCACACAGTGAATAAACCAAACCCTAACACGCAAGGGTTAGGGTTTGTTTTTGGATTTCGTGCGAATGAACGAACAACGCCACCTGGGGAATATCACCACTAGGAAATAGAGAGAGCATGTGGATTACTAGTTCTGAATAACTTTGGATACCCAACAAGACAGACAAGTCCGTTAGCTGAAGGGTCAGAGTCATGTTTCACGATAAAGTAGATTTTATTTATATAAAGCAGATAAAAAAAAGTGTACAGTTATAGTAAAAAAACAAAACAAAGCATTTGAATTATAATAAAAAAAGTATTTTTATTATAATATAATATGTTTAGGCACCACCTAAACATGTATTAGCTGAAATTATAAAACTATTCAAGGGGAAGTGAAAAAGAAACCTAAATGCCTGAGACCAATCAAAGGGGTGTCAAACTGCAAATGGGTGTTCCTAGGGTGTGCTACATATACTCACTACGTGAAAACACAGCACCCTAATGCTCACACTAATTTGGGTGAACCACATGTGCGTCCGAGTGCCTGAACACAGCTAACAGTGAGGGGACTCAGCCGGTGTGACTAGCCTCCCCTATAGAATGGACCTCAGCTCAATATAACAAATCTAACAAACAAATAAACTGCTACTTGGCCCCTGGACTGATTCACTGTATGAACCTGGACTGATTCACTGTTTGACCCAGGACACTTTCACTGTATGAACCTGGACCGATTCACTGTATGAACCTAGACTAATTCACTGTATGAGCCTGGACTAATTCACTCTATAAACCTGGTCTTATTCACTTTATGAACCTGGACTGATTCACTGTATGAACCTGGACTGATTCACTGCATGAACCTAGACTAATTCACTGTATGAGCCTGGACTTTTTTCATTGCATATACCTGGACTTTTTCACTGTATAAACCTGGACTGTTGCACTATATGAACCTGGAATCTTTCGACTGTATGAACTTGAACGGTTTTTCACCCTCTAAACTTGGACTTTTAAAGTGGATGAACCTGGACTTATTCACTGTATAACACTGGACTGATTCACTGTATGCACCGGGACTGATTCTCTGTATAAACCTGGACTGATTCACTGTATTAATCTGGACTGATTCACTGACTGAACCTGGACATTTTCACTGTATGAACCTGGACATATTTACTGTATTAATCTGGACTGATTCCCTGACTGAACCTGGACTGATACACTGCATGAACCTGGACACTTTCAATGTATGAACCTGGACTGATTCACTGTATGAACATGGACTAATTCACTGTATAAACCTGGATTTATTCACTGTATGAGCATGGACTGATTCACTGTATAAACCTGGACTGTTCCATTATTTGAACCTGGAATTTTTCGACTGTACAAATGTGAACTGTTTCACCCTCTAAACCTGGACTTTTTCAGTGGATGAACCTTGAATTTATTTTTCAATTGATGACCCTGGACTGTTTGGCTGTGTGAACCTGGAATGTTTTACTGTATGAATCTGCACTGCTTCTCTGTTTGAACCTGGACTCTTTCACAAGATGACCCTGGACTCTCACTGTATGAAAATAGAATGTATCACTGTATGAACCTGGAATGTTTTAATGTATAAACCTGCACTCTTTCACCGGATTGACAATTGCCACGTTGACAATATGCTTTCAATTCTGCACTTAATCAGAATTTGACTTAACTTAATTAGGAATCCAGGCATCACAGTGACGAGGAGTACGCACATTTTATTGGCTTCAAACATGCTAACTTCTCGATACAATGTGACTTTTAACTGGAATAGAAGATGTAAACAATGCTCCTTCCAGTCAGAGGAACCATCAGGGTTTTACGTACATTATTAGATTTTGCATCAGAAACTGTTCCAAAGACTACTAACTACTAAACTAGCCTTTATTTCATACCTTGCATGAAGTGGTTACTATAAGAGTGCCCTTACAGTCAGTGGGAAATATTCTTTCTGTATTAGTTTTGATGCAGTGAACATTTAATTGTACATGACCGCCGATCCGTTGTCTTCATCCTTTCCCAGACATTCAATCCTCTTCCACGGTATGTCTTCTTCTTGGGGCTTTAATGATGGTTGGCAAACGACCGATTTTGTTTCCGTTTTCTACCTTTGTGTCTTTATGTGTAATGCAACCCATCCTCCAACCCTCTTATTATTTTCTGCATTCCGCTGGAGGGAAACTTCCTCCAATAGCGTCCTTCAATTTCTGTTCACAATTAGATGAAACTGACTTCCACAGCTACCCAGGGTCAGGGATATAAGTGGGTCGAAACAGAATTCCAGCAACTTCAATAAATAATATAATACATTTGATTGATTGATTCACACTGAATAATATTACTGCAGTTAGATAGGGTCAGTCAGATAAGGTTCTCCTCTTTAATGCCTGGTACTTTCAGGGTTAGTATTCATAGAGTAATATTTGCACTATTATACGTTGTTGTTGTTTTTATTTAACCCTTATTTTACCAGGTTTGTCTCATTGGGATTAAAATCTCTTTTACAACATAAAAACAAAAGACAGTCACAGGTGCAAAGTGCAAACCCGACAGAGTGCTGGAGAATACAAACTCAGGATCAATTAAAACATTTATAATTATTAATGGACTGCAAGGATTGCACATTGCCTTTAAATTAAGAGAATCAAAGTCACACTGGACCATTTACTGACAGGATTATCTCATTTTCCATTAAAACACACACAAAGGGCTCAACACATACAGTAAAGAGAGCTTAGGAGTAAACACCAATAACTCTATATCTTTATAATGAATCTGTCTTTCTTTCACTCATTTGTTATTTATTCATGAATCTGCCCCGCAGAGCTACGTGAGGCCTTTAAGGAGTTTGACAAAGACAAGGATGGCTTCATCAGCTGTAAGGACTTGGGAGAGTGCATGAGGACTATGGGATATATGCCAACAGAGATGGAACTGATAGAGCTCAGCCAGCAGATCAGTGAGTATCGATACACACCTAGAGAAACACACACACAAAGACATGCCTATAATCTCCTTATGTCTGCAGGTACATTTGGTGTCATTAATGTAAAATAAATCATGCCACTTAAACAGTCCCACATATACACCTTAATGTGTTTTAATGCAATATTACGTATATATTCAACATGATATTTGATCAAAGGAGGCATTTACTAATCAATAAAGAATATATAACTGAGGTTAGAACCTCACTTGATCAGGTCAGTCTTTGTTTACCTACAGATGATTTATATATTTTATGATATAATCTCAAATATATCAACTTCAGCTAAGAAGCATTTTGATGGTTTCAAATGTTATTATTAACAGTACTTTATGCTGAACATCTTGTGTGTCATTTTGGGACACATTCTAAAGAAAATGGCAGCTTGAGTTGACTCAGAACTAGTAGTAGTTGTTTGCTCACAAAGCAACACAGCACATAAAATTAACTGTATATTTTTATATATTTACAATAAAGAGTGAAAATTGCAACAGGGAACTCTATGAAAAATGTAATGTGATAAAAGATTAGAAACTGTCTTCAGAATGACAAAAAATTCAAAACAATATCAAAATCATATAGTCTTTTATTCAAGAAATATTCAGTCTATGTTTTCCTTTTAATGCCAACATTTTATGAAACTTTTTGTGTCTGGCTTTCAGTGGGTTTCCTTGTAAAAAGAAAAAAAAGAAAGCACACAATGAACCAACCTTTTTTTTGGGACCTAGCAATACTGCTGCAACAAAGATAAAATATAATCTCGTTTTTACCTTTTAACTTTAACTTAACTTTTTGACGGCAATACAACCTCTGCCTATAGGCGTTCCTTAATCCAAATGTTGAGGCAGTACTATGTCAGGCACATACCCATCAGCCTTGGCACCGATGAACATGTCTTCTGGGGTTCTTCTTTTCTCACCCATCAAGGTGGTGGCAGAGTGGACTTTGAGGACTTTGTGGAGCTGATGGGTCCCAAGATGCTCGCTGAAACTGCAGACATGATTGGTGTCAAGGAGCTGAGGGATGCCTTTAAAGAGGTCTTCAATACAACATAGATTCCATCCATCATCAGTCCGTCTGTCCAGCCATTCATCCATCCATCCATCCATCCATCCATTCATCTGTTTACTTCTGCTTATCCGGGGGGGTCAAGTCGAGGTGGCAGCTGGTCAACCAAGGTATTAGAAATGTCCCTCTCCCCAACAACACACTCAGCCCATCCCCAGTATACTGAGGAGTTCCCAGGACAGATGAGAAATATTGTCCTTCAAGTGAGTTCTGGGTCCACTCCCGCATCTCCTCCCAGTTGGATGTGGCTGGAAATATCTTGCTGGAGGCATGTTAATCAGATACTCGAATCACCTACACTGGCTCCTCCCATCACGAACAAGCAAGTGCTCCACTCCCAATGCAGAATTCCGGACCCTATGTATAAGGCTGAGCCCAGCCACCCATTGAAGGAAGCTCATTTCAGCTGCTTCGACCTCATTCTTTTTGTCACTTCCCTTCTCTCTCCGATATATTATCATTATAATATGATTTTAAATGCATGCTCGTCATTTTTTCCAGAGACATCATGTTTCCAGGTTGTCTGACCCAGATACTTGTCTGCCCCATTCGTATGAACATGATGTAACAGGCAGAAAAATTTTTCAAATTTGGAACAGATTAGAATTTAGTATGTCCAAATGTCTTTGACCATAACTCAAAAATTCATGACAAGTTGTTCACGAAAAAAATTACACAAATATCTGGAGTGGAATTATAAATTGATAATGTGAGACTATAACAAACTGGTGTGATCTCTTCTAAGTGACTGAAATGAGTTATTCTTGTTCAATTTTCCTTCTGTATCCATTTTGCTTCCCAGTTTGACTCTGATGGAGATGGTCAGATCAGCCTTGGGGAGCTGAGGGAAGCCATGAAGAAACTAATGGGGGAGCAGCTAAACCACCGTGAGATTGATGAGATCCTCCGCGATGTAGACCTCAATGGGGATGGACAGGTGGATTTTGAAGGTGAAATTTCGATAAGACATTCGTTAAAAAGTTTGAAGAAATAAACGATGAGGAATCAACTTAAAGTGTCTGCAATGAGAACCACGCGTTCATGTTTTCAAGTTGTATGAGTGAATTAGATCATCTTTGCAGCAAAGGATATACAGTAGATTTATTTCAGGCATGTTCCTGGTTGAATGCAGTACATACACCGATCATCCATAACACTGTAACAGCTGACAGGTGAATTGAATCTCACTGATTATCTAGCTATAATAGCACCTGTCGGTTGGTGGGATACATTAGGCAACAAGTACGTCGCCATGAATTTGATGTTTTGAAAGCAGGAATAAGAGGAATGCGTAGGGATCTGTGCAACTTTGAAAAGAGTCAAAGTGTGTTTGTTAGAGGACTGGGTCTGAGCGTCTCCATACCTTTTGGGTGCTCCTGGTCCGCAGTGGTTACTAACTATCAAAGTGGTCTCAGAAAGTACAATTGGTAAACTGGTAACAGGTTCAGGGAAACCCAAGACTCATCGATGGGGAAAGTGGCTAGACTGTATCGTCCATCCAACAGAAGAACTGCTAATGCTGGTTCTGTGTATTGTCAGAGAAAACAGTGCATTGCAGCTTGCTGTGTATGGGGTTGCGTAGGTAAACTGGTCACAGTTCCCATATTGAGCCCTGTCTTCTACTAAAAGAGGCTACAGTGGAAACATCAGCATCTTAAATGGAGCAATAGGGGAAGGTGGCCTGGTTTCACGGATTGTGATTCCCTTAACATCACGAGGACGGCTGAGTTTGAGCTATTCCCTCTATTCTCTTACTTCGGTAAGATATATCCCCAGGGGACATTATGGGAAGAAGGCCAGCCAATGTTCAGCAGGAAAACCTTGAGTCCTGCTCCCTGTCACACTGCAAAAAATGGTTGAGTGATTTTTCAGGAATGGTTTGAGGAACACAACAAGTTCTTGACCTGGCCTCCATTATTTAAGGATACAAATTCAGCATGTGTGGGATGTACTGAACAAAAAAGTCAGATAGATCCGGCAAACAGGACAAGAAGGATCTTCTGCTTATGTCTTGTTGCCAGCTACCAAAGTACACCTTCAGAGTACATGCCTTGACAGGTCAGAGGTAATATGCAGCAAAAGTGGGACCCACACAATTTTAATTAGGTGGTTCTAATATTATGGCTGATGGGTTAATTACTGGTAAGAAAATTGATCATACAGATGGACGCTTAGGATAAGGAAAGAAATAAGAGGACAAAAACGTATTTCCTAACCCACAATAAAGACATACCTTTCCTCCCCACAGAGTTTGTGCGAATGATGTCTCGCTGACTCCAAGGCTCAATTCTGCATCAAATTCAACATGGACCAGACTGCACGCAGTTAATGTTTGTGTAATTCTTCTTGATGTACAACAACGTATTGGTGTCCGTAATTGTCTTTCAATTACTTGTCATTTCTCAGAAATAAAAGTAATAATTCTTGTCATTGTGTTACTGTTGTACGACTGTAATCTCTATTTAACATGTGAGAAGAGACTGTAGAAGGGAGATAGGGGATATGGTCTATGCAAATGTGTTGTCAAAATGCTCATTCTAATGTACTTTGTTTGAACTGAGGATATATACAAGCAATATATGATTATATTTAAGTACACGCATATGCATACTCATACACATAATCTCCACATCTCTCCTCATCTAAGATTTATAAATTGTGTTTTTTTAAATAATGGATGAATTGACACTTTAAGTATGCAGTTTAGTACATTACCCGATTTGATCCGAAATTAAGAGTATAAACATGAGGATTGATTTTCAAAGTGATCACAAAAGCACAACAGAACCAGTATAGAAAACTGTTCTAACCGTGTTTTAACAGAATAGTATTGATATAGATTATAGCAACTGTGATTGCGTTGTTTGAGCACGTAAATCAGATCATACATACATATTTTTGAACAAACCATGTAAATTAAAATGCATCTTCATCTTCACACTTTCCTCTTATTTCACCAATGTATGCAATTAAAATGTGGTTAAATGTCAGTTATCTTTTTGATCATGATTTTAACGGAATAACTTGATGATATGCCCTTACACATCAAGATTACATTCTATAATCTACACCTCAGTCTACCATTCAGACGGAACTAATTAATTAACAGACTCTCAGAGAGCAGTTTTGCTTTGTGCAATCATATAGTTTACTGTTTTCTTTATACAATATATATTGTAAATAAAATAATTGAATGACTGCGACAATAAAGCAGTTTATATGATCAGAAACCTCTTCTCTTGCTTCAAATTTAACTGGAGTCTGCTTTCTGCTGATAAAATTGAAATCCGCTCAAACGTGTTGAATCTGTTTCCACGTGTAAAGATGAATCTGATAGTGATACATTTCTCAGAGGGCCTTCCAGAAGCCTTCCACCTGCGTAATGAAATGTGTCAGATCACCCCTTCCCTGGCATTGTCGGAGGTCCCATATCAGCCGCTTTTTTAAAGCATCCGCAGTTTCACTGTACTCAAGACTAAAAGGAGCCATCGGTGGAGTCCCATGCCAGACTGGAGGAAAGTGCCACACGGGTCTGTCTGAATCAATTTCCATCACCTCTGAGATCTTGGTGAGGTTGGCTTTCTTCATCCTCGCATCCTTCTGAATCACATCTTTGAGCTGTTCCAAAAACTCTTCATTATTTCTCTTCTCCACAGCTGGCATATCAGTCATGTGATTATGCAGAAAATAGCATCGAGGCTTCTTTCCAACCTCCTTCAACCTTGTACAAGAATGAAGCACCATCTCTAAGGTGTCTCTCTCACAGGCGTCGCTCCTGGAAACGCTGATGATCACTGCATCACTTAACGCCACGGCCAAGCTCGCCACCTCCTCATCTCGCTCATGGCTGTCATCATCTTGCACCATCTGATGTGGCTTCAGTCCTTCTGTGTCGATGATCACAATGCAATCGCAGCCCAGTTCCTCTCGAAGGTCTTTGTTGACAATAATCAGCTGGATGAAGGCGCCTCTGGTGCATGTTCCTCTGCCAACAGCAAACCTGACCCCGAACATGGTGTTGAGCAGAGTGGATTTTCCTGAGCTTTCAGCTCCGATGATGGATATGACCTTGAGCTTACTGTTAGACTGCATAATGTAGTGAAGCTCAGTGAGAACCTCAGTGATCCATTTCATTGGGATGTTTGCTGATTCCCCATCAACGAGCTCCAGAGGGAAACCATCCAGCAGCATCTGAGCGCACAGCCCAGGGAGCTGCTCCATGGTTTTCCTCTGGCGGCTGAATTCCGGAAGGTAACTTGAATATTCATACAGCTGCCCACACTCTCGAAAAAAGTGTCCCAGGTGTAAAACATTACCAGATATTTGTTTGTCGATCTCTGCAATTTTTTCTGCGTCTTGCGGAGACACCAGGCTGAGCTCTTTGTATCGATCCAGCAGACTTAACAGCTGGTTGCGGGAGAGGTTGTCCAGATCCATTTCCAGCCATTTGAGGAAGTAGTAACGTTGAACTTCTGATGTTACCACACCGTGGAGAAAAGTTGACATCGCAGTTGTCATTTCAAATCTCATCTGTTTCTTTCGAAGCTCCATTTCTTTTCTTTTCAAAAATTTGCGGTACTCATCAATTTTCCGTTTCCCAGCTTTTCGCAGTCTCCAATACTCTTTTTCAAGCCATGATAGCTCCTTCCAAATATGTCCCTGGGACGTCAGATGTTGGTCTTTAAAATCAGAGGAGTTAGCAATCTGTGGGGTGATTTTACTCACATTCTTCCTCGCGCTCTGACATTCATCACTATCCTCATCAATCAGGATCCCACTCCAGCGAGCGCTGTCAGCCCACTGGGCCATGGACACGTTTTTCGGGCAGTTCTCCAGCATCTTAGAGATTGATTCCTGGAGGGCTTTGGCCAGCTCTGTTTCAGTCTTCTTCTTCTGGCTCAAGTTAGTTGTCTTCAAACTCGGTTTAATCGTCAACATTTTGAGCGTAAAGGTTTTCCCCTGTACAATGCTAATCAAAATGATAGTTGCCTTCACATCTTTACCCTCCAGATTCTTGATGTAATCCAATTCTGATTCATTGCAGAAGATGTAAACAAGGGCAGAGGTTCGGCAGAGGAATGAGAATTGCTTCTCAAAGGCCCTGATGTCTCCTCTGAGGTTAGCCACTGACAACGGCTCAGTGAATTTGTCAATGTTCTTGTTCCCACATGGAAGGTACCAGCTGATTTCTACCAGCCCGTCTGAAATCCTCCTGGGGGCTTCACCACACGCCATGCCACGATGGTAGAATGTGTCATGGCACTGCTGAGTGTTACTGAGTAGTTTGTTCAGCATCTGAGATTTAGACAAGGTCGTCCTCCCCAGTCTAACGAAAGACACCAGAGGAATGTTGGAGAGCACAATCCTCTCACAGCTTAACTTTCTGAATGCCTGGTTGGAGGGTCTGAAGGTTTTAACAATTTCGCGCATGGACCACAGCAACAGTGTGATTTCTCTTGTGTCATGATTGGGCAGCACCAATGGGATTGCAAACTGGCACAGCGCCATCTTCAAAACAATGTCCTGCTGAAGAAACCCATCTGAGCAGAGAAATAAGGCAACTATCATGTCCAGGGGATTGATGGCATCGCTTCTGTCTGCGTCCCCATCACAGGAAACAAATTGGATATTTCTCGCATGTGCATTCAAAATCATGAGCTTCTTCAAAAAGGTCTCAGGGAGTGATTTGGCGGTTACAAATTTGTTCTCCGCTGTGTCAAACTGACTAATCTCCAGAGCAGAGCAAAGGGAAAGTTTGTTGACATACTGGTCTTCAAGTCCGATCTTTGACAGCACCTCCCTGAGACATGGCTCTGTAAAGAAAAACATAGAGAACAATGAATGCACAGTTATATTAGCCTTTATCTATATACGTTACACCTCAGAATAGGAAGGCTTAGCGTGTCCAAAGAACTATTTTAGTAACCTATAGAATTTTTTCTGTTGTTCTGAAGACATTTGTCATGGCTGAGAGAATATGTCCATAAAAAGTCATCAGGTTTTATCTTTATTTTAGAGAAATCTTTATGTTATAAAATCTGGGCAATATGATAATGATAATAAGCTTAATATATATAGCACCTTTAGAAACAACTTACATAACTTTAAAATTTAATACATGTATTTGATGATGATGAAAGAAAGTCAAAACAACAGCCAATAAATACAAAAGGTTAATGAAGATGGGGGTGATTTGATGTTATTTGTTAAAACCAGTCAGAAGCCAAACTGCTGCTTTTTCAACCAGTTGGAGGCGAGGCAGGGATTTCTGATATACAGTATACTGGAAAGCATGGGGCAGTTTTAGCTTGTGTGGCACACTGGGCAAACCTCTCCCTCTGCCATTGCTGGAAAAGACTGAGTTCCAGGGATCTAATTGGGAGAAAATTAAGTAACGGATAACTTTTTCTAGAGAGACACATAATAGGGTTTGATCCTGAATATGGTATGTAATCAATATCAACGCTCCCATAATGGAGGGGCTAACATAAAGCTGGTTACTAAACAGACCAGCCATCACAGTCCATGGGGCACCAAGGGTTCAGAGGAGGCTGAGCCACGGACTCTGACGGGAGTGTTTCCTGCTGTTAGAGAGAGTAACATTTCTGATATTGCTAGTCAGGAATACCCCTGATCCTGAACTGTGATTTTTCTTTGTCATGAGTTTGTTCATGTTTGCCACGCCAGCACCGTCTAGTTGATATGCTGTGAATTTATCAACATACGCGATAAAACGTCTCACCTGTGTGTATATTAATAGAGATGGCTTCACTGCACTGATCATTCAGCACGGTTGAGACAGAGACGACGTACTCTGTGTCTGGCTCTAGATCAGAGAATATCTTGTAGCAGTATTCTGTGTATATAGCTAGTGGATCTTTCCCCGGGCTAGTGACAGTGATGAGGTACTGATGTTGAATTCCCTCCATGTTGTCTCCTTTGGTCCATTTCAAAGACAGAGCTGTGGCCTCTGAGTGTCCTTTGGATACATGCTGCGGAGCAGGCACCACTGCAACACAACAATTATTAGAAATTAAATAGTTTTAATCTTGCCGATAAGATATGAACACAAGTCTGTGCATCGCTGAGCTTACTTGTTAAAACAGATGCTGTGATCCATTGGCTTAAATTCCCGTCCTCGTCCTCTGTAGCCACACTGAAGAAATATTTCTGTCCAAATTGAAGGTTGTTTATTTCAATTTTATGAAAATCTTTGATGACTACTCCACCCTCCACCTTTGTTAAGGAGCTCCACTTTAATCTGAAGTTCTTAGGCCCCTCCAGTCCAACCGGGGATCCCCAACTGAGGACCACAGAGTTTGGCTTCACTGTCAGGAACTTGATCTTACCAGGAGAGGGCACCACTGGTAAACATAAGACAAGACATGAGATCACCTCTACCATGTGCACACTTGTGTAAACCTGGATAATTTATGAAGCCCACGTATAAAAATATTGGATCATATTTTTTCATCTTTGGAAATTATGATAAATAAATAAAAGATGATACAATATGTATGGCAGAAATTGTTTAATATGGTAGACCCATTAACCGTACCCACAACTATTAAAAAAAACTAAGCCGAGACTGTCCCCGAATGCAATGGTATATCCCCAAAAGCCCCCTAATCCCCTGTGTTATGCAAGCAATCCTCCTGATTGAACTCCTTAAATTAAATGTGAAGTTGCACCAAAGTTGGACTAATCCAGACCAACATTTAGGAAGTTATGTCCGTAAAACAGAGTTTTTCAGAAAAAGTCTCCCGTTAGTGAGTCAAACATGAAATAAAAGAGTAAAAATATGATACAATTGCAAGATAGATCTCCTTGGGTCAATGCATATGCACCGAATTTTGCTAAATCGGACCAACTGTTGAGAAATTAGGGCCCAAAATAAATCCAGCTCTTCCTTGCACTAATGTCTCTATGGGTATAAACTTTCCATGAAATAGTTTTTGAGATATCGCAATAACACAAAAGATCTGCAGTGGACGCAGATGCCAATGTGGCGGGGATGATGATACCATAAGATCCACCCTGGCTATGAGTTAAACCATGAAGTACTTTAAAAGTGATGAGCAAAATCATAAACTCAATTCCAAACCAACTGCTCCCAAGTGAAGAGAGGCTTAAGCTGATGATTGATCTGATCTTGTCTCCCGGTGTTAGTTGAAAACCAACTGAAGGTGTGTAGTAACTTTATGTCCTCGCACTGAATACAAGGAAATAAAGTTATGCAGCTGGGATCAAATGAAAGCATCAGACCTTCCCGAGATCACGACGTCAAAGAAAGAATGGAATGACAGTTATTTCAGCATCAATTAACAACAAAACTAGATAATCACAAATGTATGTATAGGTAAGACAACTGTTAGTGAGTCAACAACCACTGAAAACTAGTTTGACAGTTAATTGAAATACTGTCTTTCTTCCGACTTGAGTTGTGGCAGCTATGCTTTGAATAAACCCGCATGGAGGCATATGTATGTGTGTAGCTGTACAGAGATATCAATAAACCATACAGCACAGCATCACATAAATCATTTTACTGCTCATATCTCTGCTGGTTGTGTTCAGGGAAGATGCTTTCTAGCTTGTGTCTGTAATAAAAAGATCAGATATAGACTCTATTGTGTTATTATGCAACATTTCAAAGATCATTTACAGTGTAAGAAGTTTATTTACGGTAACATACCCGCAGCGTCAGTTGCAAGAATTTTACTGTAAAAAATAATATAGTCCCCATTTACAAAAGAATTGAGGTAAATTACCATTTTAATAACATATAACCCAGTAACTATGGGGTGACAAGTCAGTGTACTTTTAGTGCCAGTCCAAGGCCTGATAAATGGGGAGGGTTGTGTCAGGACCACATCATATACAGAAGACAGCCTGGAATGGAAGTATGTAGGATGATTCTGGTGGTACAGAGGAGGAAAGGAGCAAAGGTAGAGCAGAAGAATTTGAGGAAGGAAGGTTGCTGTGAGAATTACAGGGAGGAATTGAAACAGTTTCTGGGTGGTAGTGAAAGAACTGCCAGATGACTGAGCAACTACAGTAAATGTGGTAAGGGAGACAGGTGAAAGATGCTTGGTGTCTTATCTGGGCAGAAGAAATAATATAAGGAGTCTTGATGTTTGGAGTAGTAGTAGAGGGATGAAGAAAGTAGGCAGGTGTGCAAACACATGCAACGTTAGGGCAACGAGTGAGGAGGTAAAGGCTCAACGACTGGCCTATGTTTAGTTGTATGGGAGATTGGACACTAAGGAAGGATAATAGGACTTTTACCCATTGGCGAGGCAGAGAGATCGATATGGGAGGGATGTGCAGCAGGTAAGGTGATTAAGGATAAAGATTGAAATGTGCTTACAAGTGAAGAGAGTGAGAGGGCAAGATGGAAAGAATACTTTGGAGAACTGATGAATGAAGAAAATTTGAGAGAAAGGAGGGTTGAAGGTGCGAGACCCGCAAATTAAGTACTCTGAAGGATCATTAATTTTGAAGAGAATGAAGAAAGGAAAGGCTGTTGGTCGTGATGACACACCGGTGGAGGTATTGAAATGGCCTGAGGAGAAGGGAGTGGATTATTTAACAAGATTTTTCAACACTAACTTGGAGAATGAGAGGAGGCCTGAAGAATGGAGGAAAAGTTTACTGGTTCCAATTTTCAAGAACAAGGTTGATGTTCAGAGCGTAGCAACTACAGCGGAATGAAAGCTGATGAGCCACATGCTGAAGTTCTGGGAAAGAGTAGTGGAAGCTAGGTTAAGAAAAGTGGGGACAATTTGTGAGCAGCAGTATGGATTCATGTGAAGATAGAGTACAACAGATGCAATGTTTGCTCTGGGGGTGCTGATGGAGAAGTACAGAGAATGTCTGAAGAAGTTGCATTGTGTCTTTGTGGATTTAGAGAAAGCGTACGACAGAGTGCCGAGAGACGAATTGTGATACTGCATAAGGAATTCTGGAGTGACGGAGAAGAATGTTAAAGTTGTGCAAGATATGTAAGAGAGCACCATGACAGCAGTGAGTTTTGCAGTAGGAGTCCCAGTAGGACTTCCCGGTTTAAAGTGGAGGTGGAACTGCATCAAAGATCGGCCTTGATCCCCTTCTTATTTGTTGGGTTGATGGATAGGCTGACCGCGGCCGTCTCAAATCGGAAGATAAGAAGATAGCCGGTTCGAGTCCCACCAGGGTCTACATGTCGTAGGGTAGCAAGATCTTGAAACCCTAGTTCCCCTGGCGGTTCAAAGGGGCTGCCCACTGCTCCCTCAGGGATGGGTCAAATACAGAGAAATATTTTCACTGTGTTGTGCTGTGTATGGTTGTATGTGATAAATAAAGGATTTCTTCTTGTTCTTCTAAACTCTCACTAAAGTACTAATAAATACAAAATCTATCTCCATGCTTGAAATTAGGGAAGGGTTTGTATTTACTGTACGTGTTTACCTTTGTAAGGTAGTCCAGGATTGTGGTCTCCATCATCACCAGATCTCTGTGGTAGAATAATATCATATTATCAAAATGCAACAAGTGACTTTTGAAAGATATTTTCCACAGACATTTGTTGTTTTTCAGCTGACTTGCAGAATTACATGGCCTCAGTGAGATGATGTCGCATAACATGTGACATCCCTGAGCACAAATGCTGCAGATCCGCATCTGATCGGTCCTGCAGAAGAAATCTAGACACTTGCTGTAGTGCAAACAGCGTTTCCCCTCCAATTCCTCACAGGCATCTGTGAGTACATGTCTCCTCAGGGACTTGACGGTGTAGTGCTGCCGAACATCGGCCTCACAGTAGGAAGTGTTACAGGTCAGACACGTCTTCACAGCTGAGACCTGAGAGCAGATCTCACAGGTCACCCCCTCCTCTCTGTTAGCAAATAGAGTATAATAAAGTGCAGCTACTATTATGTCCATTTAGCATTAAATACACACAAAAACACAAGAAACCAATATGGCCTTAAAAATACTTTTCATGGCATATAGAAAAGCAGGTCTGGTGTGAGCCGGTTTTGAACCTTAGTCCTTATAGCTTCTACAAAGGAGGTTTTTCAACACGTTTTTCTGTCTCAAACCTATCCGACAGAATAGAAACACTTAAATCTAATATCATTAAAATGTCTACATACCATATAATAGCTTACTGACATGTTGCTTTGGCTATAGCGCAGTCTCACAACATGATGTGGCTGACTTTACTGGGTTAGTATGAATGACAGCTCAGTTAACTCAAGTGTGTCCCTGCCTTTGATTATTTGATTGTGCTGAGTCTTTATGGAAGTATAATACAAATTCTCAATTGTATAATTATGTATAAAATCAGAAGTGTCTCACATGTAATCATGCAAATCTGTCCCAAAGTGGTGTTGGGACCCACTTGATCCAGAGGTCTGGGTCGATGGATAATCAGAGGTGTCAGAAGAGAACGTGGATTTTGTTTTCTCTCGATTCTCTCGACTGAGACTGAAAGGCAGAACAGTAAAAAAAAAAAAAAAAATTTAAATTAACAAATATTATACAATTTTCATTCATTTATTTTCTGCAACCCCTCATCCTGAGCAGGGGCTGGAGCGTATCCCAGCTTACATTGGGCGAGAAACAGGGTACGACAACTCACTTGTTCATCACAGGGCTGACCCATAGAAACCATTCACACCCATTCACACTCACAATTTAGAGAATTGCCAGTTTACATTTATTTATTGATTTCAGTCTGTTGGACGAACCCTGAGAGAACCTCCACAAACATAGGGAGAATGCAAACTCCACAAAATAAAGGACCCAGGTCCTCCGGTGGATCTGAATCTGGAGAGACAGCCCTTCTATCAACTACACCACCATGCTGCCTAATACTATATAGTAGCATCATATTTTAAATTCATCTACCCCAGCCACAAATTTGTCACAAACAGCAGAGGGGTGTGCAGTAGGAGGGATGGATGGGTTTAAGGTGGATGTGGGACTGCAGCAAGAATCGACTCTGAGCCCCTTCTTGTTTGCTATGGTGATGGACTGGCTGATGGATGAGGTCACATAGGGGTCTCTGTGGACGATGATGTTGGTGGCAGGTGGAGCAGTGAGGATGCTAGGAGTAGAAGTGAAGAAGGTGCAGGAGTTTAACCACCATGTGCAAAATTTTCAGACTGTGATGAAGAGGTGGCAAAGGGAAGGAAAACAGTATGGAGCGAGTGGAGAAGAGTCTCAGGAGTTATCTGTGACAAAAGAGTAGCAGCAAGAGTGGAGGGAAAGGTTTACGAGACGGCAGTGAGACCAGCCCTTCTGTGTAGCTTGGAGACGGCGGCTCTGACCAAAAGACAGGTAGCAGAGCTGAAGATGTTTAGATTTTCTCTGGGAGGGACGAGGATGGGTTAGAAAGACACTGATACTATTCTGCAATACTCTATTACCCGTGCAATAAATCCCTGAACTGTGCAATATCTAATTATGTACTTGTTGAACTTTCTTTGAAATTGTAGTTGGACGGTGTCCAAAAACATTTCCCTTAAGGGACAATAAAGTATATCTTATCTTATATTTTACATCCATCCCAAGGATCTGCAATTTGTGAACTCTATATACCTTTTTTGAAAGTCATAACAACATGTCTTTCACTCATTTTTTTCAGTAAATATTGTCTGGCCTCTTATTTCCTGTTTTATTTTAAATTAATGTATATATGGCGTCCTGTGAATTTCCAGGTACATTTTTTTTTTTTACACCTGCATTGGTTTACTCTTCATCCTGAAAATGATAAGGAAAGATATTCAAGTGACAAATATTTAACTGAACTAACACACTACTTGTCTTTCAAATAATCATCAAAACCGGTTATTTTAATCATATATGTTTATTTGATTTTGGATTTTTTTTTACGTACCTGTATTATATTTATATATATATATATATATAGATAGATATAGATAAATATGTGATTGTTATTTCTTCAACAAGATGCATTTGAACAAAGACACAAGAAAGTGTGTGAAAACAAATTGCTCAGCACTGAAACGTTTCACCGACGAATTAGCATTTTTGAAAGAGGTCTAAAAACCGTCTGAACTGGACGGTGATGTGATCAGTCAGGGTCACCTTCTGTGGATGACACCATCAGAGACCCTGCGAGGAATGTCATGTATTGGATACACAGCTGCTGGAGGGCATTGTACTTTCAACCTGAAAAGCATAACACACTATCACACTACAGGTACCTGAGTAATCACATTGTCTAGTTACGTTGTCTGCATGGTGTCAAACATGTTTGTATGCTTTTAAGATACCTTTGTGGCTCAACAGGAAAGTCCACATGTCCACCCCAAGACTGGGGCATCCCATAAGGTACTTTTCTGACAGACGCAGAAGAAAAAACAGCAATCAATAGAAGTAATGAAGCAAAGACTATTTACTCAGAGTTCAGATAGATCATATAATATCAGATCAAATACTTTAGAGGTTATTGTAAAGAACGTTTTAATTTCAGAACTGGACAGTTATCTCTATAGTTATCCTGGTCTGCATCTGCATCTCCCTCTCTCTCCACCCCCCCCCCTCTCTCCTTCTTTCTTTCTTTTCAAACCCAACCGGTCATAGCAGTAGGCCGTCCACCCTGAGTCTTGGATCTGCTCGAGGTTTCTGCCCGTTAAAAGGCATTTTTTTTCTCGCCATTGTCTCCAAGTGCTGCTCAAGGAGGAATTTGTTGGGTCTCTGTAGATAATTATATAAAGAGTCTGGTCTAGACCTGCTCTTTCTGGAAAGCACCTTGAGACAACAGTTGTTGTGAATTGGCGCTACATAAATAAAGATTGATTGATTGATTGATTTCTGGTGTTTATAAAGACTTTCAAAATTAATCTTCTGGAATAAAAAGAAATTAAGTTTGTCCTACTTTTTCTTGTCGAAATGAAGAGGGATCTCCTTTGAAGACGAGTCTGTTTCATAGGTAGAATAGTCAGCATCCGGTCTCTCCTCACTGAAAAAATGACGCGGTGAGGTTTCCTCAGAGAGAACAGCAATTCCCTCATCATAGCTTTGCAACCATATATTTGCTGATGTTTCGTTTCTTAAAGATTTTCATATTGGGCTACGAAACAAAATCAACATTTAAATGTGGGGCTTCTATTTTTGGCTGGATTAATAAGTGTACCAACCTTAAAAACACAAAGCTTTATCCCTGACAGACTGCCGGATTGATGAAGTCACAACCATTGCTGAATTTAGTGAAACCCTTTAAACATTACTTGGTCACTCATCAGTTTCTATGAGATTAGGCACAGCCCAATTAAGCTAAAGTTTTTCACTTTTTCAGCTGAATTGCTAAAAATATTAATGCTGGTTCTGGTAGAATAGTGTCAGAACATAGAGTGAAAACACACTGCTGACTTAGCAACAAAAAACAGACTTGGGGTATATCTGTCTGATGTCTGTTGCAGTGAACGGATGCTGGATGATTTGACTTTGCAGAAACATGTATGTAAAAATAAAAAAATAATTTAAACAACTAGAAATAGTAATATTTTAGTCTTATTGTTTGCTTTTATAGTCCATCTAGACCATTTGAAACATTTGACTCATAACCATAGGATTCTGACCATATACATAACAAATAAATTTTGGGCCTAAAACACATACAAATAACACTTTTTTTTAAATCGTCCTTCGTTAGGATGTATTTAAGGCAAATGAATGTGTCTTACTGATTTTTCCTGAAATGGAGTGGTATATCTTTGGACGACCTCTCAGACGGTGATGGAGTGTATATGGACCCTTTTTCCTTTTCACTGGACAAACAAAATAAAAATTTTAATTTAAGAGAGGAGGAAATAATCAAAAGTTGATTATTACAAAATGATATTGACACCAAATATTTCCTCTAAAGTTGAGTGTCATTTAATTTCATCACAAAATGTGTTTGTCCAGGGAGTTTTTAAAACTGCTGTCCTTTTTAATTTCTCTTTTTTTTTTCTTTTTTTTTTTTTTACCAAAGCCTCACTTTAAGGTCAAATTACATTTGCATTGCCAATTCAAGCCTGTGTTACATGACAACGGTTTTGCTTGAAACAGCGAAAGTTCCTCCTTTGCATTTTAAAAAAGTTCCACATTCATACTGACAATACTGGAAAGCTGCAGTTTTACATGCCAGGCCAGTAGTTGGCGCTGTAACTTTTCAAATAAAAAAACAAAAAGGTGCAGCAGCACACATTAGTGTACAAACAAAACAGCCAGCAATTGTTTCTCTTGCTGTTCTAACTGCTAGTGGCAATCAGGCTTAAAGCCTAATAGACATGCTTGATGCTGTGCTACATTGAGACCGCTATCACAGAAATTGCGTTTTGTCAGTTTACATGGCAACGGGAACTGTGTAATTTTCAAAACTATTAACCCCTTTTTCTAAACTCTACATTTTCAAACCCCAAGAAAAACTGGTGTTATGTGAATAAAAGGTAGAACCACACCAAAGGTTCTTGGTTTATGCAAAAAAAAAAAAGAAAATTAATAATGCAACCATCAGATCTCACATTATTTCTAAAATGTTTTGCACTGACAGAACATTATGCTACTACGTAAATTGATTGTATTGAGAGTCAAAATTAGAGTGCAGCTAAAGCCTTCAAAATGATTAAAATGACAGATAATGTGCTGATATGACTGACTGGCAGGTGAGCAAATTAATACCATGCTTATGTCTATATGAAAGATGTTATGGTACAAAAAAGAGATGGTTAGCTTTGCTTAGCATAAAAAAAACTAGCCTGTTGGTCTAGTTTTCACAACTTGATTTTTAGTAGATTAAACAAGCAAGATATTCAAGGAAATGTAACTACTTCTGTAAAATTCTGGAATTGAATTTTAAGGAACTTAGCTTACCGGTATATTGAAACTCAAAGATTAATTTAAGATGAATTTCTGTGATCTTACTGTTTGCCCTTGAATAGCAACGGCGGTTCAATGGACTGATTAGACTTTACACTCAAACAGCCACCGGACGGGGACTTTGGTGTCTTCCATCTGAAATGAATTTGACACAGTTAAAGAATGTTATAGAAATAAAATGTTGGTATTGTGCATTTGCTAACTTTTTTAACCTCCTTTTGGAACTGCAGTACATATTAACCCATATCCACATATTACAGATGAGTTCTTCTGTTCTGTATCAAACTTTATTCATGACTGAGGTAACAACATCAGTTTCATCTGGATGAAAAGTCCTAATGTATATCTGGAGTTTTCACTCATTGGTCATTAACTTTATTAATTGATAATTAGGTAGCTATTGAAATGAGATGTCATCTGAAATGCACTGGAACATTTTCTTACCGATTGTCTTTCGAGCCAGCGGACATCCTGAAAACTTCGAGTCAGTAAGATGTGGAGTCTTTTCAAATTTGTGCTGAAAATGATAGAAACAGGTCAATTATTATTTTTATCTGACAATGTTTTGTGTTAGATTACAGATAGTCTGTCTCAATTTGTGACTGGTTAAATTGTGATAACTTAGGTCATTGCCATTGATTTTCAGATGATTAAGTCTATTACTGTACAACGGCGGAAAAGCTGAATTAGATACATATATTTTGATTTTCAATTACTATGAAAAAAGTTTTATGTTCTCTTTTCCTTTAAGCCTACACCTTCATCCACATTTGGTTCCTACTAGCGCTGCGTCACAAGTATCAACCCGCCGAAGTATTAGCAGGCCTGTTAGAGCCACACCCTGATTAATATCAGCCACCACTCTTTATTACACATTTAGAATCACGTTCCATTGTTTATATGGTAGTTGTATGTTCACCTGGCTCAAAAACACATGAAACAAGCAATTTACAATCAAGTAGGTTGTTTTTTTGTTTAGTTTTTTTTAAAGCACATAAACTATTACACAAAAAATAGTTATTTAGAATTTTTACAATAGAAATGTTGATATTGAAAAAAACATTATCCAACAGTTTTTTATTAGGAATGTGGAATACCAATCAGGCATAACATTATCAGGACAGCTTACAATAGGAGAGCATTGTTGATCCCATTAAAGTGGCAGCTGTCAGTTTGTGGAATAAATAAGGCAGCAAGTTCACTTTTTGTTCTAAATTTGACATGGTGGAAGCAGGAAAAACCGACATGCGTAAGGACCTGAGTAAGTTTGAGGAAGACCGCATTGTAATTGTGTCGACTGGGTCATTCTGAGTATAAGGTTTTTTTTAAATCATCATGATTTCCTGGTTCTGTCACTAATTACTTCACTTGGTTTCCGACAGGCTCCTCCTGTGTGCTTTTCCTGATTGTCATCAGCCGTGTCCTGTTTAAACCCTCCTCCAGGTGTATTTAATATACTTTCACCTTCCCTGATTGGCCAGTTTTTGATGTTTCATCATCCTCACCAGCATCATCCTAGTTACCTGCAAAACTGTTTTGGATCTGGACTTTCCCCGGACATTTTCATCGGTAAAGATTGTCAGTTCTTACACACTCAGTGGTGTTAGGGTCACACAGTACATTTCTTTTTTTATGCTATAGTTGAGGAGAGACACCCAAGTTGTCATCAACCTATAGAATAGTACAAAAGGGTAGAACTGGGTCAGAACACACAGTACACCGTGAGTTTGGGGCAGTGAAGCCAAAGACTGGTCAGAATGATCATGTTGACCCCAGTACACTGCTGTAGAGGCCCACAATACACACGTCAGAACCGGAATTAAAACAATAATAATAATTAGATAATGTTGTTATATCTATAATTCACTCTATTAAAAATCAAGTTACTATTATTATTGTTTATGTCCATCCATCCAATTTATTTACCTCAACTAGTCGAGTGACAGCAGGCCAACCACGGTATAGTATTGTTGTTGTTTTTATTATTATTATTATTATTATAGCTGTGTATATTTGTGTCTCTATTTCACCTGTCGTCTCACACCAAAATTTCAATTGTATTAATCGAACTGTGTTTAACTATAGGAACTTAAAATAAACGCTGCACCGAAAAACAATTTCCTGACTTTTTTTTCAAAAAGGAAAATGTCCTTTTTACTTTGTACAGTTCAGCTTCAAAATGAATGTTCATAAAGATTCTGTTTATTTCCCTAGCAGTGTCGCCAGGCGCTGGCACATGGGTGATTATTAAAGCGCTGTAAATTTGGGAACATGTAGCATAAACCCGATCTCTGGCAGGATATAACTTTTACTGCTGTAATGTTTCAGCATATAAATAAAATTGACTTGACTTTACTCAGTTCCTGGGGCTTCGTCTGTCCATGCTGCTGGAGAGACAAAACAATGCTGATAATGGAAGTGGACATTGGGAAATCCATTGTCATTCTAAAATTTGCTATGGCAAGGTCAGAAAAATATTGGTTGATTTAGAAAATATAGAAATAGCCTACCTGAGTCTCCCAATGAATCAGTGCTCCAAGAGCTCGGATCCACTTGGACATGTTAAACTGAAGGGGCGGAGAATAAGACAAGAGGTGGAAGAAGGGAAGGTTCTTGATTGCATAATATCACTTACAGTCTCAATGATCCCTCTCCCTCCATCTGTGTGTGTGTGTGTGTGTGTGTGTGTGTGTGTGTGTGTTTATGAGTAAATGTGTGTGTGTGTGTGTGTGTGTGTGTGTGTGTGTGCGTGTGTTTATGAGTAAGTGTGTGTGTGTTCAAGTTGAAGTCCAAATTCCACAGAAGAAATACAGAGAGGTATGGGAACTGATTAACTTTTCTTGTTGCCTTATTCAAGTAATATCACATGATCGTCTGCTTAGTCTCAGTGAAAGTAAACAAGATCAGATGAAATGATAGTAAATAAAGCTTTTCTCGGCTTTTCTTAGTACGAAAGAGTGCTTGTAATTTTGGGCAAAGTGAAATATGGATTAAGAATCTAGGGATTGCAGTTTCTGCAAAAAAGGAAAAAGTTTATTACATTGAAATTTTAACACATACCAAAAACAGGAAAAGAAAGCCCAAAGAATTACATTGTCTTCTAACTTCTGAAGACTGCTGTGAGTGAGACTGCATGCCTGCCAGACGTTTTGTTTCTGGGGAATACATACTGTTTATTTATACAGCAATAAAACCCTGCCATTGCATTTTCTTGCTCCAAGATAAAACAGGCATCTTATCTTCTAAGTACGCCAGTCAGGTTTGCCTGCTTGTTCAGTCTTGCCAAACATATACACAGAAATAAAGAATTCAGAATAACAGAGAATAATATCATTTATATATTGACAAAAATTCAAATACAGATGAATTATTTAAAGTTATTGTAGATGTCTCATACCTCATAACCATAAGAATATCCGTACATCCATCCATCTATCAATTTTCCTCCACTTATGCGGGGTGCAGGTCTTATTGGTAGCAAGCTTAAGAGACGAAGAAGAGGAAGAGGAAGAGGAAGCGGAAAAAGATGTAGAAGAAGCAGGCATTCCCAGGCCAGATGAGATATAAAGATTCACAAATGAGTTCTAGGTCATTCCCAGAGTCTCCTCCCAGCTGGACGTGCCTGAAAAAAATCCAAAGGGAGGCGTCCTTATCAGATCCCCAAACCTCCTCAATGTCTCCTTGCGATGCGAAGGAGCAGCGACTCTACTCCAAGCTCCCGCCGGATGTCTAAGAGTTTCACCAGACCACCTATGGAGGAAGCTCATTCCAACCTCTTGCATCCTTGACCACATTCTTTCCAGCACTACCCAGAGCTCATGACCATAGGTGGGGGTCGGAACATATGCACCAGTACATTGAGAGCTTCGTCTTTTTGACACGGCCCTTTCTTCACCACAACGGACCGACTCCCACATCACAGCTGATGAAGCACCGGACCGCCTGTTCATCTCATTGTCTATTTTCCCATAACTTGAGAACAAGACAGAGAACCTCAGCCTCAGATTTGGAGGTGCCGACTCTCTTACCAGGCTTGCGCTTCACAACAGCAGAGATGCAATTCTAAGCTCCCAAAACTGGACACACTCCTCACCTCACCCGGTCTTGAGATCCTGTCTATGAATATCAAGAACATAATCAGAGACGGATTAGAGGATCAATGTAACCCAAATTATAGCTACCACTGTGGGTTCTACTCAGTAATCAGGCAGGGGAATCCCAGCTAATAGTGTTTATTACTTATCAGACACAAAATACACACTAACGCTCACTGTCTGAGCTTTTCAGATCACTACCTTGCCTGTCCAGTGTCTCCATCTGTCCCTGATGGTCTCAACAGGCTCAGCATTCTACTGCAAATAAGGGAAGGAGAGCAATTGGCTCATCACATGATACTTGTGTTATTAAGACTCTCTCTGGCTGACACCGTTTCATGAACCACACGCACTATCTCCCCTTCTGCGACTGATCCAACCAAATCCTACTGGCACAGTTATAGTACATGAACATAAGATAGGGTATGTGTTTGTTGTTTGGCAAAAAACAAAGAAACAACATTTTGCCTCTACCTTGCTCATGCTATTCGTGCATGACATGTTATAAATTGTAAAATCACATCCGTAAAAAAAGTTCATAACCACTGTGTTCTGTCTAAAGGCAAATACAAGGATGCCTCTCTAAACTGTCTGGTGACCAGATTAAAACACAGAGTATGCTGAGAGTCTCTGTCAACCTGAGAAATTAGAGAAAGTTGATAGTTGATTTTGAAGTCCCACTTTTAAGTATGATAGTAAAACAACCAAAGGACTACCCTGTTTGTGACCTCCTACAGAAATGTAGGCTAAACACACTCTGAATACACAAAAAGCAAAGTGACAGATGACAGAAGAGAGTATCAAGGTCACAATATTGTGTTTTTGAATGCCAACTAAATATACAGTACCTTTATATATGTCAAATAGTAACATACTGACTCATCGGTTTGAATCGTTGACCAGAGGCTGTTTACTGTAGTATGCAAGTATATTAAAGCAGAGATCTTTCATTCTATCTTTGAGGAGGCGTTCTTGAAGTTGATCCCATACACCATGTTCACCAAACCAATAACACGCCCACGTTGTTTTGAGTGGGTGCAGCGGTATAAATTTAGGATAAACAAATAGAGGGAGGGCTTTTGTGCGAATACATCAAAGATTATACTGTAACCTCCTCACAAGACTCAGACTCAAAATCTGTGTCCCTACTGTCACAAATCTGGAAAAAGACTTTTCGCAACATAAAAAAAAAAGACTTTCGTTTGTGATTTACATACACAAAGTAAATGGGATTGTGGTGTAAATGATGAAGGAGATATGAAAGAAGCACTGATTCATTTAAGTTTGCTTATTTTTTTAGGAGACTACATGGTGCAAATACTGCGAATGGACCGGATTTATGGAGCTCATCTATCCAAAGCCCTTCATGTTTGGCCCTCATTCATTTCTTAATTCACAATCAAACACCAGCACCAGCGGTTTGCCATGCAAGGCACTTAGGCTAATACCACTTTCATGTTCCATTGTTTTTTGTTTTTTTCTTGGTGAAAAGATGAAAGATGTTAAGGTTCTGAATGTCACTTGAGGTTGCAGATACCAAAATGTTTCATAAAGCCAGAGAACTTTCACCTTTAACGTGAAAAACAATCAATTATTCCTTCAGATTGCCTCCTCCCTGTCATTTTCCACCACTTGTGAAAAATGTAAATCTTTCAATGCTGGGGCGAAGGTGGTTCAGTTGGTAGAAAGGTCATCCACTTATTTAAAGGTCTGTGGTGCGAACACTGGCAGTCCACATGTCAAAGTGTCCTTGAGCGACACTGCTTCGCGTGGTCGATATATAAGTACAGTCCATTTACTATTCAATGTTTTTTATAAGAGACTCGTAAAGCATGGAAAACACAGATAAATAAATAACTAATTCAGTCAATGAAAAATATTATTTTTATATTAAATTACATTCTTAATCTTTTAAAATGTTGAGTAAGTTCCAACCTTAAAAGAAAAATGAAGGGTATAAACATTGAGCATTTTACACTCCACTCCCTCCTTTATTTGTACTATGTGTGTGTGATGTGATCACATTTGAACAGAAGTGCACTCAAGAACCACACCCCGTCAATTTTAATTGGATTTTCAATTAAACGTAGTTAAACTGCGGTTGGTGCATGGAGGTAAGTGACTCTGTGACCTTGACGTTTTTCTCCTAACTGATCCTCAATAAAAGAAAAGTAAAGACATGCAGAAATCCACAGCTTCATTTCTTTGTGTAGATTGAGCCACACTTGTCATAGTGAGAAATAAAATATATGAGAAAATGCATATACAATATTTTTACCATAGGTGAAATACATAGTAAATATATAATAAGGCTATTCTATTATTGATTGTCGATCAGTGTAGTTTAATAGTTTTTGTACGGGTTGAAAGTTCAAGTTTTCCCCAGCAGTGAAGACACTGCAGTTTTAAAATACTTTTTAAGATATTATAAGTAAATTTTGATATATTTGTTGAAAAATGATAGTTGTGCACAGAAGAATTATTATTATTATGGGTGAATTATTATGTGTTTAGTCATTTCATCCGGGTCAAATCAGAGTGTGATCTGTGTGAAGACTATGTACAATTACGTGAAAATGATTCCTAAACATGAACAGTTTCAGAAGAAAGGTCTTTCACGTTATTTGAAACTGTTCAGCCACATGGAGTCTTTATTCGTACAAAGTGAGATCTTCGTTTTTAGCCTTGCTTGTGTACAGCAGTACTACCCATATTTATATATTCACTTTATCGAATACAGAATAATGTTTATTAATTAATTTCCACAATTTCACGAATTGTCAGCACTGGGGTAACAGTCAGTCAGTCTTTTTATTCAGTAAATTAAGCTCAATGAATCAATATACAAAATCTATTAATGAGATTCTAACAAAAGCAAGAAATAAATGCAATAAGCCATTTACCAGATTGACTGGTGGTAAACAACATTATATACATATCCAGTTATACACAAAGCTTTGACCCTGCAGACGATACACTTCTACCAGCTTAGTGACCCAGCTGAAACATTCATAAGAGCAGAGGAAACAATGATAAAAGCTCCAACGAAAATCAGAGTATCATTTAGTTGCTAATCAGGTTTGGGTTCACAGAAATACAGGGAGAACGTTATGTGTATATGATCTGTCACAGTATAGTATGATGGACCAGTCTTTTCTGCAATTGTGTGTATGTGTCGTGTCAAGGAGCCCATGCACTGCAATCCAGACCTGTCAGAAATTGGGTTAGGAGGTGGACACGCAACAGTATCCAATTTCTTTGGAGTACTTCAGCTAGAATTTTGGGGTTTCTCAAAATCGGGATGAGATCATATCCCAGGTTTCGAAGTTGGGATGAGATTTTTCCATTAGCCAATACAAAGACAGGAATCCACGAAAAGTATCTGATAGGAGGGATGTGGTGTGCTTTTATGTGCCTGCCCCACTCATATGGTTTTATACTGGACATTCTTCAGTGATAAAAAAAAATAAATGTATAAATACAGCCTGAGGTGCAAACAGAGCCTCAGAGCTGTGCCGCTCCTTGTCGAGCTGTAGAGCAAATTTATCTTACAGATGTTAACTGCCTCTTGTCACATCGCCAGAACTAATCAGTCGAAGGACCCACTAGAGCTGCAATGAAGGATTTTTCAAATAAAGGATCTCTTGTGACAAAAAAAAATAAGATAAGCATATTGCTGGCTTGTTTCGCAAACTGGTTTCTTCAAAGCTCTCTCTTCTGTTCAAAGGGGCTGATATATAGAGGGGTCCTCAGTGTGAATGTGGGACCCTTGTGGAAGAAGACAGATTCTGGGGAGAAGGCAGGATATGGATAGCGAAGGGACTAAGAAAGGACTAAGGACTAAGATCTGAGATCTGAGAATAGCCTTCATGTTCGTATTTGAAATCAAAATCCCAACCATTCATTTTAGTCTATAGCTGTTAACAATACAGTCGTTAGTAATTAGTAATCATTATTTCTTATTTACTGACATCAGACCTGTGACCTGTTTGAACTACACTGATATAACTTGAGCACCGGTACCACATAGCTTTAGGCTTCTCTGTACAGAAAAACTACATTTCACAGATCCAGTTTTGCTCCACATTACAATTTTCATCATTCCAGTCACCAACTCCTGTTGCATGGCGCCGGAACTCTACACAATCCTGGTTCCTGCCAATATAGCTGTTGGGCTGGTCCTTACCCCAAAACCTGCAGAATGGGGAAAAACAATAGAAATGAAAAAAAAACACTGATTTGTACTAGGTCACAGAGGGGGCCAAAATTAAAGATAGAGATCATATTGAGGGGCTGAACAAGACTGAAATTTGTCATATTTATTCTTAAGGGTATAATGACCATTTATTCATATTTTATTAACTCATTTTATGGCATTCTGGACATACCACGGGAATAGAAAAAACAGAAATTGTGAAAATTTTCTAAATATTTCAGCATACCTCATTTTTGTTTCCCCCTGTCCATCAGCTGGGTTTCACAGATTCATTTATTCACAGGTGTCAATAAAAGCCTGTCCGGTATTTAATTAAAATATAAACATATGGGACCTTGTTTGGTTTAGCCGTTTCTTTCTTCTGCTACACTAAAACAGTAAAAGGAGACTGCTGCTCCTCATATCTGTTACTTCAGCAAGGAGCAGCGGCTTTTCAGAAAATAGTGAAATCGATGAGATGCATGAATAGCCTTCAGGTGCTTTTCACATTAAATGTAAGCAGCTGAATTTGTTTTCTTGTTTTTAACGCAACGACACTGACACATGTTGGACAGCGACCTACTAATATTTCTATTTAGTGTTTTCATTTTCTTTCTCATCCATATCCCCTCCCGGGCTCCGTAGCATCTCCTCCAAGGATTATCCTATCCTATAGTTTATTAAAGTGACTGGACAACGCTGATATCAGAACTGGGACAAGCGCTGATTGTCTTGACTGACCCGCTGGCTAATCTGGATTGTATAGTATCTGTGGTGTTTGTGTTGCTTACCAGTGGGACAGTTGAAAGTAGACAGTAGAAATTCGATATTGTCCCGCAGACCGGATATAATTGTATTGGGTTTGCCTTGAGTTTGACACATGCGTCTGTGACTGAAGTCAAATTACACACAAGTTGCACTTCTAAAATAAAAGTGTTTCTTACGTTTTGCTCATTTTGGTCCCATCTACCCACTTCCATTGCCCCTCGACTCCTTCATCAGTCAATCCAATCCAAACCTCTTTTTCACTCAAAAACAAGCTGTTGATGAAGTTCTAGGAGAGATGAGACATAAGATAGAGTGGTTACTTCTACATAAAGTTACAATTTGCATTTTATACATGAATTGTTGTTGCACTGAAAACGCAAAGATCAATATTGTACGTCAACTAGACCTATTTTGTCTTCCTCGACAACAAAGGTTTATCCCCTCAAAAGTTCCCAATCCTCTGCGTTATTAAAGCAATCTCCCCGATTGAACTTCTCAAAATAAGTTAAGCTATGTCCAAAGTATTTATAGTAATAAAAAAAAAAAGGTCCACCTAGTGGGTAAAATACAAACTATTAGAATAAAGCATAATATATACATGATAGATCTCCCAGGGTTGATTCATATGCACCAGATTTGGGCTCAAATTGAGCAGATGGGTCATTTTTTTCTGAAAAACTTTGTTTTTTGTTAATAAAAAAAAAAAAAAGTATAAAAATGTAAAATATGAACTACAAGTGTAAAATCTGATATTTACAAGCTAAATAACCCCAAGTTGATATATGACCCAAATTTGGACTAAACCTTTAACCTAAACAGTTAACAATTTATGTACAAAATAAAAAATGTTTCTTTGTAAAAACTAGAAAAAGCTCCCCTAGTGATTAAAATATGAACTTTTACAGTAAAACCGAGGGCATACAAGATTGATCTGCCTTTGCCAAAAGTAACTCCTCAGTAAGTAGTTTATTGTGCTATTATTTTCAGATTTTTCGTTCTTTTGTCTCTGATAGTCATGTATTTTAACTACAACACTGCATCCTTTTTCTTATTCTGCGGAACTAAATCAACAGATTAAATGATTGAAATGCAGAAATCCCCTGCGTTTCTAAGGGTTTTAGACTTATGGTTGACTGTAGATGCAGGTGTGACATTGTCAGTGCAACACACTTCTTTAATTCATTCTTTCCTATGGAGTGTTGATTGGTAAAAAAAAAATATGTACATTTTTAAATTCAAAGCAAAATTATCTTTATTTAGCTCCAAACAATATTTAAAGGTAGTCTGAAAATGCTTGTCATGTGTTATAGCAGTCAGAGCAATATTTATTAAAATTATCATATTTATTTTTCTTGTAAAAAATGTGCGGAATACAATGTTCAATTTGAATATGAAATGCTAAATCTTAATCTTGTATCTAAATGTTAAAAATTGTTTAAACGTATACTGATGATGAATGATCTATAACATAATTCTAAATGTTAAATGTGATCGTAATGTTAAATCTATATACCAAATCTAAATGTAAAATGTAAAAACTAAATGTTGAATCTAAACGGCTATATCTAAATATTAAATCCATTAAATCTGATCTATAGTTACATTTTATTTTAAATATTAAATAGCAATCTGAATATTAAATGTAAAAGTTTAATATCATGCTAAATGCTGAATGTCTATCTAGATATTAAATGTTAAATCTAAATGTTTAGAAAGGTCTGTTATATATTTCTGACACTAGGAGGAGCTTTATCTCAAAAGGCTTTTGGATTATCATTTCTCAACCTTTGGTCTAATTAAGTCCAAATTTTCTCTCTCTCTCTCACACACACAAACACACACACAAACCATCCAGACGTACAAACCATTTCGTCCTGTTTTTTTATGATAGCCAGATCTGCACCCTTGTTTTTACAGATTTGTCTCCCTTCCGTCCAGCTTTTCTTGCCAGTAGAAACATAGTAGCAGCTCTGTTGGAATTTCTTCCAGCCAGTGGGGCATTTCCTGTCTGAACATGTAGCATATTTGTTGATGAATAATAAAACAATTATCTGTTTTGACAAGCATTGAGCACATTTGTAAAGTGCTGTTTGTGGTTTTCAGTTAGATTTCTCAACAGATGGGGGTTAAGAATGTCAGAGGATGTTCTGCAATCAGTAAAATGCTTTCCATGCACTTTTTTGTTCTGCTTACCTTGAGCCACTGCCGTCAGTCTATCAACTTCTGCCTGCAGCAGGTCCCTCTCAGCAGTCAGGTTGTCAAACTTCATTTTCAGCAGCTCTCCGTGAGCCGTTGCATTGTTGCAGTTGTTTTCAAGCTCATTTTTTTCTTGAGTCAAGGCGTCGTTAAAAGCCCGAAGCTCATCTGTTGCCTTTACCAGCAGGTCGAAACGGGCCTGAAGAGCCATCTGTGCTGCAGTCAGGTTTTGGTGATTGTTTGCCAACTCTTCTTTCTCATCAGTAGAGAAGTTATACATGTTCTCTAAATGCTCTAAATCCATTACCCTGCTGATGTACTCCTTCTGCAGATGCTCCTTTGCTCTGCTTACATTGTTGTATTTATTCTGGAGATTGTCCCTGTCTTTCACCACTGTGTCATAACTGACCTGCAACTCCTTTTTGAGTTTGATTGCTGAATCACACTGTTTTTGTACCAAGTCTTTAGCGATATTCAAAGCATTGGTATTGTTCTGAAACTGATCATTACTGGCCTTCAGCTGGTCCCTCTCTTGGGTCAAAACATTGTTGGTGGTCTGAAGCTGGGTTCCGCTAAGTTTGAGTTTGATAACTTCATCAGTCAGTAAATTGTTATTGGTCTGTACCTGACTGTAGCGTTTGGTATAGAAATCCAAATTTTGCTGTAACCGATTATGTGCGGCATCAAGATCCTTTTTCTGCTTTTGTACCATCTTCAGGTCCTGCTGGAGATTCTCTTTCTCTTTTCTTATGGCGCTGAGGTTGCTCTGCAGTTTCTGCTCAACAATTTGGTCTGCCAGAGATAAGATATAAGTGAAAGGGGAATTTGACCTTGACAACTTTCTAAAATGTTTGAAAACTTGACAGGAGAAACGAAGAAGTAGACTCACAGCGGACACTCTGACCTATGACCCCAGCCAATAGAAACACGCACAACAGGCCGAGGCAAAGTGAAGCAACCCGGAAAGGACTGTTCCTCAATGCATAAACTGAAAGACAACAACCACAGAAGCAGAAACCTTAAACTGATGAAGTGTTTTAAGGAACTTGTGCTTCATCTCTTTCTGCAGAGGGAAAATACAAAATACTCGACAAAACATCCAAGCAATGACTGATTCATAGTTACTTCGGAAATAAATACTTTTTTTTTAAATCTCTGTAAATGAGAGGATATAAACCAACATATGTTTACATAGTTAGAGTATAATAAAATACACACATTAAATCTAAATGACATTACTTCAACTCGGGGCAGATCAGACCTCCTGTGAGCGAAAATGCCAACTCCATCATAAACATAGATATAACAGAAGATAGAATGAAGGGATAAACCGAGTGTTTATGAGTGATAGGAAAATAAAAATATTCCCTTTGCCCAAGTGTGTTCTGTCTGAAGGACACAAGATAGTGTGTCCTGGTTGATTGGCCCTGACATTGTAAGCATAATCCAACTGGATCTGAGTGGGAAGATTCTGGGATGAGACTCGCACCTGAGCATGCCGGGATCATCGTTTTTTTTTCCATTTCCATCGTTGATGGGTTTCCTATGGCTCATGCAGCACATCATGTTTATAATAATGTCAACATGTTGGTCAATGAAGCTGGTCGGAATGGACGTCTCTCTAGTTTGTGATCAGAGAGGTTTCTTCATGCAGAGAGGAAGTTGGGGAGGGGCGGCGCGGATAGCAGCACTGTATCGCCTCATCTCAGTCTTCCCTCTGATCAAAAAGTGTCATCCCTCCCCGCCATATCATGTATGCACAACAGGGTGTGTGCGTGACCTGCCAAAGCCCAACTGGTCCTGTCAGGGAAAGCCGAAGTAGGGTTCCAAGTTGTTCAATTTCTAATTTTTCAATTAACCTGCTGCTACGCCGCCCCTCCCCATAGCTCACATCTGACCATTGGATTCCTCTCTGCAGGAAAAAATCTGTCTGCTCTTAAACTCAAGGGGCCCCCATTCCAAACCAGCGTCATTTGTCGAGTAATGTGATGCTGTGTTGGTTGCTGTGCTGTGACCCGTAGGGAAACAATATTCAGGGGGTTGTTTCGAGGGCCTGATTTCTGTCTCTGTCACTCTCTCTCACCCTTGGCAGGGCCTGGTCTACTGTTTTGCTTCTCCATGAAGGGACCAGTTGTCCTGTTTTCAGTATTTTCTGTCAGGTTTAGGTTGTTATGCTTGGTTAGGGTGGAGGGTAAGTACCAGTCCGATGGACCTGTCTGGACATGTTGTGCGTCCGCTCCTCATTTGTTCTTTTTGGCTGGCCCATCAGGCCTGATTAGAAAATGTTTAAATAAATGTAAATGTCTTTGTTTCTTGGCAAAGGGGGTCATAACAATGTTTACAAGATGGAATTCACTTCATTCTGTCAGTGGGGTTTGTCTTAGATGAGGGTTTTTTTTGGAGCTTGAGTCCAAAACAATATTTATTCACCACACATTTGTCATGTACTCAAAAGTGCCTTTTCATATTTTGGGAATTGTAAGAATTTTTTTAATCCTTTTTTGAAGCGGTTAAGTTTTTCTTTGGGAGTAACGAGAATTGGAAATGTCATCCAATGATCTATTTTGAAAACTGAACTTTCCTCAGGTTTTCAAATATGTAATAACATAATAGAATTGTATTTAACAGAAACAACTTAAATTCATGTTGACGTGATAACTCAAAAATCATTACATTTCAAATTTATATACACACATAAACTTTAGTACAAGGAAGAGCTGGATTGATTATGGGAAAGTCAGTAGCATATTTCTGCCAGTAGGGGGATATTAATCCCTAAAGGCTTTCGAGCTGTCATTTCTCAAATGTTGGTCCCAATTTAGTCTAAATTGGGTGAGTATGAATCGACTGAAGGACATCTAGCTTGTATATATCATTTTAATCTAATAGATGACCTTTTACTTTTTTCTAAAAAACCCTTTTTCAAACATAACTTCCTAACCGTTGGTCCGATATATTCCATATTTACCTCATATTAACCTCATCAAGGAGATCTTACTTGTATATCTGTCATCATTTACTGTTTTTGTTCATATTTCACTCACTGGCGGGCTTTTCTTGGGTAAGGAAATTCTTTTTGACCGTTACTTTACGTCCTATTATGTCCAAAGTGGCTCATATGGATATACACAACAAGCTTTATCTTGTATATATGTATCATTTTAGACTTCCTCATTAGGAGGAGCTTTTTGTGGAAAACAGTGGAAACAGTTTCTCTTCCTTAACTTCCTTATCACAAGCCCAGTTGAGTCAAAAAATATATTTAGCTCAAAAGTAATTGACACAAGGAAATGTATTTTGTTTCATTACTGAATTGAGAAAAAATTAGTTGACTTTATTTATATTTGTTGTTGAATCACTATTGGATCTTATCTTAGCGCATATTGTTGACTGTATAAAAAATAGATAGGTTGCATCAATATGGACTGTTTGAGATTATTAATGAGTCATAATTTCATTTGAGTAGTTAAATCAGTGGTATTGCTTATACAATGCAGTAGATTGGGGCCTTTTCTGGGACATACCCTTCGCTGTTGGGGACAAAAGTGTCGGTTTAGTTCTTTCAGTCTGTTTACCTTGATGCTGGGTGTCCAACTGTGTGTTTAAGCCCTTTCTCCAAGTTATTTGAGTAAACATTATGCAAAATATTTGTCTGTCTGTTAGATATAAGAGAGGTTCAAACTGTATGATAATGTGCAGCCCTTCCAGAAAGTATCAAAGCCAGGTAACAACAATTAAAATAAATTCTACCAATGCCCATGCATTCTGCACGATCTGGCAGTTTTCTCCCGATCAACAAAGTTTTCAAAGTTGGCCAATCATTGTAGTTTCACCTTAAAAAGCAATTCCCCACATTGAGCAACTTAATGGAGGGACTGAGCGTGAATAGAGGCATACTTAATTAATACAGATGAGGGACTGAGAACAAATCAGCGAACCTAAAAAATATTAGAAGGGAGATATTGAGATATTGAATTTATTTATAATAAATATTTTTTCTAATATTGCATAACTCTATTTGAAATTAAGTTTTTATTACCTGAAAACTTTAGCTTGCTGCCATTTCCAAAAAATCGCTCATAGCCAATTCTACTGTTGTCGCTGTCCATGTTAGTCACTGTAGAGGCGCGGTATTCGACAGCCATCTTTGCATCTGCGTTATGGGCTGCAGTCTTTTCCCAGAAAAAAGAAAAAACATTTCAGTGAAGTTTTATAACCATTTGTCATTCATGTTCCTGTTCTGTGTGTGAGTAAGTCACTATCTCAACACAAAGTATAGTACTTTTTCTCCTTTGGAGCAAAAAATTTGCATACACCAATCATCCATAACATAACAACTTATGATAAGACTGCTGGGATATAAATAGTGAATCAACGTGTTGTCCTGAAGATGATGTTCTGGGAGCAGGAAAAATGGTCAAGCTTGAGGATCTGAGCGACAAACTCAGACGACTGGGTCAGAGCATCTCCAAAACTTCACGTCTCATTGGGTCTGAATTGGTTAAGATGAAGGAAAGTTGTGGTGATACAATGAGAAGTTCTAAAGCAGGTAGGGCAAAGGGTTAGCCAATGTTACTGCTGGTTCTGATAGAAGGGTGTAAGAATACACAGCTCATAGAAATTACTTTTTAGCAACAAAAAAAAGGACCTAACAATATAAGGCAGGTGGTTGCTGCATGCTCAGATGTCTACTTTTCTGTTGCTTATTGTTTTAATAAGTTGGCTTTCTAGTTTTAAATAGTATTGCGGTCAAACAATGGATAATCAAACTAAATCAAGAACTTGAATAATATAAGGAAAAGATGAACAAATAGAACCTTACCTCTTCCTGTAGAGGAGTCAAAGATTTGGAGGAATGAATGAATTACAACATCATAGACTAAAATCTGACATATGACCTGTACCTCCTTGTGCAAAGACACTTCCTACACAGATATATTCAGATTTCCTGTGAGGGTGGAGCTAGAGCCTCCCCTTCTTTTAGTAAACTAGTCAGAAAGGTCAGATTTGACAACAAGATGTGGATTAAGCTTTGGTGTCATTATATCTTAATAAGCAGGTTTATCTTTTTGTAATTATTATTTAATAATGAAATAAATTACATACCGCTTCTGCTCAAATAGTTATCATGCGGGTTATATGTGCAACATATTCATCTCTTCAATACTAAACTTGCCATTGGGCTATTACAACATACAGTTTCTACTTTTTACTGGGGTACAGATCGTAACAAGAAAGGAAGCAATAGAGAAAGGTATCTCATACCCACTGTGAAGTCTGGTTGTTTCATGGACTCCATCAAACACGGGTAAATATTTTTGTTGTGTGTCGTTTGCTTATCTTTAACAACATTTTGCCACATTTATATTTTAAGAGCAACATGTAGCCACATTTAGCTCCCACTCTTTAATCAATATCTAAATGTCGAACCTAAATGTTTAGAAAACGTGAAAATATACAAAACATTTAAGTAATAAAAGCTGGATGATGAAAACCACTTCTATCTACAATAAACACGGTCCCTTTTGCAGGAAGGCTGTTTTCAAAAACGTGTTACTTTGACGAACAGTCCAAAAACTGATAGGGAAATTGAGCATGGCGGGATCTTCTCTGTTATAACAGATTTGTCTTTAATAAACCCAATTTTTAAGAAAGGTAACTGAGATTCTGAAGACATGATCAGAAGACAAGATTTTTCTTCATCAACAACAAACCAAGGATGTGGAAAATGACTCAGTTAAGTTACATGTCTTTTGGTTTCGCTGAGTAACATAGCGGTCATAAACTTTTGGCGCCCAGTTTCTGATATCACTGTTTACTGCTTTTAACCCAGCAAGCTTTCTGTTGCATCTAAGCACTAATGTTCGGGGGCCAGTGCCTTTTCTTCTGCGGTGGCAAAGCTAAAAGCTAGCTCCAATTTAAGCATTTACCCGGAACGAGCTCAGAATGGGCTCATATCTTCTCTATGTGTTCTCAAACCTCATCATGAATTACAGAAGTAGACTCAGGGCTGTTATTGTGGCAAACAGGGGATGTTCTAAATAAACTCAGGGTGTACAATTAACTTCAGAGAAAAATTAGTTTTTCATATAATTAGTTTTATGGTAAGAATTGTACGTTGTTTTTAGAATTTTGTTACTGGAAATAAAGGTTAGATTTTTGTGAATTATTTGAATTCAAAATCATAGATATAGACAATAAAGATATTTTCTTATCAAAATTTGCTAATTTTTCTTTTAAGCATGCCGATAATTCTGGAGGTCACCGTCTATGGAGGCATGTGCCATGAGATAATTGACTTCAGTGAAATCACTTGTATATTCACTTCTTTGCTTTTTTTTTTTTTTTTTGGTTCACTCTTTTTGTATATTCACCTGTTTGATTACTGTTGGATGGAATCATTAAGTTTCCTTAAGAGGACAATAAAAGTATATGAACTCAGTTTGTTTTTCCACTTCAGCCTCCTTCGATGTCCAGAAAGCATGAAGAGAATTGTGTGAAATTATGGGAAATAAAGCTACTTGATTTTGGATACTTAGACCTCTGCACAGAGAATCAGCATGTTTAGGCTGATGTTTCATAATGACTGGATTATCAACATGAACAGATATGAGGAAGGAAAGATTTCTCAATACACAAAAATGCTGAGTATGGACTTTTCATGCTAACGCACAGAGAAAGGTGTATTTCTCAAGATCTATTCCAGCGCTTTCTCAGAGTGAGGAAATTAGCGAGAGAGAGCGAGAGAGAGCGAGAGCGAGAGAGAGAGAGAGAGATAGATAGAGGGGACATGTGCACTTGCTGGCACTGATGTGAGACAGGGTGAGATACATGAGGATAATTCATATTCGGATGAAGTGACTCTTTGACTGACGCTCAGACAGCTCCAAATCTGCTGTTTGTTGTGCCGGAGCTCATAAATATGAAGCAGTCTAAAAAAGTGCCCACTCTCTCAAAGGTCAGCGTACGAAACTGTCTGCATAACAGACGAAGAAAGAAAAGACAGGATCTAAGTAAACAAGTGAAAGTTTAATTGACACATTTCCATTTGTAGATGCTTAGTTCCTCATCTTCCACATAAGGATGCAATGACTGTGGTCCACCAAAAGTTCAATGAGAGGTGAACTTCTGGGAAAGTTCGCATCTCATTCTCCAAAAAACAACATGCTGGATTATGTGTCTCAGTGCAGAGAGCATTTTGGTCATGAGTCATCGTTCATGTGCAGCACTCTTCACAGAGTGAAATGAAAAAGCGATTTTTCAAAAAGTAGTGAATCGTCAGTTTCAATTTTGGTACCAGTATAAGGCTCTGATCTCAGTGCTTGTTTTTCTGGACCGTATGTAGTGGAAAGTAAAGTGTCCGACACTGATAATGCCATCTTGACACCCAAATGCAAAAGGAAAACTCTTCTTTGCATTATTGACATGTTGAAATCCTACCATTCCAGAGAAGCTGTTATGGGGCAACTTGTAAGCCTTGTGTAGGATCCGTGGCCTGTGACGGCTTGACCGAACACAGTGATGGTGAGCAGAGTGGTAAGCTATCAATCTCCACGATTCGGACAGCTATTGAATCACACCTATCTGCCTTAACCATCACTGTAAAGATGTGTAGAACTTGACCCTACCCAACTCTGTTTAAAGATGTCATTAAGGAGAACATTTCATAGACTTTGGTTCTGTGCTCCCATTAAACAGCATATATACCGTTGCCTTGTTGGTAGATGTGAAATGATGAAGAAGGAGGCAGAGTATTATTTGAAACACAGGTTAGGGCAGCCTAGTAATAGCCCCTTGGAGTTCTCCTTGTTTACTGGCACCTAAATCTGATGGGACTCTCCGCTTCTGTACAGATTACAGAAGGGGTTAATACTGTTGCTGTGCCCTTCTCACTCCCTTTACTCTGGCAACTGGGCAGAGATCATCACATGCAGAGCGAATGCTTTCTCATGTTCTCTGATCCCACAGAAGAGTTCCTGTAGCACAAATTACTGCTCAGGTTGTGGATGTTTCTAAAAGAAAGGAGTCATAACACACACTCCATGGTTGATAAAGCAATGGGAGGAGGGGGCCTGGTCGGATGAATCATGCTTTCTTTTATATCATGCGAACAGCTGAGTGCATGTGTGCCACTTACTTGGGGATGATAAGATGTATCATGGGAGAAGGCAAGCCAGCGGAGGCTGTGTGATGATTTGGACAATAATCTGCCAAGTACGAGGTACGGATCAAGCACATGTCTTCACAGAAGCAATATTCCCTGATGGCAGTAGACTCTTTCAGCAGGATAATGCTCCAGACTAAACTGCAAAAGTAGTTCAGGAACCTTTTTGAGGAACAAAACAAAGATTTCATGGTTTTGAATTGACCTCTAAAGTGTATAATCTCAATTTAATCCAGCCTCTGTGGGATGTGCTGGACCGATCCAGGGAAAACCCGACTCGCAAATTACAGAATTTACAAATCTTCTGCTAGTGTCTTGGTGCCAGATACCACAGCACACCTTCAAAGGTCTTGTGGAGTCCATACCTCAATGGGTCAGAGTTGTTTCATGTATTTATTCCATGTAGCCTGAAGTGGTTTGAATTTGGTTTGTTTTTCTGTATTACTTTGAAGGTTTATTTTCCTCTGTGCATTTCTTTCATTCCTTGTTTCATGTGTTTGGGTTCTGCTTCAAAAAACGATTACCTGCCATCTATGTGATTGTCTACCCTCCTTAATTGCTTCCACCTACATCTGATGGTCTTCTCTGTGTAGTTCTTTGTCTTTCGAGTCCACTGCTCAGTGTCTTTCCTTTGTTCCCCCTGTATCCAACTATTGTTTTTCCTCTTGAGAATTAACGCCTTCTTGACTTCACCTGTCTTTCTTTATTCTCTGTATGGATTTATTCCATTGGCTTACGCTCAGTTGCACTGTAATTTCTTTATATTGCTACAATACATTATTTTATGCTGGTGCCTACTTCTCGTTATTCCCAAATAAGACAGATGGACACTGTCTGCACAAACAGAGTGCAACTCAAAGAGAAATTTGATGATGGTCTTATGATATACCCACAGAAATTTAAACAGGAAAACATCAGGAAGAGATCAAGAAGTTTCAGAAAGTCCACCAGTTGACAGATAGAACAACCAAGCATTAAATTCAAGGTTAACTTAAACAAGAATCCAGGACTGTCTCCTTCCCCCTCACAAATGGTGACGAAGAGGATGGGAGTAGATAGTAAAGAACATTATAGAGACAGAAAATGAACCAGATATCAAAAGTAAGCAGACTAAACTTAGATGAGGTAAAATCAATTTGCTGTGATTTGGTAGCAGCTGTCCAGTCTTTCCTGTGGAAGTTGGACATTTTCAAAGGGGGTCTCTAAGAGGACAGTACTTAATCGTCAGCAATGAAGTGAGGGTGAGGAAATGTTTGATCTGATGTAAGTTCCTACAAACTGAGCCTTGGAGAACAGATCCTTCTTCATTCAGAATCTCTTTGTGATCAGAAATTACATTTTAGTGGAGATTGAGCAAGAAATTTAAAAGTGGGTCTATACAGGGTGTCTCCAGATGGAACGTATTGATCTGGGAGCAGATGTTAAATTGAGAGAGCGGTTGGATTTATCTGTGTCATTTTGCAGCTAAAGACCATGACTGAGATTGTTTTCTCTGGACATACAGAAATTGCAGTCGAGTCCATCCACCATTGTTTTTCTCAAGATGCAGCAACAACTCAAAGGGAAAAAAATGTTAAAGCAAAATGTGATTTAAGAAAGAAAAAAAAAAAGTTTGTATTGCACTTTTTTTGATGAAATACTAAAATAACCAATATTGACTTAGAATGGGGAAAAAAATGTTTATGGGCATTTCACACAGGACAAACATAAACTCTCTACAGAGGGCAGTAACTCCACAGTGCATCACATACATCAAAGTCATACATTAGAAGACATCAAAGCTAGAAAACCTTGGACAAATTTCACAATGTAATTAATCTTCCATGTCATATGCGCAAACATAATAAGTTTCAGGAAAATATACAGCTCATATATTTGAAGACAGAAACATAGGTGAACACACAACATTTGTGGCTAACATAATCTTAATTATAAAATGCTGAGAAAAGGAACCCTGCTTTACACGGATCATGCATCTGCTGCAGAGGTACCCCCCACAGAGCTCACCGACAGCATAGGTCTTCATTTGAACTTGTTTCCTGACTAATGAAAGACATCGTCGCCCACAGGGTTCTTCAAAGTGGAAAAACTAAAACGTACACAATTTCAACATTACACTATTATTTATAAAAAATATAGAGAAAAACAACATTTAATAGAACTAGAAAAAATATCTGTTAACCTGCAATGCCTTATGAAAGGTTGGTTATTCAAAGTTGCAATGTGTAAGATATAAGAGAAACTTTTTGTATATATGGAATATAATATTCACAACCTTGATTTTGTTATTGTATAATCATCTAAAAATAAGAATCTTCTTTTATTTCTGCTTAAAAAAAATCACTTGATATCTCCGGCAGGAGTGGGTCCTCTTAAATGTTGTGCTGCCATGTATATAGAGTAGCCTGAATGGACAAACACTGTCTCTCTAGAGGACTTTGCTTTATTTTTTATTGATTTGCAAAGTTGAAGTGGGAGAAAGACGATGAAGAAATCAGGCCAACCCCTTCCTATACACAGACAAAGGGAACCCAGTTTATAGGGGGCACCATAAATCGGAGATAATGTGTGGTGAGATAGTGTCACAAAGTTTTAACCGTGGGCACACAGCACGCACACAAGACACTGAACGAAAGATACTGAACGAGCCAATATTTTCAACGATGTTTTTTTACTCATGCGGTGGAGCTTTTTACAAAAAACATAATTTTTCGGACATAACTTCCCAACAGTTGGTCAGATTTAGTCCAAAATTTGGTGCACATGAATCGGCTCAAGGAGCTTTGTCTTGTAAATGTAATTTTAGTGAACACTCTGGTAGTTCATATTTAACTCACTAGTGGGAGTTAAGTTTAATACCAACGTAGACTTTTTTTTTGCAAGGAAGTACCTGATTGATTTGGGGTAAGGGCAGTTTTATATTTCTGACACAAGGGGGAGGTTTATCTCAATAAGTTTTCTGGCTATGATTTCTCAACCATTGGTTCGATTTAGTCCAAATGCATCAAGTCGAGGAGATCCATCTTGTACACATCATATTTTAATCTAAAAGATTCTATTTTACTCACTAGGGATTATTTTTGCGAAAAATACGATGGACATGACTACAAATTTAATTTGAGGGGTTCAATCAAGGGCATTGTTTGTACATTGCAGGGGACTGGGGACATTTCAAGGTATATATCCTTGCAGGCAAGGGAAGACAGCACAGGCCTAGTGCTCAGGTTCCATCACTGCAGTAGAGTGAGGAGGAGAGTTTCTGCCTCAACTTGTTCTGGACATTCATTCAGTCATTAGTTATTTTCTGCTCTATACATTCAAGTTGGAATTTATGTTCAAATATCAATTTATATTTCTATATAATTTATATCACGCTCCAAACACACATTATTTTCTTTGTTTTGTGACTTGGTCCACATCTGCCCATTGGTCTCTGAACACTCAATATTATGGCTGGAAAAAGGCCAGTTCCTGAGCTATACCCCCAGTGTGACATTTATCTACGTGTTCTATTTATATTTATCCCTAGATGCCTGGATTGTATGTGGCTCGACTCTGTAGTTGGACCACAACAGACCTCATCTGTGTCCTCTACAGAGCAGAGACACTGCAAAAGGGATTTCATCTAATGGAGTAAACAGCACCAGCCGTGGCCTCTTTGTTTATTCCACCCCAACTGTATTGAGTCGATTTGGCTGCCAGGGATCCACAAGATAACATCCTGTCTGCTGTTGACTATTTCTTCCTGAGTGTGTCTGCGTTTGAAGTACAGTGGTGTCTGTAGGGAGCAGGAGTAGAGAAAACATTTTGAGGTCTCATATTCACAAACCTGTTCTCCCTTTTGACAACCCAGCGCTCCATGTCTGTCTTGACCTCTGCCAGCCGCTCTACAACTCCCCAAAAAAGTTAAATTGTTGGAAAGCAACCTTAAGAGAAAGAGGATTGTATAATATAGTTGCATCTAAATAGGCCTTGGAGTATTTTTAATGATCACATAAGCTTATCATAGATGCTGTTTATTTCTTTCAATGCTGCTGCTGACCTGGTAGACCTCTAGAATTACTTTTTTATTTTGGGATATAAGAAGGTTTATGGTCTTTCCAAGTTCTCTCCGTTTGCAAATGATGTGGATTAGACACAACATCTGCAAACGGACGAGCCAATTCCCCCCTTTTTACTAAAAGGACGATATATATTTCATGTCAGACAGTAGCAGTGTGGTGACATGTATGAGCGGAGGTAGGAGCACATAGGTGGACTTCAAATAGACCTTAGTGCGAGGAAGAACACTAACCTTTCGGACCGTAGGGGGAGCTCTATCTGAAAAATTGTCATACTGTAACTTCTCAACCTTTAGTCAGAACCTGGTGCATATGATTCAACTTGAGGAAATCTATCTTCTATACATTATGATTAACTCTAATAGTTTGTATATTACTCACTAGGGGGAGCTGCTTTTACAGAAAACACTGTTTTCACAAACCTAAGTGCGTGGAACAACTGGGTATATTTTGTGATAGGTTTGTCGTATAGTTCTGAAACTTGGGGGAACTGGACCGCGCAACTGTTTGGGCATTACATTTGCAACATTGTTCAGATTATGTCCAAATTTGCTGAATATGATTGGACTCCAAGGGATTCATCTTAAATATGTCCCTATTTTACTCATAAAGGTCACATTTTATTCACTAATGGGAGTATTTTATTAAGAAAAACACTGTTTTCCAGATTTAGCTCAATAATTTGCATGGATCATTTTCAAATGGAAAGGTCGGTTGTATATTTCTTACACTAGGGGGAGCTTTATCATTAACAGTTGGTCTGATTTCAAAGTCCAAATTTGGTGCATATGAATCAACTGGAGGAGATCCATCATAAATATATTATACCCATATTTTAATCAAATAGTTCATAATTTACTCAATTTAGGAAGCTTTCTTTTCTTTTTACAAAAAATACTGTGGAATAACTTCCCATTTTATCTCAAGAGATCGATTAAAGGGATTAACCGTACAGCAAAGGGGATTGGGGACTTTTCGGGGATATACCATATACTCGTGCCGTTGAAGTTGACAGCTTAGGTCTACTTTCGGTCATGAGAGACTCGGGAATCTCTGAACAAAATGCATTAATTTGAAAAATGAAAGGAATTTCTTTAAAACTTTGGCGCTCAACAGGATATTTTGGTGAAGGCGAGCTGGACACTGGTGGTGGTGTTAGAGGGACTTTGGAGCTGGTGTGCTAAGAAATCTGAGGATCTGTCAAACAGCGTCAGTGGGGAGGAGGATGTGCATGATGGCTGCAACACAAAGCTGGGAGGAGGGAGGAACCATTTTTATAGCAGTAAGTTGTTCTGTGATTGGCTAGCAGGCTGATAGCCCCAAATGATGACAGCTGAGAAAGATGGTGAGCATGCGAGCTATGTGGGAGGAGAAGAGATACTGCTATGGTAAGGCTAGTCTCCTGACGGAACTTTTGCAAGAGCTTCATATGAAAAAGACTTAATATGAAGACTCAACAGAATTTAGTATTAGATAAGTAGATGTGGTAGAATGGGTACATCCAGCATGACGTTTTTATTCTCATTATTCTTGGTTTCCTGGCCAGGGCATTGGTTACATCTGAATGGTGTATTTTTTATTTTATTATTATTTATTTACAACTATTATGCTCTTTTAATAGCCACAGATAGGAGCAATCCTGCATCAGGTGTAGCATGCATAAGAAGCCCAGATACTCGTAAAGGTTTTTTTAGGGCAGCACGTGTGGATGCTGTGATTGAGTATCTGCCCATTACAGAGTGACGGCAAACTCTAGAATATTTTGTCTCTGCACTGCTGCAACACCCACCACTTTGCCTTCCAGCTCTGCTACCCACAGACAGGAATCCGAGGTCGAGGGCAAGGACACAACATGAGCGTGATGAATAAAGGATGTGAAGATGCAGGGAAAAGGGAAGAATAATTCCATTTAAAAGATGATTAATTCAAGTCTCTATTTTCAGTGCAGCTGTACCCTTTTCATGCCTGGTTTTATTAGAGGTTGCCGGTGTCAGCTAAAACCTCGACAGCACTGTGGTGTCAAACTGATTCACAGGCTCAGACAGATAGGAGATCTTCAATGAGATTATCTACGGAGGTTTGACATACGCTTGGTTTATTTTTTGTTCTGAGGGACTGAACAAAATGTGTCAATTGCATTAGTTTCCAAGGCACACAATGTTTTGCACCTCAACTGTGACTTCTGTTTCATATAGTAAAATAAGAGCTTCAAGTGTGAGTAAGCCATTAGCCTCTGAGAAAAGTTCCTGATCCATTTGCTTTTCCTAGGTTGGTTTAAATGACCCTTTGATTGAGCCTTTTGCCCATATCTGTTAGGTTTAGGCATGAGGGCTGATGATTGATCAGGTTTAGGGTAAGAATATCAAGATAATTTAGAGTTGATCAGTCACCGCCATACTTGTTTTGATATTTGAAAATGTTTACTGGTAAATCCAGAGCTTTCCTAATTAGATGCTGTGAGACCAATTAGCTGAACTATTTTCTCACATAAACCACCGGTTTGCCTAGATAATGGAATCACCGGAGTTAGTTTAGAGTTTGTGGATGTCAAAAGAAAAGGTCTGTGGAGCTGTGGCTGTGAATTGACAGACAATACCACCAAACTGAGAGCATTGTCTACTTATGCTACACAAGGATAACACAAGCAAAATCGCCTAAGATTAAATATGCTAATGCTAGGAACTCAGTCAGGAGCAGAGTTCTGGCCCAGATGAAGACACACACAACCGATGCTGAGGCGGAGCAAGTAAAGTTTTAATTATTTAATAAAAATGCAGGAGCCAAAGTCCTTATCCAAGTTCAAGTCCAGAAACAATGTAGGGGTCAAAATCAAAAGAGTAGTCCAATGATGTAAACAAAATGGTAATCCATAAAAACTTCAACAAAAAAAATCACTCCAAGAGAAATATTCCAAATGACATCCTGGGAAGAATACTCACAAAACACTAGAAGAAGGGCTGGACTGCATGCAAACATGGAAATCAACAACAAACTGCCACAGAAGGAGCTGGGGCAATGAAACAGTACCTGTGCTCACATGGGACACTTTTCTCCTATCCGAATTAAACCCTTCGGAATTGAAATTTGCGGAGCATTTTGTGATGATGCTGGGCATGCGCTGATGCAACTGAAACAGATACACCGTTTACATGCAGCAACTGACAATCAGAAACGCTTTCCGGAAGGACCTAGACTACTTCCTTCCAAAGGAATGAAAACTCATTCGGAAAGGTTTTTTCCATTCGGAACGGGTGTTTACAGGCAGCATTTTCTTCTAATTGTAATTACGCTGTCCTTGTAAACCCACCTAATGAGACACAGCTGGAAGGATAACACAGGTGAACTTGATTGACAATCACACTGGACGAGAAGAGAAGGAGGACAGGGAAGACAGACACAGACAGGGTATACAAGAAACCAAACAAGAACAAATAGACTGCAAAGAAACAAGACAGGAAGTGCAAAGCCTTCAAAACAAGAGGGAAGGGGAAACAGATCTAAATAATGACAATAACTTTCGAAATGAAATGAGAAAACCAATACAGAGTCAACCAAGAAGTAACAGAATGTACAGAGACATGATGATGACAATAAACCTTCAAATATAAAGTCCGAAAATCAAGTAATTACAAAGAAATGAAATAACTGAACACAATCATGGCACCTTCTGGCCGGAGTATAACATTAATCAATATGAAAAGAGAATAATAATGATCGAATGATTAGATACCCTCATAAATAAGTACATTTTATAAGTTAATACTATAATACTAATAATCATAAATGGTTGAATCAGAAGAAACTGGAGGATTCCTCAGTTCTCACTGGCTGTTGGAGCATTTGGTATTTCACCTCCAGTGAGGTGTTTGACACTAGGTCACAAGTATACAGTTGATCATGCATCACTAATACAGGTCATTAGGGATATTAACAACCCTGTTGTCTTGATTATCTGCTGGATGATGATGTGAGACATTAACATTACGGGATTCAAGGTGTGAATGTTGGAGAATGTTGTTATTTTAGGTCTTAACTTTCCATAGAGATCACAGCTATGCAAACACACCTGATAGTTGTGGAGCTATTTTACGTTTATTGTGGGATGTAATTCTGAGTTCGATGCATGTTGTGAAGCAGTCCTTCAAACACACAACATGTTCCAAAACATAAAAAACTCTGGGCAATAATAACCTATAAACTCATGCTTAGGACATTTTTTTGCACGTTTAATGAAGTTTGATGCTGTTTTTCTGCATTGTAATTCACTAAATAACTGAACTGCACTCTGCTTCCTGTGTTGTCTGCACCTGTGTAACTGAACATAGCAGAGATGTGCCTGACCATATGGTGCAGGAAAATCATTAATGCTCCACTAAACAGCACATTAAGAACGATGCGGGAAAACAGTAAAAAATCTTTAAATTATTATTAAAGAACATGCACAAACACTAACTGTTTCTTAAGTCTTTAAAGCTAAGACCCAGTTAAACAGTGACAACTACAAAGAGTATGTGGCAAATAAATAAACAGTAATTTGTCACTTATTTCTTCAGAATGAAAATAGACTGTGGCGGTGACAGCTGGACGCGAGAGGCGCAGGAGGAGGCAGGGCAACTGATGGAGAATGAGTCACGCCTCGGCCACAAAATCTCAAATAATCTAGTTGAGATAGAGAACAATCTGTCTACATCAGACAAGTGCTGGCATGCCAAATGTGACATGAGGGTGGGAAAAGGGGAACTCTAAATTTAACCGCAATGACGCTTTATGTTGTCATGCATGTGAAATGACTCCGGCACAAATGGTGAGGTGGAAGGAGGCATGAATGGAAGCCTAAGATTAGAGCAAGGGATACAAACTGGAAGGACTGAAATACATTTAGGGAATAAAAAGCTCTTTTCAAGGTGTATTATCTGTAACTCTTGTCACAGTTTTCTCTTTGAACATCAAAAATGCCGAGGTTCTCCTACCGAGATCCCTGCGTGGTTCATCAGGGAATCCTGTCATTATGGAAGAAAGTACAGCATGATTGTAAAGGTCAGATTTTACAGCACAAGAATGAACTGTCCAACTCTTTTTATTGAAGCATAGTAAGTTCTGCAACATGTTGATCATTTAGGGGATTGCATCATGACATGCACCTCCTTTTGCATAAGTCTGATGCATCTTTAATGACTGCAATTTATTTTCTTATGTCCTGCAAACGTAGATAAAGACAATGCCCAAAACAATTGACATAAATTGCAGTAAGTTGTCCGGTATAAAACTTTCTTATGGTATGCATAAATAGAAACAATGCATGAAATCTGACCGTTTGTGTTCATGTTGTGCGGCAACTCGACCAGAGATATTGGCTTTAATGACTTACACACTCTTTTACTTGTGTCAATATTCTTCGTACCAATACCAAAAGAAAAGAGCATTAGTCCTACTGCAATCTCAACAGTACACAGTTTTCTTTTGTTGAGAGTCATCTCTACCACCTTTTTGACCTGTTTGAACCTCTATTTAATTAATATTATTAAGCCATACCTATGCATGGAACCCCCTGATTGAACTCCTCAAATTAAAGGTGAAGTTATGTCCAAAACGCAGTTGTTTTTTTGTAAAGAAAATTCCCTCTGAGTAAAATATTAACTTTTAGAGTAAAATATGATAAACAAGATTGATCCACTCGGGTGAATTCATATGCACCAAAGTTGGACATAAATGGACCAACAATTAAGAGGTAAAGACATGGCATGATATACTTTCGGAGTTATCGTGCTAACGGAAAGGATCTTTGGCACTAGCGGCAGACACGAACGCCGCGGCTCCCTGACTTTTCATGGATACAAATAATGAATTTTAAAAAATCTAAATATATGACAGAAAGAGAAATTTGAATTTAATAAAATGACAAAAATATTGTGGTGACCAAAAATGTTGTCCATAAACACCAATTTCTCTGCATTGAGTGCATAGAACAGTTAGCTTGGTTTAGTTGAACTACTTAGAGTTTTCTAAATTCCTTCTGACCTCTTCACTTTGAACACACAGCTGTAGAAAATGGCACCAATTTTCTTACGCAACACTCGTCAAGAATATGAATAAGGTCGCTTCAGGTGATTCCCTCAAAGTCAAGAGGTAGCATAATGCTACAGGTTGTTCTTTAGACAATCCCAGAACCCACCAGCTCTATTGTGATGTTGGTTTGGCCTAGTTTGACAATAACATCAGCACCACCTGCCTAATGTGGTGTATGTCCCCTGCTGCCAAAACAGCTATGCCATGCTTTGTGTTCCAATACCTTTTTATTAGAACCAGCTTTGACCTTTTTCAGCAATTTGTGTTTTAATGCCTCCTCAATGGTTCCGAAAACACAGGCTAAACTTGTCTCACGATGTTGCCGGTTCACTGGTTGTCCTTCCTTGCACCACTTTGATAAGGACTAAACTGTGAAGATTGGGAATACCCAACAAGATCTGCAATTCTGGAGATGCTCTGATCCACTTGTCTAGTTATTACATTTGGGCTCCTGCTGCCTATTATATTCCGCCCACTGACAGGTTAGGGGTCATCCTTAAGCCTTCAGCCTTTTTCTACTCTAAATAACGTTCAACATACCACTACTACTTGCTTTTATTTTTGAATCTCGGGGTCCAAAGCCTAAAAACACCATTGTGTTCGGTCCCTTTTGCTTTCCGGAGGCAGCAATTAAAGGGCGTGTCATAAACAGCCTGCACAAATACAACTGACACTTTCATGATAAAGCCATGTTTCATTTTAGACTCTTAAACTGATAACACTTGGATCCAGACAGAGCTTCCTGTCAGATAGTGTTTGCTTCACGTTGAAGGCGTTTCCAGAGGGGATACTTGCGGCTTTTCTTTGATTCCAAGGTGAGAGAGAAGATTTCTCATTCAGGAGAGTTTCACCTAGGCCTGTCATGTCATTGAAGCCTCTCGCGGATTTGCTGCACTTTGATCATCCATATCTAATGGTGTTGAGTCACATTCAAAGCTTTTTCACTAATTTGATCACATCATCCTCCTCGAAGTGGCGTGATTTCCATCCTGTTTTTCACCTGATGCAATCGTAGGAGACACATTTCTTGATCATTAAAAATCTCACGGATGCAACGCTGTACTGCTATTCATAGCTAGTTCCCACTGGAGATGTAAGTATGCCATAATTTATGTGGAGTAATCTGACAAAGTAATTCAGCCCTTTGAAAGGGGTGAGTTACCTTGAGCAATGTTCCAAAACCAATTATAGTGCAGCTTGCTGCTGGTCCAGACAATGATGACATGATTGCTCTGAAATAATTGTCTTAATTATTATTATTTTTTATGTTTTTTAGGAGGGAACATCTATAGCAGCTATATTCTATCTTCATTAGAAACACAGCCTTGGTGATTGGAGTGGCGTCTTCTCCTGGGCTTGTCTAGCTGAGGTGTCTGATGGGAGTCCACTCCAGTTAACTTTTATATTTTGAAAGTAAAGGGAGGAGAGGAGAGGTGGACGAGAGCCAGGAGCTCAGCCTCTGTGGAGCAGCAGCCCTTCTCTTTCTGACTTTGTCTTTGCTATGTTTTTAAACGAGTCCTACTCTGAGTCAAGTCCCTGTGTTGCGCAGGCTGTTCAGTTCAGTGTGGGCTACGATGTGGAGGCCTCTGTCCTCCTCTATCATCTCCTCATTCCATCCGTCCTGCCTCTGACCAAGCTGCGTTCGTTGCTGCTTCTCCTACTTCCTGAGTTACGCTCAAGACTGTCTATTGTTAAAGCAGAATCTAATAATGCCTGATGTATACGGTAGTCTCTGATCGAACCCTAGTGCGTTGAAATGGTAGTTAATCAATATCAATGAGCTTGAAGCCAGGGATATTTTAGGATGAGGATGGCTCTATATTTCTGACAATAGGAGGAGCTTTATCTCGAAAAGTTTTCAAAAACTTTTAGCAGCTAGTAACAAGGGAGGCACAGTTGTGTGTAAGATTAAAGAAACAAAAGTGTTGTGTCATCCCTTTTTGTAATGACACAGTGTCATTTCAACAACTTAACCCCTGGAATCAGCAAAAGCTAAATTGTCCGTCAGCATAAGTTAATCTTTACAGAAGAGCAAGAAATACATAAACAAGACATGGATTGGAACGATTGATGAAATGTTTTAACTTAATTGTGAAGTGGGATTAAATAAGGTACAATATGAAAGGATAAGATAAGAACGAAGTGGGATGTGATAAGATGTCAGTGTTAAAGTATCAGAGGGCGAGATGTTGTCTAAATACAAAGTATTAAAGGTACAGTCTGTAAAGTCTAGGTGGTATGCAGGGGTATCTATTTAAATAAATGGGATATCATCTTCGTAACTGAGTTTTTTGTGTACTTTCGGGTTAAAGGAAATTATTTTAAATGTTTATTTAGAAAAAGCCTGTTTTATCTCCATAGGAACGGGTCCGTATGGAGGGCGCAATGTTTGCAGCGACTTCTGGGGAGGGATTTTGCATTTTAAGTTATTACTGCGTTTTGACAAATGCAGTATCATACTTGTGAATTAGAACAAGAAAAGACAACAGAACACCGAGCCTCGTCAAAGCGAACTTGAAGATCCATGAAACGTTTAGATGTAAATAGAGGGATCCGGCAACTTGAAGGAATCAGGTCCTTCAAGTTGCCGGTCAGGTCAGTTATGAGATATATTAACTTAAGGCTCCAGAAAACAGATTTATTTGGATGAAATCTTAAAAAATGGTTTTGCAATTTACTTTTGGAGACTTGTCACAAAATATGTATTTAAAAATATTCTGTTCTGCACTTTGTGGAACAATCTGGCCTTTCCTGAATGATTAACATGAAGCGGAAGTGTTTCTCTTCCGCTCCATGTTCCTTTTTGCTTTATTTCAGCCTATCTATGTCCTTCCCCTCCGCTACCTCCCCTGAATCTGACATCACATTTTTATTCAAATGACAACGTTTCATATATGATGTATGAATCCAGGGCCATAGTCCTTGGTTCTCATCCTAGCCCTGTCACATTCACAACCTGGGTTTAGTGACTCTGAGGCCAGCTGAAAATAGCAGATCTATGAACAATTCATAGACGTGTGAAGACCAGGACGGAAGAGGAAGATGAAAAGAGGGAGGATGTATCACCCATTACGAAAACCAGTGCCGACCCACACGGACAGCCGAATGGTTTCTCTTCATTTTGATGTGTTGTTCCTCCTTTTTTGTGCTTTTCTTCTGCTCCATGTTCCTTTTTACTCTTCCTCAGCCTCATCTATGTCCTTCCCCTCCGCTTCCTCCCATTAATCTGATATCTCATTTTTATTCAAATGACGACGTGTCACATGATGTATGAATACATTTGGGACATCTCTATGCGAGGGTCCCCATCTGTTTGTTGTTTGTTTGAGCTCAATCCTATCTGCATATGAGAGTGTTAGGTTAACTCAGCCCTCTGTGTGGAGGGCTTCTCCTGTTCAGGATCAGAATCACGTCAAACTCATTTTCACTCAACGTTAGGATGCGGACCCAAATGCAGACGCTTAAATTTGCGAGAATTTTGGGGTACTTGTCTGAGAAGCTGTGATTCCTTTCATTTCTTCTCATGATAGTATAGCTATCGTGTTGATGGGTTTTAGTGATATGTTTAGTTCAGTTTTACCATAGTAATGAGGTCATCAGAGGACAAATCAATCCGTCTGACCTACTGAACTCAGTGAGGGATTGTGTTAATCGTGTAAGGGACAACATTTCTTACACAAAATTCCCTTTGGTGCAGATGAATACACAAGGACTGGCTTTCAGCGGGCAGGCATACAGCTATAGTGTTTTGAAAAAGTCAAGCAGCTCGGAGTTGATGAAAAGGATGAGAAGAGGTAGATAGAACCCAGAGATATGCTGGGGGATTTGGGGGTGGGGGTTGGAGTGCGTGTTTGTGATGCAAAAAGAAGCGTCTGTCTCCCAGTGGGCAACTTTCAAGGCTTACAAGCACCACAGAAATGCTGCCAACGCGGCCAGATTTGCACGTTTGCACGAACACTTAAGGCTTCCAAATGTTCTCAGCTGCGAAGAGATCCAAGTACATGAGTCAAACGCCACATTTCCTTCTCACTCTTTTTCACACTGTCTCATTTTAATCTCATTCTGTCAACAGCAAGCTCTGTTTTCCACCCCATATTGGCGTCAGTGACTTCTCACCTTCTTCTGTCTTTTCATCACAGACGCACAATGTCTCGTTCACACAAACACACACACACACACACACACAATGAAGAGTCTGTCATGTTCATCCATGTGCATCTATATAGAGCACACCACAACTTCACAAATCACTACAACAACATAAAAAAAGCTGCATGAACCTCTGCAAGGAACTATTGTTGAATGCTTTTCCTACATGTTTCTAGGTATAACCTAGATAATAAACATACTGCACACATTCCTTATAAATATCACTTTATGTTTGGGACAAGAGGCATACTTAGGTTTTGTTTGCGTACATTGTTCATACATATGGCCTCAGAACTTGTGAACTATCTGGATTGTGATGAAGAAATCCACCCACAGTCAACCTAAGGGGGGCTATCACATTTTCACAGAATGCTGTTATCTAATCATGATTCTACACTCTGTCCCCTAAGAAATCGTGAGAAGAAACATCCCAACAGAATGCCTGCATGGGCCACATGATCATTATTAAAAATGGTTTTCAGTCCTCCAAATGGTGAGACTAGCAGCTCTTTCATGATGGTTGACGTCATCATTAGTTGTTATTAGAGAGGCAGGGTACACTAGACAAACAGTAGTGCAAACACTGCATCCCATACCATCGGATAACCATCGCAAACACAGGGAGAACATGCAAACTCAACGCAGAACATCTCAAGGACCTTCTTGTTATCATCCTCAGCATCAGTGCAACACCCCCGCACTTTCATGTTACCTATTTTAAGACAAAACATGCCTTAAGCCTGCGACAGCGGCGGCATTTTAATTTCATCAAGGTCCAGAACATTTTGTTAAGCATCTAAATAATTTCAAATCCTAATGAGAAATGAGACGATCAGAGGTTGAGATTTTGCCACTTCTGGATTTAATGAATACACAAAATATCCAAAATGGATTTATTATCTTCCTTTAATCCTGAATCTACTATAATAATGTCCAAATTGACCAAACACTGTTATGGTCCATATTCTTTATTATATCATCGAAAAGACAGCGATATAATAAACTATACATTTTTCTTAAACGTCATTGTCGGAGATATCATTTTCAAACTTTATACCCTCATAAACCTTAGCGCGTGGAAGAACTGGATTGATTTTGGGAATGGTGATAAGTTTTCGGAATTTCTCAACATTTGGTCCCATTTAGTCAAAAGTGATGCATACGAAATGACTCGAAGAGCTCCATCTTGTAAATATCTTATTTTACTCTAGTAGTTCCTATTCTACTCAGCAGGGGGAAACCTTTTTATGAAAAACATTGTGTTCCAGACATAACTCAAAAATTGTTTCATGAATCATTTTCAAATTTTATACTCACACAAACCCTAGTGCGAGGAAGGGTTTGTGTGTGTGCGAGGCTTGCATATGTGCAAATTTGGACTAAACCGGACCATTGGTTGTATACTGATTAAAACAGACCAAGAATCGTGCTCTTGTTGACGACTACATCCACCGGATTTCTGTTCTCGTCTCTTTAGAATGAAAAAAATTCAAATAGCTCCCAGCTGTGTGTGTGTTGTAGAAATAATTAGAATAATTGAACAGAGTAAGTTGTTGAGAAAATAGACACTGGCAATTAAAGGAAGTGCATTCCCCATCTAGTATCAAAGAGGGAACAGACATAGTGGAGCATAGAAGTGTCACATTTCTAGTCAAATCTGGGAGTGAATGTAAGAAAAATCATGAGTCAGAAGGGCTTGTTGATTCAAAAAGTTACCAAGAAAAAATGCAAAAAGGAGAACAGATTGCATGATGTCAATGACACTTTAGAGGAGGGAATTTATAAAAGCAAGAACGTAGGTGACGTAAAGTTAGAAAGATACTGGATTGCCAGAGAGGCTGCAAGACACAAACTAATTTTAATATAAAAGGGTAAATAATGTGCAAGATGTATATGTGAATGAGAATGTGTGAAACCGTTCGTCAATATGTGAGTGTTTATGTGTGAGGGAGGATGGGAGCGTTGAAGGCTCCGCAGGTGGAAGGAAGTTCTGAAAAAGTAGTGACGCACTTAAAAAGCTCTCAGCAACCAGCCTCCCTCCCATCTTGGCTTTGCTCCTTCTTTTCTCATGAATAAAGTGGGAATCATTCATATTCATCTATTCAACAGAAACGTTCAAGCCCCGCCTCCAACTGTGCGTGATGATTGAGTGACACGGATGGCGCCCATTCAAACCTACACAGTTTATATGTTATCGAAGGAGAAGGTGCGTCATGGAATTTTTTTTTTGTTTTTGTCACACAAAGCTGGGAGACCAATGGGAGTATGCAGGATGTCTGATGTTCTTGTTTCATCCTTATATAGGCATGTCAAGCTGCGATTCCAGTGTGTGCGTGTGTGTGTGTGCGTGCGTTGTTGTGTGTGTGAGTTTGCAGTGTAAATCTGTGACTTTCGAATGGAAGAGCTTGTTTGCTCAATGCAATCTGGTACAGACAAGATTACACATAAATAAAGATTTTCTACTGTAATTTGTATATAAGAATATTTTTAGTGAGGATTTACTCATCTGCTATTAATAATAATAATAATATAATATAATAATAAGTGAGCAAATGTATCTTCCTATGCCTGCAAAATCACACCAAAAACATCAAACACAACTGTCAGTCACGTCATATTTTCCTATTTTTATTGAAAGGGGTAGAAACAACATCTGCTTAGCAGGTGAGAGAAAAACCATGAAGCTGTTACATCCTTTTGGAAACATTTTTCTTTATCGGAATTATGTGCTGCCTGAAACACATTTTCAGTCTCATCCCTAGGTATTAAGACAGTTTTGGTTTTCCGCGTCTGATTTACACTGAAAACAATTATGAGCACTGTGTGTGTCCTCTTTACTCAGGATGATTCAATAATCACCATGTGAGCGGTTTTCTGTGCTTTTCTACTGAACAAAAAGACCCTCTGAAATCCAAACCAAAGTGAGAATTACAAATTATCCTACAGTTATTTCTACAGTTACAATTTTCTGGCAGTAGTATGGCCTTATGGATCCGGGTGTTGCTTAGTCGGTCCTCCACTTTGATCCAGACTGAACCATAATTGATTTTCAGCAATGTGTGTTTCAGTTACTCTTCTGTGGTATCGAACAGCACGGGCTAGCCTTCACTCATAAAGTGCATCAAGGATCCTTGTTCGTCCATTACCCCGTCACCGGTTCACCTGTTATCTTTCACTCAACCACTTTAGTAGGTACTAACCACTGCAGCTCTGAAGACCCTCTGACCCATTCGTCTAGCCATCATAATTCTGCCTCTGCTAAAGTCCCTCAGATCCTGACGGTTTCCTGTTTTTCCTGATTCAAACACATCAGTGATAACTTGCAGCCTAACAAGCCACACCCATCGACAGGTGTCATAGTAACAAGATAATCAATGTAACTCTAATTACGCCTGTCGGTCTTTGTAATGTGTACAAACGGTGTATATATTTTCATGTAAGTACCGTAATACACCTATGCAGTTGCTCATTGGTTGGTTGGTGGGTTGGTTGTTTGGTCATTCTGTAGATCATTCAGCTGGTTGGTTAGTCATTCAATAGGTCATGCAATAGCTTGATTGGTTTGTCTGTAGTTAGATGGGTTGGTCAGTTTGTTGGTTGGCTGCTCAGTTGTACAAAAGATTGGATGGTTATTTGGTTGGTTATTGGTTGGTTGGTTGGTTGGTTGGTCATTCTGTAGGTCATTCAGCTGGTTTGTTGGTTGGTTGGTCATTTCATAAGTAATTCAATGGCTTTGTTGGTTGGTGGGTTGTTCGATGGATTGGCCAGTTGGTTGGTTGGCTGATTGGTCGATCCATAGATCGGTTAGTTGGTTGGTTGGTTGTCGTTCAATAGGTCAGCAAGTTGGTCAGCTAGTTGGTTGGCTGGTTGGTTTGTTCTATTTATTTATCAATAGTATCAAGCAATATTAGAAAACTGAAGTGATTGTGCATGGGACAGGGAATAACCCATTAAATCTTCGAGCAGATGAAAATAAATTGTTAAAAAAAAAAAAAGGTTTTATATGGCATCATTTCATATTTGAGATAAAATGCTGAACTTATTTCCACAAAACTGTGCAAAGGTTTTGGGCGTGGGTCTGTTGGACTGTTCAGCCTTGGCGGAGGTATGTGCTGTAATGAGTGAAATACTAGCCATTTTTCCTTTTTTAACTAACCTTTCTTAACACCGATTATCATTTTGGGTACTATTATTGTGTTTATTTTAGTTATGGGACTAAATCAGCACGTCAACTGTCAGTACTTAATTTGAATGATCTTTACACTGCTCATTGTTTACCTCCATCTCAACTGAATGGTTGTAGGTCTGCCCAGAAAACTTACATGATGGCAAGTGTGTCCGTGTGTCCATGCATATGTGTGGGTGAATGTGTGTGAGCGGGCATTGGTTGCTGTTGTTTGGCAATTAACAAGAAATGAAACTAAACACCCACAAGCAGATACATTGTTAAAACAAGAATGATCTTTTTCTGTCATAGACCTTCATCTTCCAATAACAGTAAAAATAAATAACAAGCTAATCAATCATATTTTAATTTCTGTCACATCAGATATGAAACATTGAACGAGCACATAGACAAAGTGAACGAACACACAGTGGAAAATGGTTTGACAGGCAATTTGGTCACCTGACAGTGGCCACTGAAGAACACCTCGGCTCAGTTTGACCTCATCCACGACACTCAGTGAGACGCTACGCAGCAAGACAACGCTGATAATTTCTCTGTGGTTCTGATTAAAAAGGATTCTGGGAGGATGGCTCTGTTGAGGGCTAACTGGCTTTGTGAGTGAATGTTTGCCTACATATGTACCTCCTACTCATTCACTCCCTCTACACCTCCGCCTTGCCCTCCTCACCTCAGCTGGAGCAAGGAAACCTACTCTTCCATCCGTCCGTCCATCCATCCACCCTCTGCTCTTGAAAAGAGAAAGGTTGGCAACTGACAGCAGGAAGGAGAAGCAGCCACTGCACATACACGTAAACACACCTACGGTAGTTTGAAAGGATGCATAAACGTTGCTGAAGGGAGAACGAGTGGATGCCTGTATTTGGCAACTTCCTTGTTAACACATACTTCCCCAGCTTCTCCTCCGTTTTGCAGTCTCAGCACTGATATTTCCCGAGTTCCATGTGCCATATATTTGACTTTAACCCCACTTCTCTATCACCACACATTGGTGTGTAAGTCAGGATCCATATCCAGTTCGGAGAGGCACCAGCAGATTCTCACGTGCCCTGTTGGTGTGTTTACAAATCAGCTCATTAGCACCTCATCCATCCATCCGGTTTCACACGCCACTGAGTCAGCGGAGTGTCAAAACCTACTGACGTATTTGCCTTTTGCAATGGTGCCAGCTCGGGAGTCAATTCATCCACATTTATCCACACATGCAGACACACGCATATTGAGGCCCGTCAGAACCAAAGCCACTCTTAACCCTTTTCCACTGAGCTGGTTCCAGGGCTAGTTCGAAGCCAGAGTCTGATTTAGCATCAGTTCTTTGCATTTCGACAGCCTAAGGACCAGCTCCTGGCTCTCAAAACTGGTTCCAGACAAGCACCAACTCTTTGCTGGTCTAAAGCCAAGAACCGATTACGCTATACGGTGACGTAATGGCGTGGCACTGACCTGGCTGCTTGCCAATGGAATAGCACACGGGTTTTTAGGAGGTTAGCTAGTTGAAAAAACTAAGCACTAGCACTAGCACCAGCACCGAACTAGCACCAGGTTATTTTTGGTGGAAAAGTCATATCTCAGCTGTCTTTAGCTTTGGTCAGTTGTTTGGTTCCACTCCAGTCGGATTTAGTAGTGAGATGGAGACAATCTGCTACATTTTAGTCGCTGTTATATCGCATGCTCCTTCAATGCAAAATTGCCATCTTTGATTTGATTCATTCATTTGTTTATTTTATAAATTCAGCAAATAACAAACCCAAAGAAGAGCAGGATTCAGGAAATATTCAATCCGTCTTTTTTTAATCAAAAATCTATACACATGATATCAATATGTCACAGAAAGACATCCAAAGAACAAAAATCTCTGGCTTCCTGACAGGAAGCAGTCATTCCCTGTGGTTTAAGAAAAACGACAGCACATTTTCAAATAATGATGGGTAACTTAGGAGAATACTGATAAACTGATGATATTTTATTACTTTGCTCCCTCTTCTACTGTCAGCTCACGCGTCTCGCCTCGACCCGACTTGTCTTGATGAGGCATAAACACTGCCTCGCTTCCTTTCTCTTCTTCTACTGAAAGCCTCTCTCTGCCATTGTCACCCTCCATCTACGTAGTCCATTGTGTGCTCCCTTCTTTTTTCACAGTATATCCGCGCTCTCCTCCTCTCACAGTAATCTGTCAGCCCTCGCTGTGCAGCGGGCTCCGTCCTGTAGATGCACAGGCTTTGTATCTCTAACGAAGAGTGATTGTGCTAGACCAAAGATATCAGTTAAAACACTCAAAACACAGAAGTACAGACCTATTTACATGACACTTTAAGTGGTTACAGTACTCCCATTACTGTGCACTAACTCTAACTACAGTAATTGTAGTATTTGTTGTAGCCAGTTCATTGGATGCACTTATAGCGCTAGCAGTTTCAACTAAGTTGCGGTGATAAAATTGACAACGTCATTCAGAACTGCTTTTTCAATCTGCACTGAGATTGGTGATGGACCTCGCCCTCAAAGCCCTGATTGCAGGGAAACATGACATCATACAAGTGAGACACAGAAAGCAACACTTGCAGAGTATTTGAGAACTATATGACTATAAGCTGAAGAACTCTTAGCAGCCCTGTAAAGTGTTGAGCCCTATAGGTGGTAGATTCAGAATCTAGCCAAGCCCCCCATCTCCCTCGCTGTGCCTTGAGGAATGGCTGACAGCAAAATGGGCAAAGGGTATAGAGTCTATCAGGGATCCTCGCAGCCTTTAAAACAGGCTGAAAGGGAATGAGGTCTGGCCCTTAAAGTTCAATTCAGCCAAATAGAGATTGGAGGCAGAGGCTGAAAACAGAAAGGGTAATTAGTGAAAGGAAGGAGTATGAGGGGGAGGAGGAGGACGGAGGCAAGTCAAACTCTGGAGGACATTCAAGCTCGAAGCATCGTAGGGTGACACCTGAGTCCTCGTTGCCATAGTTTGCCCAGTACTCTTCTGGGTCGAGTTTGGGCAATGACAGCTCTTCCTCCCCCAACTCATACTTGACTACTGAGGTGGTTGTTGATGGGCCTTTCCCATACAAACCGGCTTTCACAGTTTCTGAAGCTTTCTCAAAGACCCCTTTCGTGGACGACTGGGGCTTGTTCTTGTGGAACCACCAGCGGGTTTTGGTGCTGAAGGTGGTCGTAGTGGAGCCGGCAATGGAACCTGGGTCAGGCAGGGGACAAAGGGCGAAGTCCATCTCACGGAGGAAGCGAAGGTCTTGGCCCCGGCGGGTAGAGGGGGAGGCGCAGATCACCTCTGATGAAGAGACACGGGCCTCACGGAACCACTCCCACAGGGCACGGGACTCGCAGCCGCAGGACCAAGGGTTGGCATTTAGGCGGAGGAACTCGATGCCCTGCGTGTCCCTCAGGTTCTGGCTGGGCAGCTCAGCCAGGGAGTTGTTGAACAGGAAGAGCATCGTGAGGCGCCCAAGGTCACGGAAGGCGCGACGGTTCACCTGTCTGATCCGGTTGTCGTGGAGGAGAAGGCGGTCGAGGTTGACCAGGCCACGGAACACGTTCTCTGATAAGGTGCGGATGCGGTTGCCATGCAGGAACAGCTGGCTCAGGTTGATGAGGTCCGAGAAGATGTCGTCCTGCAGGAAGTGAAGATTATTCTCCTGGGGAATAGAAAATAAAGGGTTTAACTCAAAAGAACTGACAGCCTATTGTAGAAATCCCTTATGTATGAGTGTGGGCGGCTTTCTGCATGTGCATCACTGTGTGTCACACCCATCTGTACGTGTTCCTATGTCGCCCCTCACCTGCAAATAGAGGAACTGCATGCTGTAAAGCTTGTGGAAGATGTCATGGGGCAGGGCCTTGAGCCGGCAGCGGTGCATGTGGAGGCTCTGGAGCTTCTCTAAGCCCCGGAAGGCTCCTCCCTCCAGCCTGTGGAGGTTGGGGTTGTCTCCCAGATCCAACTCCTCCAAGTCCCTCAGCTCACTGAAAGCCCCTGCCTCTATCCATGTGATGTTGTTGGAGAACAGCCACAGAACCTAACGAGAGAAATCACATCAATTGAATGATTTTACTTGTTGGCATACCTCTCCTTGGATTTATTTGTAACCCTCACTTATTCATACCTGAGTCCCAAAGCCAAAAGAGCCAACTCTGAGCTCCGTGATGCGGTTGTTCTGGAGGAACACGCGCTGCGACTCATAGGGCACTCCAACTGGTACGGCGGTGAAGTTCTGTGCCTGGCAGCTCACAGTCATGGGAGTCGGGTAGCACACGCACAGATGCGGGCACGCCGATGCCAGACTCGGCTTGCCAATGACCAGCCACACCACCAGCCAGAGGGAAAGACCGCCTTTCAGAGAGCAGGCAGAGAGGGGAGGGTGAGAATTCTGAACACATGATCACTAAATCAGCAGAGTGTAAACCAATGAACACATGCCCCTATTTTGTATTACATCTAAAAATAATGCAATGCATGCAATTAACTCTCTCTTGATGCATTTGGATGGATAGATAGATAGATAAACAGATAAACAGATAAACAGATAGATAGACAGATAAACAGATAGATAGATAGACAGATAGACAGATAAACAGATAGATAGATAGATAGATAGACAGATAGATAGATAGATAGATAGATAGACAAATAAATAGATAGATAGATAGATAGATAGATAGACAAATAAATAGATAGATAGACAAATAGATAGATAGATAGATAGATAGATAGACAGATAGATAGAAGTGTTCATTAAAAAGTAACTTAGAATTCAAAAGTTAGAGTTAGAGATAAATCCTCTTCACATCAAGTATATAATCTGACAATTATATGCTTATAAATATAGTAATTTTATTTTAGCACATTTGACTTTCCCTTAAAATCATCCAATCACGAATCCATTCTCGGTGTAAAACTTATTAAATGCTACCAACTCGAGCCTTCTCTTTCTGTGTGTGTGTCCATGAAGTCTCCAAAAGCGAAGGAGACGAGGAGATGAAACTTACTTTTGCAGTTGCGCATGATGGAGTATCGTCGGCTCCGAGAAATCGAAGAGGTTTCCATCCTGAACCAAAGCCCAAAGCGAGTTAGCCTGAGAGGGCGAAGTAAAGCCTGCTATCTCCGCTGATGCCCTGGTTCCCGAGTCAGAGAGACTGAGAGTGTACCGGGTGACGGATCACACTGTGCCATATATACTCCAGCATTCCGTTTTTGCCTACGGCAGTGGGCACCGTGGAGTCTCCTACGTCACGGATCCCGGGTCATGAAAGAATGAGGGCGGCATGAACGGAGAGGGGAGGGGCCGACCGGAGGGGATTCTCTTGGAGAGCCGGTATACGCGTAAAGACGCACAGACACCGGGAGAGGAGGAGACTTTCTCAACGCACACATTCACAAAAAGGAGGGAGGGAGGGATAGAAATAGGAACGGAGGGGGTGAGCAAGGCACCGTGCCCGGTAAATGACTGGGTGACTAGGTTCGGTGGAGAGGAGGACGGCGCTCTTCCTGGCCGCTTATCTCAGACCGTTATGGTCCGTTTCCGGCGCGCTGGTTTCAGACGGAAAGATAAAGAGAGAAAGGTTCTGTATCAGGAAAGAAGGAAGCCCCCGAATTATGATTCAGCTCCAAGGGAGAATCCAGTGCCAGAGAAGAGTGACCCAAAACCATCTAAATGGTCCTTATTCATCGGAACCATTTCTCCTTAAAAGAAAAATATGTGGGATAGTTTAAGAAACCAAAATGACCGCATTTCTGAACCGTTTTGTCCTTGATCTTAATAAATGTTACATTGGGCTTTTTCTTGTCATTTTATAATCATTTGAAATTCAACCCATGGTGAGACAAGCCTCGCAAAACATTTAAATGTTTTTTTTTATACAAAGTGCAAATCTTAAGGTGGATTTTGTTAATAAATATACATTTAATCTATTCAACGATTCCAATGCATTAATAATACGTCATTATATGAAACCAGTTCTAAAAACTTTTTTTATATTTGTTGGATGTGACTTAAAAAAAAGGGGGAAATGCGTGTTAATAAGTAAAGTGAGTGTTACTAAGTAAAAGGAAATAAAATCCATAAAAGTGTCACATCACAGATTTCTGAAGATTTGCTGCATCTAAAAAATAATGTTAGACGTGGTCCATTTGATGCAATTTATATTTCCCGTAATTACCTTTGAGGGGACATGCATGTACCTTCTTATGGGTTACAAATAACAACAAAAAAATGATCTGAAAATGAGCTTGAAGCCAGTTTATGAGTTCAAAGGTAAAGTTGTCTTAGATTTGATAGCATTTAAACTTATTTTAAAAGCTGTGTCACATGGATTTTAAAAGTAACGGGATCCTGTCATGTTCAGTAGACTACAGGAATTATGAGCACCTAACATAGTTAATTTGATCATTTTTTGATTCATTAGGGACTTTTTTTTATCTTTTGAAGGGGACTTTGGCTTTCAAACACCAAATGCTATAATATGTCTATAATTTTCTGTGTGAACAAAGTTATTCCTCGTAGCATGTTAATACAAAAATGTCCCCATTCTATCTATCTATCTATCTATCTATCTATCTATCTATCTATCTATCTATCTATCTATCTATCTATCTATCTATCTATCTATCTATCTATCTATCTATACATAATATTTTATGGACTTTCAAATAAGTAAACACTTTATGTCCTACAAGGTGCAAATCTTTAAAAAAAATCAATCTATTGCTGAATAACATATGGAAATGCATTTATGTCTTTGTTATTGATAATTGACAGTTTCACTCCCTTCAGTACAAAAAAACCCAGAAATAGCATTTAGAATATGGAAAACAAAATAAAGTGGGCATTTAAAAAAAAAAACAAAGGGTAAAAATCGAGGAAATTCATCATTTAATTAATTAATCCTGAAACATTTTTATTTTCTTACAGTTTAAAGAAGCATTCTTTTTGTTATCAAATTTGATGTGAGTAAAGCCAGATGGAAGTAAAACACAAGGGGTCAAAGGGACAAGAGTGGTCAGACAGACATTAATTTCATTTATCTGGACCACTATGAAGACAATCTGTAATATTGGGCTGCACATGTGATTCCTTTTTCACTGTTTCATTACCACCAGTTGAAACCTTGTTTATTGTGTTCCTCGCTGAATTGGGCTTGTAATGAAGCAGAGATGTAGCCAGCAAGCAGAAAGTCAGCAAAACACAGCAGATGCCCTCATATGTATGCCATTTCAAGTCTGTTCTGCTTTGTCTGTGCCTCAAGCTGTTGCTGCCTGTGTCTGAGCACAAAGTTAGCAGTAGCTTTAAAAGTGATGACGATACAGTGTGATAAAATAAATAAAATGCCTTATCAATGGCCAACGGTGCTGTAATTTGAAGATTGGGTTTATAAAAGAAAAGACTGGGGGATAATAAGATCAGATCATAACAATGTTTATTGGCGGTGTGGAGCACAGACGCAACACAGCAGTAAGGGTCAGGGTTCAAATCCAACACTGCCCAGCCTTTCTGTGCAGAGTTTGCAAGTTCTCATTGTGTTACCATGGATTCTCTGCAGGTACTCTGCCTTTCTCCCAGAGTCCACACTCCAATTCTAGAATAGGTGTTGTTCTTCTGTATCTTCTGACTCAGTGATGAACTGGTGAGTTGTCCAGTGATAGCTGGGATAGACTTCACATATCAGTCAGTTATCATCAGCATACACTGGAGCGGTTTGCAAACGAGTGTTAAGAGGCTCCAAATGTGAAGTCATGGTTCCCTGTCAAAAAAATGGAGGATTGCCTCCTCCGGGTCGTGGGTGAGTTAATGAACCTGTGGTTTGGTGCGGCATCAGCAGTCATTGTTTGGTTCCGTTTTTTACTTTGTAGGATTATTGTTGATTTTGTTTTGTTTTGAAGGTTATTACTCTTTACTTCCTTGAGTTTTCCGCCTGTCTTCCTCCTGTAGTTTCTATTCGTCCTCCTCCTCTCATTGGTATGTGGAAATGAGTGTAAGTGAGTCCTAATTCTTAGTGTCTCCTCCTTCATTGTTGAATGTTCGCACCTGTCCCTGGCCCTCACCTGTCCCTGGCCCTCACCTGTCCCTGGCCCTCACCTGTCCCTGGCCCTCACCTGTCCCCTATTGTCCTCATTACTCTTGAGGACAACATCAGTGCCATCCTCTCTGTGGGATCGTCTGTTTAACCGGCCTGTGTTACTTGCCAGGCTCATGTTAGTGCCTGTTCTCCTCTGTCCTCTTTCCTTGTACTCCAGTATCCACTATTTTGTGAGTTTTGTGTCTCGTGAGTAATTGTTTTGTACTTTGAAATTGTAGAGTATTATTTGCTATTTTGTCATTTTGGATTATTTGTCACTTTTTTATTTCCATCTGTGTTTGTCTTGTTTTCAGATTAATACAATTTTGTGCTTCTGGTTTACATTTAGTTTACCTTTTGTAGATTTGACGGCTTGTTTTGTTTTTTTAATTAGACTTCATTTAACCTTTTTGAGCAGTGATTGCATCCGGGTCGTGTATTTTTACACAACAGTAATGCAGGTGTTTTATTGGTCAGCTGTGGTGACGAGAGAGCTGAATAGTAAAGCATAGCTCTCAATCCACCCACTCATCTGCGTTGCAACCCTCACCTCTGGTCATGAGCTGTGGGTAGCGACCCACAGAATGAGATCCAGGAAACAAGCGGCTAAATGAGCGTCCTTTAGGGTGTCTCGACTCCGCTTGGAGATAAGGTGCAGATCTCGGACATATCATGTTAAGACGCCTCCAGGATGTCTCTCTGTGAAAGTTGGAGGGACAGTATATATCTCATCTGGCCAGTGAACGCCTCAGGATCCCTCAGCTTGAGCTTGAGAGTGTTGCTTTGCTTGAATTAGACGTAATATGAAAAATACATTTGAAAATATATTTGATCAAAACTATGGAGCCAGTGGCAGACCACCAACGACTGATAGAATGTATAGGTATTTTACATGTATGATGGACATATACTGACCCTCAATGTAGAAGATGACCGCTGTTTAGCCCCCGAATTAGAAAAGTCTAAGATCCACTTGATATGACTGAGACTGAGAGGCATGGGTGAGGAAACAACAGAGGCAAGCACTATACAGTAGAACACAGGAGGCACAGAACATGACTGTACATGACTGTACAATCACATCTGCACATTTGACCATCCACACGCCAAGTACTCCACACACACTCACACACACACACACACACACCAGCGTCTTTCTGCTCTAAGGCAAATGAGCCTCAGCAATGATAAACAAATGAGTAATGGAAGGGATCCGTAACATGGTGAGTGATGCTGATCCATCACACCTGCTACTCTGTCATTGGCCGGTCTTGTGTATTAGTTGCTGTGCCCACTGACCAGCAGGGACCAACACCTCACAGGCCTCCCCTTCACGCACACCCACAGTAACAGCAGTGCATGTTTATCTGTAGGTCAGTGTATGTTTGCGCGTGTGCGTTTGCACACCCGCCTCTTGAGGTCGTACTTAGTCTAAATGCCACCACGGCGTGTCGCTCTAACCGTGTTGCGGCAGAAACCCACCCAGCAGGTTTGCAGGCTCTGTCTGCTCAGTGAGTGTGATGTTGTGTCGGTGTAATCCCACACAGAAACAAACCAAAGCTTTCCCGGACCACACCCACTGCAGAACATCTATCAGCTTATCCGTCCGGCCGTCTGAACCTCTGCCTGTACCTTTCCCATCGTGTGTGCAACCTGCTGGAGCTTGATATACCTAAGAGCTGCCGAGCCTCGATCTACTTGTATCATTTGAAGAGTGCGTCACTGCACCTTCCAACAAGGGGTGTTTTTAGCTTTCGCTCTGCGAAGATATCCTGCTTTCTGTTTAACAGATCCAAAAACACCTCCTGGGTAGCAGTATATCCAGCTGCTGTGGCTGTGCAGTTCTGTCCTGCGTGACGTCAACATAAGTAGATGTTGAGGAGGTTCTGCTCCAGAGTTGAATATATAGAACATTTTGCCCTTTATTAATATAAGTGATGTTCTCCTGTGGCTGAACTGCAGTCCTCTCATATGTAATTAACACAGGCTTGAAAACACGTCATGGAACGTGATTGATTTAAATCTAGCTCTAATTAGGGGAGCAGGACTATTACATGGGTCATTTCCTTCATGAGCGCAGTGGACTGTTTGCATGCACAACCTGTACATTAAAAATCGATGAAGAAGCTTTTGAACCCTTGGAAAGAAAAGTGAGTGGGCATGCAAGCCTTCTGATGGTTGCTACAGATCGTCTCATGTCGATGCGATGAAAGAGTTTCCTTTGGATCTTTGTATTATGGAGCACAAACAACGTGCACACACAATTTCCACCCTCAGAATCCGAGGAAGGGTGCTGTGATTCCACCTGGAGGCTGTGATGTGCATGAAAGGGAAGGACTGATTCAGATGAATGAAACTCAGACAGTAGCACGAGGAAGAGTGGAAGGAAGGCAGGATTTGGACGGGACATGTATACATCTGGATGATGACTCAAGATGTCATCTTGTTTTCTAGGAAATACTCCGACACATTACTCATCGGCACGGTCCATCACCCTCTCTCTCTCACGCTCACAGAGGCAGCAGCATCTTTCAGCGTCTGCCTAATTGTCACAGACAAAAGCGATGGGTGTTTACTTGAGCGTCACTCTCGCCACCCTTCTCCTACATCACTTTCCTCTTTGTCTTCTATCTTCCTTCCTTCCTTTTTTTTTTTTAGCCAGTCTTATTTGTTCTTGTCCATGGCGTCAGCACTACCGCTTAACCATATACTGCTGCGTTCATTCCTCGCAGCCTGGAGGACAATGGCCGCTGGAGTGACACGTTATTAGTTTCTGCTAATTTAGTGGCTAAAAAGAAATTTCCGGAAGCCAACATCACTTTTGATTCATTATCTTCCATCATTTTTAAGCGAATAATAACAATAATATTTCCTTTATTTATCATTTTAAACAGTACAATGTCGTGACATTTGTCTATGTATTTAACACATCCCTGAGGGAGCAGTGGGGGGCCACTGTGAAGCCTGGGGAGCTGAGGCTTCAGGGTCTTGTTCAAGGACCCACGGCATGTTGCGTCTGGGACTGGACTTGAACACTGGACTGTTCTACCCACTGAGCTAAAGCCCTTCCAATATTTCGTTACCTTAAACTTTTATAGGAATAATATCCTCTTTAAATCAAAGTTAGTGTTGATAAGTGCTTTATATTAGTGAGTAGGATAACTTATAAAAATAATCCACATTGAAATATTGTTTTTATTAACAAGTGTTAGTGTTTGGAAAAAGTTGGTATTGTGCGTTAACTTGCCAAATTGGGGTGCCAAGACCCCGAATTGTGTGCTTCTGCCAAAAACTTCACCACCTCCAGCACTGATGACGTATTTTCCTGTAACGTCCTTGTCAGAAACGCATCAGCACACATTAACGTTCCCACTGCCATATATATGTGGTGTAATGTATCCCAGAGCACCTGGACAAATGGTTTTGGTGATTGGATCACGATACACATTGTTGGTCATTTAAGCTTGTATTTACCCAAACACCCCAAACACAGTTTAAAAACCAAGTCATAACAGAGTCAAAGATCCTTAGCTTGCAGTGATTTTAAGGCACACCTTTTCTGAATGTCTTTAAAAACCTCAAGACCCGCACCGTCAGCTGCGCCGCCCAGCACAAATCCTTACCCATGACTCCTCCCACCCATTGCTATCTTGGATTTCTGGTAGACAGTGTTGTTTTTTGGAAAATTTTTGCCTTTCTGTGTTTAAGGCACCTTTTACTCAGTGGGTAGAGGAATCATACCTCAACTGGGAGACCAGGATCCAAGCCCCTGACACAACATGCCAAGGGTCCTTGAACAAGACACTGAAACCACAGATTATTACTTGTATTTTTATTTTATTTTTTCAAGCTCGATGCAGACGCAGAGAGATTAGTGTGAGACTCAGAAAAATCATTGACCCTAATTATGAGATCAGCAGTTAATCAGAATCCCAAAGCAGCTTTGTCATAGTTTGCATTATATTGTGTATTTATACACCGATAAGCCATAATATTAAAACAACCTGCCTAATATTGAGTAGGTCCATTTTTTTTGGCATTGTGGAAAACAGTCGGAACCAGCATTAACATTTTCTGCAATTTGTGCTTCAACAGCTCCTCTGTGCATCAATGAGCCTTAGGTGCCCATGATCCTGTCGCTGTTCAGCCAATGGCTTTTCGTTAGACCAGTTTGGTAGGTACTCACCACAGTAGACCAGGAACACCCAACAAGATTTGCAATTCTGGACATGCAGTGAGCCAGCAGTTTAGCTAACCTGTATTTAGCCCTTGTCAATGTTTCTCAGATCCTCTTGCCCACTTTTTCCATTTCACACAACAATTTCGGGACCAAGCGCTGAGCTATTAACATTTTACATCTGGAGATAAAACACAGCTTTCCACAAAAAGAACATTTTACCAAAGGTCATGTATGGATGTTGCTGTGAGATGTTGTGGAAATGCTTTGCTGCTTGACAGCCAAACTTACTGCTTATCATTGAGAGGAACATGAAATCTGTACCAGAGAATTATGAAGGACAATGTCAGATGGGATAGGCTCCAGCCCCCGCGAACCTGAACGGGATTAATGTCAGATCATCTGTAAGTTGGTGCTGAACCCCATCGAGATGCTGCGTGAGACCTAAAATTACAAGTCGGTCAAAATTCTGATCGGGGAATGTCAGAGACTGATATCTGGTGATCAGAAGCATTTAATTGCAGTCGTTGCTGTTAAAGTGAAACGATTTGTTATGAAGTTCTTGGGGTGTGATTCATTTTCCATACTGATTTAGGCATTGGATATCTTTTTTTCAAGTCTGTATTTCATCTTTCGTGTATTTATTTCACCTAATTTGACACATTTTTCATCCTTTGCACTGCATTTATAATTTCAAACTTGTGTTTGGAACACACACACCCGGATAAATGTGTTCTGTCTTTATTCAAGCTGCCTTTGTTTTTAGTTAATTTTGTTGAGTTGAGCAGGAGACACTCACAAAACAAGAAGAAATCAGGATTGAATCCAATTCTTCCTATTCTTATTTTGGTAACTTCCTCTCCTTCTCTTTCATTGGCAGCAGAACAATTGTATAACACTCAGCAATATGTGATTGTGTGTGTTCAGATCAATACTTTCCACTCTCCCTCCTCCAGGGCCTCCCTCACTCTCTCAATCACTCCTTTCATTTCTCCACAACGTATCTGCTTCACTGTCCTCACTGATAACTAAATTACCATAAAGCACTTTCAGCAGAACTGTGATCTCATTCTCACTAGAAAGTCATGACATAATCCACCTCATTTAAACTCATAAGAATCAAACAAATGATCAAACAGGGAGGTACCCGATTCCATCTAAACATCTTATGCTTTTAATAATCCAGGCTGAACATCGGGAGTGATTTAAATTCCAGATGAGATTGGAGAAAAATCTTCCATAGTGTCAGCCCATTTAAACCAGCAACATGTCTCTTGGACCCCGTTCCAACCAGGACGTTGAAAGATATTTTACACACAGGATAGGCCTTTATGAAGGCTGTGTACTAAAGTCCCTCAGAATTAGCTATAAATACACATATTCTTCATATTTTTCTTGGTCCAGAGGTTTTATCCAGGAACAAGGGAAGTACTACTGACAGGTGGAGTAAATAACATCCATTATCTCATTACTATGTAACATATTAGTGGGTTCTATGGTGGCCGACAGGGGTAAACGTACTGCAACTTAAGAAGACACATGCAAATAGACACAACTCATGCAAATTTAGAAACGCATCTCAGATGTACTGGACTTACGGGTGTTCCTGCACTGGTTAGTACCCACCAAAGTGTTCTAAGGAAGGACAAACAGTGAACTGGAGACAGTGTCATGGGCGCCCCAGGTTAACTGACGCATGTGGGCAATAAAGGCTAACTTGTGTTGTCCCATTCCCCAGAGGAGTAACTTTAGCACAAATGATGGAAAAGTGAATGCTGGTTCTGGCTGAAGAGTGGTTGTTCTGGTAAAAGAGGGACACAGAAAATATTAGAAAGAGGGTTTTAATTTTATGGCTGATATTGCATAAGGGCTCTCCAGCAGTGAAAAAATAAAACTGAGTTTCCATTCATCCTTCTCGTGTATATTCCCTGTTGCAAAAAACAGTGATGTTGTAGATAATTATTACGTTTTTATTACAGTTTCATTCGTCAAGTCCCCGAAATGTGTCACACGCCATATATCAATAAAGTCAGGGAAGTATTGTTCAGGTCAAAGCAATACTGCTGTGCGAGGATATTACATTTTATAGCAGTTCCCAAGGATGTTTGTTCGGCCAAGCAGCTCACAAATTATCCTGGGCTCTGAGAGGAAAGGTGTAAAAAGCCTTCATCATATAATCTTGGAAAAAACCCTACAGCGAATAATATTTTTCACAGCGTAGGTTGGTAGGTTTCTTGTCTCGCATTAACCACGTACAAGCTCTCTGCACGCTAGCCTTGTTGTTTTAAATTTTTCTGCTTGGAGACAGGGTTTCTTTATTGCGTATTTGATCAGGCTGTTGCACAGAGGACAGATAGTCAGTCAGGGCATATTTTCTCTCTCGAATCAATTAGTTTTTCTCTTCTCCGATCTGTAACAGTGTTTAATTTGCTCCCGCATACTTTCTGATTCTCTCTACCTCCTACCTCCTTTAATGATGTTATCTCAGCAAAGGCACACTAATATGGGATTGATAGGGAATCCCATTTCCCTTTTTAAACATGTCTCACAACAACCTGATTCATCTCATTATCCCCCCCATGTGTCATCTGTGCTTTTTATTGGATCTGCATCTGTTTTTATAAAGCTGTTTGAGCATTCAGGTCACATCAAGGGTACAAGGTACCAGTATTTACAGCAAAGATGCCCATTGTTTTCCAGATGTACCTCAAAAAGCAATTCATGGATCATTTTCAAACTTTATACCCTATTACACTTTAGTAGAGGAAGATATGGATTGATTGTGTATTTCTGAGACTAGGGGGAGCTTTAGCTCTAAATGTTTTTGGGCCATCATTTCCAAACCATTGATACGATTTTGTCCAAATTTGACACATAAGAATCGGGATCAAGGACACCTATCCTGTTTAAATCATATTTTAGCCGTATTTATATCCAATAGTTCATATTTTACTCTATATGTGGAGCGTTTCTACTACAAAATACAATAATGGCATTGCTTGTACAACGAAGAGGATTTGGGACTTTTCGGGGCGATACTCTTGTTGTCGGGGACGACAGCATAAGTCTAGTGAAGAGTCACCAATAGTATTACATTCCAGCATTGAACAGTGCGCCGCGGCCCTCCGTCTTGCTTTCCCCAAGTCGTGGGAGATATTGTTCTAAAGCACTCAGAACACAATTGAACACACAAAACACTGATTGGCATAAAGGAAGATGTATTGTAATTACAATACTGGAAAACACAAATCTGATCTCACAAACAGGATAAGTCGGTGTCAAAGGAATTATTACAAGGAGGTTGGAATATATTTGTTTTTTAAAGCATACATAGGGTAATAATAATAATAATACATTTAATTTATAATGCACTTTACATTTGGATCAAATCTCAAAGTGCTACAAAGCAAAAGCAGATAAAAGCATCAATAAAGAATAAAATAATAACTATACCATATTAGGGGACTGTAGAGTCCATCCATTGAACCATAACCATATATGATGAGTATGATGTCCATAGGTCGCCTTCCTCGGGGTCATTGATGCTATTTTAAAGAGACGCCACTGTTTTCTTTACCTTAAGGAAGGACTAGACTAATGTCACTATCTGTTGTTTGAGTAACGTACAACAAACCATTTGCTCTTAAGCTCAAGCATAGACCAGTAAACTGTCTTAGAACTCAAAGAGAATATGAAGTTGATCAGTGGTCGATCAGTCACATTTCCTTCACATCCTCACCTCACCTACACTTAGTGGGGGTTTTCACTTGGGAGAGCCTGAAGATCACGTTTCCAATCAGGGTGGTGCACCATGCAGTGTGTTACCGGGGCCCTCCTGCTGGCACCCCTTGCCAGGGACTGGGGTTACGTCACTGGGGCCCCACCCGCCCCATGCCACCGGTGGTAGCTTCCAGTGGTAGTTTTCTATTTTATCACACCAAAACGTATTTGTTTTCAGGTTTAACATTACTTCTCTATACAAAGATAAAAATACATTTCAACACACAAATGTTTCCAAGATAAACCTTACAGCATTTTTTATAGTTTATTCTGGTCGTAATGTCACATAATTAGGGCCTGAACGCAGAATACGGCTCAGAATACTGCTCCTAATGATATGCTGTCATTTACTTTTTTTTCCCACCCATTGAATTCCCAGGAGGGGGAGCTTTACCATGCTTGAATACTCGTTAAACTTTACACATACATCAGTCGCGGTGAAGATGTACATTTATAATTGGTTCTGGCAAAGGGCGTGGCCAATTGCTGATGGTGTAACCTGACAGGAAGTCGGTCAATTTCGAATGAAATGTGCTTAGTATGTCTTTTTGTATTGTGTGGTATGTTATCATACGTATGTCGGATAGTAGGTATTTCTGTTTGGTTTCACCAACTGTCAACACAGATCCTAATGAGAGTATTTCAATCCTTAATTGAAGTTGCAAGCAGCATTGAAAGGGTCCCTGCAGCAGGCTGACTCCAAATCCGTGACCAGTACACCTGCATCTAAACACAGGTATGACTAAATAAAAACATTCTTCATTAGGGGAACTTATTAAGGCTTACATGTGATGCATAAATCAAGTGCTATTCCATAGCTAGAAATAACATGGGAAAAGAGTACATTAAAAATTATTGTGCAAACCACTTTACAAAAACTAGATTAAATTTTAACATAGGCAGGTCTCAGGCCCAGACAACGCATCAATTATTGTTGGTTTTGAATGTGAATGGCGAAAGGCACCAATTTGAGATGGCCGTGTTGATGTTTAATAGTCTATCGGAGGAAAAAAAGGCTCAATAAATAAATAATAGATTAAGGACTTATCGGTGCACAGACTGCCCATAAATGGATTGAAGGAACTGTGTACTTCCTCTCCCTTTCCTATCAGACTGAACAAGAAGGTGGACACATGTAGTGAGGAACTGGTGACTAAATTAATGAACAACCACTCATTAATTGATGGATTAATGACATCCCAACAGGCTGCAGCTTCTAAAGCCAGTCCTCCCTCCTCTACCTACCATACTGTATCTTCATCTCTAGTCATCAGCCCCCCTCTCCTCTCTCCTTGCATCCGTCTGTTCCCCTTTAATCTTTTATTTTTAACCCACTGGCATGCCTCATGCGTGACGCAGATGGGCATGTAATACGGACATTGTAAACTAAAGAGGGATGCAAACAGAGAGATCGTATCTTATGTGAGAGAGGAAAGCAGGCAGACGAGGAGGGGGAGCAACTTTTGTGGCGAGATGCAGGGAGGAGGAGGCAAATATGTTGTCATCCTTCAATTACGCACAACTCGAGTGAAACAGGTAGCAAATCCTGGAATATGTCACCTAGCAGACATCTTTGAAACACATTCCATCATTTTTCTGAATCCCCTTCTGTGGTGTAAACCCTTTTAAAACAAAAAAACAACCTCTGTGTTGGATCATTCCCACTGATTCTTTCTCTGTCCCATCCATCTTCCTGAAAGCTCTACACACCCACTTGTTTGTTTGAATAGACAGAAAAGGAGTTACATCTCAATCTTACATCACTCACCAGTCAGTCTGAGACTGACATACAGTCACTAAATGAGAATCAGTGTTTGATGATGCACGCCAACTGTCAGGTTGAAGTGTCCATGCACTCTAGTGTGCTTGCATACGCATGTGCATGAAATACAGAGTTATAGGCTTTAAATCATTTGTGCAAAATGATTTATTAATTATATATTTGTTAAGCTGCTGGATCTGTTTTCATGCAGCACAGAGGAAAGTTTGTCTGTCCTCGTCGAACCCATCCCACCCCCATTTCATCTTAAAAAGTGTTATAATTACTCATTATTGGGCATTGAGACTCACTCCTACTCAACATATGCGTGCAAGCTCTCTCCAAACTTATACATCACATTTAACAATGGCTGAATCAAATGCACCGCCAGTGGTAAAAAATTAACGTGGCTAGTAAAATTAGCTGTGAGGACACATTCACTTGCTGGCAATGAAATACAGATGATTTTTACTGTGTCGAAAAACCACAGAGGATCATCTTCTTGCTGATTTTAGTTGGTCCGTACCTCGTTCAGCTTCCTGTGAATGTCTTCATACTTCGATGATCAACAACAAACGTGACTGAAACAAAGACATTCATTGAAATATATATAAACAAAATGTTGAAAAGAACTGACAAAATAGTTCAAAAAAAATAAGAGGCAAATAAATGTGTGTAATAAATGAAATAACAAAGACATAAGGGTAGCAGAGTGATGTAGGATTGGGGGCTTTTGTTTGTGGAGCTGGCATGGTCTCCGTCTGGTCGCGTGGTTGTATTCACTCCAGGTGCTGTTGTTTCCGCCCACAGTGAAGAAACATGCAATATGGTTGAAATAGTGACTGGAAAACTTGCCTGAGGGTGTGATTATAGGTGTGAACGGTCGTTTGTTTCTATGTGGTTGTGACTTGTCCCAGTGACCCCCTGCCTTTCTGTGTCAGCTAGGATAGGATCAGAAATCAGACGAGTCTGCCCAGTATAAGAGCTTATAGGTAATCATAATAAATGAATAAGCCACATTGTTTGAAGTATCAAAATAAGTAAAAATGAATTAAGTAAAATGGACCGATGAATAATGCTTTCAAAGGGACAAACGGCAGACGCAAAATATTCAGCCATAACAGTTGTCGAGACTATTAATCATATTTGAGATGCCTTAGATACAAAAGGGAAACAGTGATCTGTTGCTTTCCACTTTCATTTGCACTGCTTAAGCCTCCATTCGTTTTCCCCTACTATCATCTGCCAGTAATTTTTACATCTGTAGATATTCCTGGGAATATAATTTTTATGGTCATCCACTGACCTGTCATTCACAAAAGGGAACTCTATCTTTAAGTGTTGACAGAAAGAGAGAGAGAGAGAGAGAGAGGGAGGGAGTGAGAGAGAGAGAGAGAGAGCGCAAGAGAGAGAGAGGGAGAGAGCGAGAGAAGGGGGTTGGGAGGGAGAGGGGGGGGGGGGGCGGGACAGACAAACAGACAGTCAGACAGACAGACAGACAGACAGACAGACAGACAGACAGACAGACAGACAGATAGATACATCCCAACACTTGTTATTCCCTAATATAAAATGCGCAAAATGCACTATAAGAGAGCAGAAAAAAATAGAAAACCTCATAAAATTTTAAAATACACTGAATATAAATGGCACTCAAATCCAGGATCACTTAAAGCAGTATACTTCTAATCTTTATGGAGAAATTAATGTCTTCAGAAATATAGGAACCACACCACCACAGCAACAACAAGGCTCCTATTTAACCAGTTATGAATGGAAATCACTCGTCTCCTGATCAAATTCAGCTAGGAACAGATTCTGCCCTCAGTCATAGTTCTATTGGTGGTTAGATAATAGTAGGATATGATCAGATATCTGATGAGGCTGAAAGTTTAACATGAAAGACAGGAGGATCTGAGATTTAACAGGGTAGATTGTTTTGTTTTTTTAAAGTGATAAAGGCAGTAAGTTGCTAAATGTTGAACAAAATTTGAAAATTTAAGTTGCTCGTAGTGGTTATTGAGTATTTATAAAGAGAAAACCTAGTGTATGACTAAATCATTATCGATTCATAAGTTCCTTATAACATTTAATAGTAAAGTGGTAATTTTGTAACCAAAATAATATTCTATTATCTAAGCTTTATTTTGTTGCTGTCTCATAGTAATATCCACATTTCCATTCACAGTTTTCTAAATGCATTTTTCTTTGTAACATTTGGTTTCCAACAAACATGAATCTGTGACCAGCACAAAAGCAAAAACAGAAATATGTTTCCTAAACTATGCAAACACATAGAGCTCTGTAATGTGTAGCATTGGCAGAAGGGAGAAGAGGACGATGAGTATGAACTACTAAAGTACTTGATTATTTTCTACTAACATGTGTCCTCTATATACAGCTACATGATATTAGTATTTCTCGTCTTCCTCCTGGATGCTCTTCACATTTGAGACAAGAGTCATGCCTAATTCTCTTCACACATCTCTAATCACAGCCTCCCAATCTGGTAGTCCATTTAATTTCCCATGACTCCCTCTGCCTGTCAGCGCCTCTGCTGCCTTGCGTCCGTTATTGTTGCCTGACATGTCAGCCACTCCACCGCCACCACCATCGTATCCACCTGTTGGCTCCGGGTAAGTAAGTAAATTAAGCTTTATTTTGATAGCACCTTTCAGAAACTGAGGTTGCGAAGTGCTTTACCAGGCATCAGAGACAAAAATCTGTTGTTAGAAAAAGAAAAAATAAAGAAAGAGGAGTAAATGCCAATCACACAGGCATCTGAACCCAGTGCAACTCACGTAGACGCAAAAAAACAAACAAATTCTCAAACAAATTATAGAAAAACTAAGCCAGGTGATGAAATTGGGTTTTTAGGAGTTTTTTAAAAGAGTCACAGACTCAGCTGATCTGAGGGGGGGGATGTTATCCATAGTATAGGAGCAAGGGCAGTAAATGAACGTTCACCTTTTGGTCTGAGATTTGTTAATGGTCCAGTAAGCAGGAGCTGGTTCGGGGACCTGACGGGCTGATTAACTGTTTAGCTCAGATGTGTCTACATGGGCTAAGTCATGATTAGACTTGTAGCTTATTAAGAGTATCTTCAAATCTATCCTATTCTTGACGGGCAACCAGAGCAATTAGGCGGAAACTGATGTGATGTGTGATCGACAATGACTACCGGTTAAAAGTCTAGCCGCTGCATTCTGGACTAACTGAAACAGAAATCAAGACTGGAAAAAAAAAGGAAGGTGTGAATGATAAGTTCAAGGTCAGTGGTTGAAAGTAACGGTTTAATTTTGGCGGTGTTTCTTAGCTGAAAGTAGCAGGATTTAATCAGTTTATTGACATAATCAACATTTAGTTGAGGGTGAAAGTAACACCGAGGTTTTTGGTATAGGGTTATTCCAGGTGAACGAGTGGACCTATGTGCTTGAAAATGTATTCTATGTGTATTTCTGTGCCATCCAATTCTTTATGGCAGGTAGACAGCTATGGAGAGAATTTATGTTGGAGTAGTTATTTTGTTTCATGGACATATACAGCAAGGTATCATCAGCGTAACAGTGGTATGATATACAAGCAAATCCATTTATTATCTGGCCAAGGGGAAGCCTGTAGTTGGGAAATAGGATTGGGCCAAGAACTGAGCCTTGCGGCACTCCTTATAACAGTGGGGCAGATGGTGGTGAATGGTTTCCGATAGACACAACAAAACCTGTGTCTGATAATTATAATCGGAGCCACTGGAGGGCTGTACCTGATCACCGACAAGTCTGTGTATCTGTCAAAGATGATGGAGTGACCGATGGTGTCAAAAGCAGCACCTACGTCGAGTAGAACCAGGATGGATGGTTTACCTGCTGTTAAGAGGATGTCAGTGGTGATTCTTAGAGGAGCGGTTTCAATGCCCACGGTTTTGGCAAAGGAAGTACTAGAGCTTGTCAAAGATATTATTATTATCAATAGCTTGGGGAGTTGATCAGCGTCGAGTTTTGGGTGATAATAATTGACAAATGGATCTGAATCTGTTATTTGATTGATTAATGCCAGGTTTCTTTAGAAGGCTTATTTCATACTTTCCTTGTCTGACTGAACTGTGTTTTTATTCATTTTTTTCCTTTTGGTGCTGAATGCCATGCATCATATTTTAGCCAATTTGGCCCACCACTTTCAAACCATTCATTTTCACCTAAAAGAGGGTGTGGTCATGACTTGCACCTACTCTGCAACCATTCAAGCAGGGAGAGAAGGATAAATCAAAGGATAGAAAAAAACAAAACCTTCATACGAAGGTGTTGTACTTATGTGTGAAGGGTATTCACATATAAATACACACATGAATGAAGTGTACCACTGAATTGGGCCCCCAAAAAATGTCTTTATCTTTGTCCCTATCATTAGGGGGACAAATGATAAAGACATATTTAATATATCTAGAAAAAACTACCAGTCCTCTCACTACTGCTGCTACATAATAATAATAATATTAATAATAAGACTACGACTGAATGTGGGGTGCCAATTATGTGGGGTGCCAATTAAAATTGCTTCGGTTTCGGAGCTGTTCAACTGGAGAAAGTTGTTTTTCATCCACACCTTTATCTCCTCCAGATAAGCGCAGAGACATGATAGGGGAGATGATGATGACGATGAGGATGAAGAGGCTGCGCAGGAACATGCGTCAGTTTTTATGTAGATTTGCGTGTCATCAGCGTAACAATGGAATGAGAGTCCATATCGACTGATAACATGGCCAAGGGGAAGCATGTATAGTATGAAGAGAATGGGGTCAATGACTGATCCCTGGGGGACCCCACAGATAACGGTGTATGTCAGGGACCTTGAACTTTCATGGGAAAGGTATTATGTTCTGTCAGTGAAGTAGGATTGAAACCAGTTTAGGGCGGTGGCAGTGTGTCCAGTGGTGTGATGTAGGTGTTTTAGGAGTATTCCATGGTCAACTGTGTCAAAGGCAGCAGAAAAATCAAGGAGAATCAGGAGGGAAGTTGACCCAGCATCTGTTGCCATCCGTAAGTCATTTGTGACACTAAGCAGAGCTGTTTCTGTGCTGTGGGCGGAGCAGAAACCAGACTGAAAGGTTTCAAAGAGGTTGTTGTATTTGAGGTGATCCTGGAGGTGGGCAGCAATTACTTTTCCAGAACTTTGGAGAGGAATGGGAGTTTGGAAATGGGCCTGTAATTAGAAAAAACTTCTGGATCGAGAGTAGGTTTTTTTGAGGAGTGGTCTGATTATGGCAGCTTTTAGGGCAGGTGGAACAAAGCCGGCCTTGATGGATTGGTTTATTACAGCGGTGATCATGGGACTGATGGAAGAGATGTTACTTTTCACTAGGGCCGTAGGAAAGGGGTGGAGGGCACAGATGAAGTGTTTCATCGTCAACCTCCTGCTGTGAGATTTCTGGGAAGCACTTTAGAGGCTGGAAGATCTCAAACTGTGAGTAAGCAGACTGGATAGGAAGAGTGGAGGAACCAGAAGGGACAGAACATTGAGTAAATTTTCGATTTGAAGAAAGCCATGAAATTATTACAGTGCTCTTCTGTACTTTCTAAGTAAGTGGTACAGAGGGTGATAGTGGAAAACAGCTGCTTAGAATTTCCAGGACTGGTTTTGATAAACCATTCCATATATACATGTAATAATAACAGTAATATATATATATTGTAGTATAGTAGTAGAATTATAGTAATAATACTATTAATATGAACTTTATTTGTATGAATGCAGCAAGTACTAAAAATGACAGAGAAAGAATAGAATATGAAATAATAGAGATAAATAATTAACTCATATTGAAGCATATGAGTTAATTATTTATCTCTATTATAAATAGAGATAAATAATTAATCTCTATTTGACTTAAATGTCAGAAACTATTTAAACGCTGTGGATAGCACATTATATTCGTTTATCTTTGATTGTCTAGCTCACAAAGCTATATGTATAGATAGCTTTTTGAAGAAAGCCATGAAATTAAAATTATGTATATATAGCTTTGTGATTTTTCAACTAATATAATGTTCATTTTCAACTTGCTTTAGGTTACTAAATGTATGTTTTAATCAATTTAACTATTCTACTGCATTAATGACATATTCTGGATTACATCTAACCTCTTCTGACAACATATAGAACCAATTGATGTAAAACAAGTTGGGAAAATACAGTTGTATTGCATTAATGTTATGTAAAAACAATCAAAAAAGTTTAAAAAAAAAACAATTGTATGTAAATAAAAAGGGAAATACTTTCTTCCTAAGAACATAAGTATTCATAAATGTTTGTGCCATGGGGCGGCATTTAAAAAAAAAAATTGAGGTTTATTTAATGAATTTTCTAATATCCCCAATAATTGTCCTTTGATGACAAACTGGGTCCTTCAGGGTTAATATAAATAGTACAAACAGAGATGCATAAAATTGGAATAATAGTTGTAATAAAACTAAGCTAAGATAAGGATGATAGTAAAATAAATAAAAAATGATCGCATTTAGGTTAAGAATAGCATACATTAAATATGTAGCATCTGTAGTAAAGCAGCAGAAGTGCAGAGAAAAGCACAGATTGGTTTCAAGCACATCTCTGGAAAAGGAAGAACCACTTAATTGCTAAAGTCAAAAGTAGCTTTCTTCTGAAAATATAAAGTGGGCTGGCTACTCTGGTGTCTAACTAACAGGAAATATATCCGAGATTTTCTTTTGACTTTTTCTGTGAGCGTCCGTTCAACCAACAGCAGACAGAGTTTTTAAAGAGAGTGTGCTTCATCCGAGCCCATTAAGAGTTCGGAGTATGAAGAGGAAACCAGGTCCACTTATAAGAGGAGTGACTTATTAGAAGGAGACACCGCTGTGATTTCATCAGTTTGTGTCACAACAAAGTCGACCCCTGACTTTGACTTTGACTGAAATAGAGCATTTGATTAAAACCAACCTCCTCAACCCATTGAGGCTGGCATATAAAAGTTAATCGCCAGGGAAAGATTCCTAAGTAAACAAATGAAAGCGCATGCACACACTTCATTATCTAGAACAGTTTCTGACAAATAGGATAAACCTTCGTCTACGGTGTAGAATGACCTCCTGAGAGAGTATCCAATCAGGCTGCTGCGAGGAGCAAGAGGTGTAATGCTGGAACGAACGTGAGGAAGACGAGATTGGGCAGATATGCGACTGTGTGCGTCTGTGTCTGTGCGTCTGAGTGTGTGTGGGTGCGTCTGCGTGTGAGTGGGTGTGTGGGTGTGTGGGTGTGTATGTCTCTCTGGTTTTCTACTCATTATTTATCAGTTCCTCACCTCAAGGAGCCATTAGGATCTTATAAGCTATCTCACAATGCCCTGCTGCTGAAACAGTCCCAATTCACAGAGTGACATCAGAGGCAGGGATGGAAATAAGTGTGGCTGCATGCATTACTGTGTGTGTGTGTGTGTGTGTGTGTGTGTGTGTGTGTGTGTGTGTGTGTGTGTGTGTGTGTGTGTGTGTGTGTGTGTGTGTGTGTGTGTGTGTGTGTGTGTGTGAGAAAGAGAGTCTACTCACATATGAGGGTATGTGTGTATGTGTGTTGTAACTTGTGCGTATTTCTACACGGCTGCATGTCAGTCTGACGTCAATACTCCTCCAATCCATATTTAACTACATAGAGATAAGACACCTACTAGGTGCTATGAGTCTTCTCCACTATGTATTAATAGACAGAGCCAACCTGGGTGCTCCTGACAGGTGAAGTGTGTCTCTCCCTTTCTTGAGTGCGGGGAAGAAGAGAGCCATGATTAAATTGAGATTTTTTAAAAGTTTATTTCAGGAATGGGACTGCATGGAAATATGTTGTGATAGAATGGGGGTGTTTAAACCTCTAGAATGTTTTTTCCACAGTGTAAAGTGACCAAGAAACATGTGACATCTCAGAGAAATATTCCCTCTGCAGTTTTAGATGCATACAGTGAGACCAAAAGGGATGTTTCAATACTTGGCAAGGTAATCACTTTTGACTAACTTCTGTTATTCTCTCATGCTGTAAGTGTGATGAGTACAGAATAAGCGACCGACCACGAGATAGCACTCAGCTGTCCGGCAGAGGAAGCGCCTAGGACGAGCCACGTTAGGGCGTAGGGTGGTGGTTTAGCGGCACGCCACCTAATCCAAAAGAAAATGCTATTTGCTTGATCCTCATATTTGCATTTTAAGAAATCTGAGGGGGAAATAAGATAACAAAAGCTCTAAAGCCATGTTATTGAGAAGCATAATAAAGTATCTGTCAAGCAATAATCTCTCTCTCTCTCTCTTTTATTTTATTTTTTTTACTTATTATGATTTAATAAATTCAAATACCCTGCCAGCACATTAGAGAGTCAGTGGTAAAAATCATATCTTTTTCTTCAGGTCAATGTTTCTGGCCCTCTGGATCAGCAGCGACAGTTAATGTGACAGCTAGCCTGAGGGGTTAGTCTGACAGTTAGTATGCCAGTTAGCCTGCTATCTAGCCCGACAGCTAGTCTGACAGTCAGCCTGAGAGTTAGTCTGACAGTTAGTCTGACAGTTAGTATGACAGCTAGCCTGCCTGCTATCTAGCCTAACAGTTGGCCTGACAGTCATTCAGGGATTTATCCTGACAGCTCGGTAGTTATTGTGACAGTCAGACTTACAGATAGCCTGTGGGTTAGTCTGACAATTAGTTTGATAGTTAGCCTGCTATTTAGCCTGTCAGCCAGTATGACAATTAGCCAGACAATTAGTCCAAAAGTCAGCAATTGATTTAACCTGGCAGCCTGGTAGCTAGTCTGACAGTCAGTCAGTGATTTAATCTGGCAGTTATGACAGCTAACTGGACAGTTAGCCTAATAGTTAGTCCGAACACAGCTTTACGATAGCCATTAGTCTGACAGTTAACCTGCCCCAACAGTGGATTTTTCTCACAGGAGTTCCTATTGCTGAGCTTAAAATATGTTGAACTTGCTTTAGGGGAAATGAAAGAAGTCACAAAAAGTGAGGCTAACTGGAATAATGAACCTGGCTTATTTGATAGGCCAGCATTATGGAGCAGGCCCCAGACCATAGTTGAGAATTTTCTCTTCCGTCCTCTTGTTGAACTGACCTCTGACTGTCTCTGGGTTTTCACCTTCATCTTTAAGCAGAGAGTAAACAAAGATTGAGTTGATATTCCTATAAAAATGTAACTGACCACCATTTAGCAAAGACATTTATAGGGGTAGCTAATTTTCACATGCTTTACAGAAACTGAACTGAAATAGAAGCATTTCAGTTTTAGGTAAAGGTCCCCAGTCTGACATTGGATGGGATGAATATTTGCTGACAAGCTATTTAACTGTTACTGGAGAAAAAAGGCGTTGGACTATGAGACTTCTTTCGTTACTTGTGTCATACGTTGGTGGATTCAGCTGGCTGACCTTGTTCATGTCATTGGAGAACCAAAGATTTGCAGTGAGGACAAATCATTCCTTTCTCTCGTCCCCCCACCGCCAACACACACACACACACTCACAAACACATATACACACACGCACACACACAGACACACACACCGGCAATCGCGCTGGTAATCAAAAGAGAATGTTGGTGATCTCGGCATCATAAAATACATCTGCATCACCGAGGTCCAGACCTCAGTGACCTCTGTGGTGGTTTACATCCTTGAATGCATCACTGGGGGATCCTTACATATCTGACCAAAATCAGAGTGAATATAAATCTATTGATTCTCTGCTTTAGCCTGCAAAACATAAACTCAGGCTCAGAAGAAACCATATTAATTATTTTTTTTGTTATAATACATGTCTGAAGTGGAAGACATCTTCCCTCTCCCATTTTTCACGATGTAATGCAGTCTCTAATTCTCAGTAAGTGAGATATATTCATTTTATAGGGTTGGTTAGGATTAGACATTTGGTCATATTCTAGTCCGATGATTCAAGCCGGAAAGCTCCATCAATACCATAAGTGCTGAAAAATATCAATAGCATCAATAAATACAGCGGGGAAAAAGCTGTCCGATTCCCTGAGAGAAGAAACATTGCCAGTAATTGCACCACAGTGTGTCCGCGTGACGTCATATTGTATTCCTGCATTAGCACTCTATATTAGGAAACTCGATTGAAAACTTACTGGGAAATACTGAGAACAAACACGTCATTATGTTGGAGTGGACGTTTTATCATTGGATTGTATGGCTCTGTTGTTGCATTTGAATAGAAAGTGCTAAAATTGGCAAAAGAGGAAAATAGAGTGAAGCGTTCTGTACGGATCACATTCAAGCACCCATGTCGTGTCATTGCGAGCTAACAATTAGTGAATAACACACTAATGGAGATAACTGAATCTTGTCTCATTGTATTTGCATGATCTCAACCCTCAGTGGCGTCACGCTGTGGATAAACCACACCGCACTCCTTCATTTATGATGATATTTTTAATATTTGATAACATGAGGAAGAAAAGTGAGCTCTACACACTGGTTGTATTTTATAAAAAATGAGACTGAATACAAATTTGATTCCATTCTGGTGCTGAGGTTTGTAGACCAGACTAGGCATCAATATTCTCTTTAAAAAACAATGCTTGAAATCAATATTTAATAATGCGCCACTTCAGAAAACCGTTATGGAAGAGGAGAGGAGCGCTTTCTGCTGGCACACTTTTACATTGTTGGTTGTTTTCCATCAATACAAATCCGCTGTGTCTCTTCAGCAACCCCTCAATATGTCGAATGATCAACAGAAACTGAAAACTTTATCAGTTGATTCTTCAAGTAAGTAAATAAAGTGCATCTCTGTCTTAGAGGAGATGAGAGAAATGCAAAACATACAAGAATTTAACTCGGCTTCCAGTTCTATTATATCTACCCCTGATCCAGATTCAGAGTTTCTCTCTGAATTCTCTGAATTTCAATCGAGTTTAGTCCCTAAGACAAACTTCAAGGCTTCAAGACTTCTGCATTCTAATGAAGGAATGTTTAATAGTCTTTTCACAAATGCTCTTTCATCAGTCCATTACAACAACTTTCCATTACGTACCAGTCGACTGCACGCTACTGGCTGAAGAGATCTACGCTTGATGTTTAACTATAAAGCTAAATTTAGACCCTCCAAAATTAGACTTTTTGTTGACAGTGCTTCAGGTGGAATACTAATAACCCTTGACTCTAGTGCCTCACTCAAGAAGAAGACTATAAAACCTAAGAGATTAACTCCTCAAACTGGCAAACTTAAGCGAAGAACATTGAGACGAACTTCTTCATCTAAGTTAGCAACCTATCTCATAAACCTCAACCATTTGTTGTATGAGTTTATATTAACATCTGAAAATAATCAATCTGTCTGTACTGACCTGCTATCAGCCATAACCCCAAGCTTTTATCAAACCTCCTCTTACAAAGCCTACTCTTCATCTACAGGTTCAGCTTCTACTGACCTATATCTAACCTCACGCTCCTCTCTAAATTCCTTCAGTACTTGCTCATGTCGGAATTTTCCGATCGCTGTAGTAAGAGTACAGTCTAGACCTGCTCTTTTGGGAAAGTGCTTTGAGAGAACTTTTGCTGGGACTGGTCCTAAACACATAAAACTGACTTAAAACCAATAACTTTGTTTAAAGTCACTAGTAACATTTTGATTCTCCCCGAAGAGATGTGGGGCGAAAATACCAAGGGCAACTCTTAATCCATTTACTATAACCACTTGACTTTACAGGGTCATGTCGGGACAGTGACCAATCCCAGCTGACAGAAGGGTGACACCCAACGAAGGTCACCAGTTCATCACGTGGAGAATTCACCTGTATTTTATGTTTGGTCTGTGGGAGGAGCCCGGAGGGATGGAGAACATGCAAACTCCTCACTGAAAGGTACAGGTTGGGATTTGAGCACAGGACCTTTCACGAAGTGCTACTTGGCTACTCAGACCAGTGTGTTGTATCCTGTTTGTCATTGGCCATTCAAGGGATGTACATTTGTGACATCATAATCAGGCCCAAACCTTCTACACTGGGTGCAATTTGGAAACTAGAACTTGAGTAAACTGCCTTCTACACTGTGTTACATTATACATTTGTCAGTGAGGTAGTAGTGGGTCTTGTTTCAACAATTTCTGTTTGTAGGAAAACCACACTGGTCAAAAATAGTAATTATTATTATAGTATTTTTATGTCTTAGACACATTCCTGTAAGGAGATCTTTAATATTATCTTCATCTAATCTAATATTGATTTATTTTATGAATGTTTTGCATCACAAGATTATTATTACGGCTGGTTCTAAATTTGATATTTGGTATTTTTAAAATGTTGATGAAGCAAAGTTTAGCTCTGATGTGTTCGACATGAACATACAATACTCTTAGGTTTCAAGTAACACTTGCATTCTTCCTTTTGTTGATATCTGAGATGAAGAGTAGGTTAGAGGAGGTTCCTATAAGCTCCTACAACACCTATCGAACTGATAGCGATGTGAAAAATCTACACCGACTAAGAGGGCGGAGTCACATGGCTGAATGTGTTGTGTTCAGGGACAGTTTGTGAGCCTGCACACTGGAGCTATTAAGTATTAACTCTTTGGATCCTCACGCCAGGGTGATCTCTAAACCTTACCCTACCTGCATTTGAGTTTAGTTTACTAGTACAGAGTGATATTTATTATTATCATTATTAATAATAATCATTATCATTATAGTGAAGAGATAAGTGACAGGTCAAAGAGGGGATGCAGAGTCAGAGTAGAAGATCATTTAAAGTGTAAATGTATAAAGGATTGGGCTTAACCCTAACCATAGCCCGACTTAAGACTCCAGAGGGTTAAATATATTACTCGACCTGAGTAAGATTACGTTAATTACAAAAACTAAATGTTGATTTTCTTTTATATTAGGATTAATTGCCTCCCATCGACAGACAAAGAGAAACATCCGCATTCATATGGAGGAATTTGGGAGGCTTGTTTTTCACCCTCTGATCAACCTAGGTCCAATATCTGCTCTCTTTTAGCTCACATTTCTCCTCTACCTTCTGAGGGAAATAACTGGCTTCTTAGCTGCCATTAATGCTCCACTAGGTCGGGCAGGTAGGTTAGAGTGAGTCTGTTCGTTTTGCTGACTCTATGCATTGTTGGAAACAATGAGCTGAGAGAAGCTGAAAGGCTCTGTGGAACTGAGGCCGAGGAAAACTGCAGAGTTGCCTGAAAATTACGGATGTAATGTCAGCAATTTTGGTAAAGCATTGATTCCAACAAGCTCAGGTTGTGTTTTCAATTGGATCATAATTTAAGCTTTAAGATAAACATGCAAAAAATTCCAAAATAGCTGAGAAATCACGCTGTGGGGAACTTTCTGTAAGGTAAAAAGGGGGTTCTTAATGATTCTGAGCAATTCGCCCACGTAGTTGGGAAACCAGCTTGTAAAGCAGGACGTTATATCATGTGAAGGAGGGTATGAGAGACTTTATTGGAGTTTAGGGGCTGCAGGGTCCGAGTATAGAAGGTTCTGTGGATTTCATGTAATTTCTTTCTCCACGCATACACACACAAATCCACCCCGACCCCAGTCAGTCGGATTCAAATAAGCGGAGTTTTGTCTGGTGTTGGTGTGGAAACGACATTTGAGGGGGAGAAATGCAGGGAAAGGAGGAGATAGAGGCTGAAAAGGAGCAAAGAAACTGAGACACTGCAAAATGGAGAACAAAATGAGTTTATAATCAGATTTAGTCTGTGCAATTATCGCCTCCTTCCATTTGACTTTTCTGGTCTCTAGATTACAATTTTCTAAACATCTAAAAATAGCAACCAACTGTCCTCTCTTCTGACTTCTGGACAGGGGAGGAAATGTTACACCCATTCCCTCCTCCTCTCCTTCTTCGCCCTCCCTCCTCTGAATCTTTCGCCGTCTATGTCCCCTCCGTCCATCGCCATCTCTCCTCCAATCCCTCTCTTCCTGGCCCTGGCCGGGATTCACTTGGAGGACAGTGTGTAGCAGCCTTGGGGGTGCCACTGCATGTCGCGAATGCGCCTAATGGACTGCATCTGGGGGCAGCGGGCACCAAATTCATTGAAATGCCTGAATTCACCCTTCTCCAGGATGTACTGGCTGCCACGGTAGCCGGGAAACTGGTAACCCACCCATCTAAGGAGAGAGGAAGAGCAGAAAGGGGGAACATTGTGATTACGAGGTTGTGTGAATGCATAAAGTGATGAAGGGAATGTTGCATTTTTCAAATGAGACGATTCTGAGGAAAATCCATTCAAGTAGAAGAAAACGGTTGGTTGAAAAACGATTGAGAGTCAAGAAAAATGTCAGAGAAAGATGCTGGAAACTGCTGCGTTTAAGTCAGAGAGGATAAATGCCAATAAAGACATTGTTGTGATCAAACCACAGGGCGGTCTACCTGCCGGATGTCTGACACAACTCTGACACGGACCTGAAGATTTTTGACTCCTTATTCATCTGTGGGGAGGATGCCGTTTAAAGGAGCACTCCACAGACTTTCCGCACGAAGAGCAGGTTAGTTGTCATGAGGAGTAGTACTCGCAAAGTTTGGTAAGTTTTACCAAGCCAAGACGCTTTTGACTCAGTTCAGCAGCCTCTCGATGTTCAGATTCAATGAGAGTCATCTCATCTCATGAGAATCATTCATGAGAGTGAATAACTGCATTTCCCATTGAACACCTTCACAAAAAGACAAGACTAGTCTAGCACAGAACACGAATAAATATATATATATATAAATGTATTTATTTCCCTTATAAATTTCCCCTATATGTATGTATAATATGTGTCTTTGTGTTCGTTCAACACAACTTGAATTTATTTGATTCACACTCATTTAAAACTAAACTTGTCTCCCATACGTCTCGTCGTCAGTGTCTCCATCGCTCCACTCAGGAGCGTTTCCCCTAAACACCCCATTAGGTTTTCATTAAGAAAAAAACAGGCCGGTGGGGCAATTTCTTTGTTTGTTTTTTCCTCCGGCAAAGTCGGGCAATTTATTTTTCTAATTCAGCCAAAGTCTGAAGATGAGGGGAAGGTTGAACGATATCTGTCAGCCTGACCATCAGCAGCTTCACTACTACAGATCTCCTCCAGTCGATTCATACGCGCCACATTTGGACTAATTAGACTAATGGTTGAGAAAGGATGGTCTAAAAACATCCAGAGATAAAGCTCCCCCTAGTGTCAGAAATAAACAATCAACCGTTAACAAAAAATAATCCAGTTCTTCCTCGCAATAAGGTATGTGTGGGCATAGAATTTGAAAACGATCCTTGACATAGTTTTGCGTTACCGCATTGATACAAAGGATCTGTGAGTGGAGTCTGGAGAAAGTAGAAAAATATGTTTTAAACAAATACATCCTTGTTGCTCTTATTGTAAAATATCCCATCAACTGTCTGATCTTCCTTTGTGATTTTTTCACAAGCAAAAAATGATATGGATCATATCCATGTTATCCCCGACTGTTCGGGAATATAAATGCTGCTGTTTGTTTACAAAACAGTGAATCACTCAGGCCTAAATACTTTCCTGAGCTGCTGCTCTGATCTGAACCATCGAGACCCCTCAGGTCGTCTGCTGCAGGTCAACTTTCTGTCCCCTGATCCAAAACTAAACATGGACAAGCAAGGTCTGCTGCAACTATCAGTGCTCTAAAAGCAAGGTTGTAGACTCTTCTGTTTGCCAACGCCGTTGATTCATTCAGCCAATTATTGTTATTATACATTAGTCACTACATACTAGTTACACTGCAACCTTTAATCTTTTAATTCTTATATCTTTTTGTATTTAAATAACTTCAATCTCTAAATACTTTTTAAGTTGTTTTTTGTTATTTTGATGATTTTTTATACATGTATTGTGTAAATCAACTTTGAACTGCCTTCGTTAAATGTGCTGTACAAACAATCCTGCCTTGTTTTAACTTTACTTTCCGGTGCATTAACTCTGCTTATTATGCGTATTAAATAATTCTTTATAATACATTTTGTGTATAAATTAACACTGTGGCTCGTGTGTAGCTTTTATTCGGGAAGCGAAAAAATAGTATTTTTCATAGGGAGTTGGGGTTTTCTTGCACACCTGACTGCCAGTCAAGTTTCCCCTCTGGGATAATAAATATTAAATGGCTGATATGAACAGATAACATCTTTTTAAAATGTCCTACACAATGTTAAAGGTTCAGTAATGTTTCTGTAATTAGGGGGCCACTAAATAATATAATAGAGAAAGTGGAAAAAGATTAATCCCTTTATTGGGCTTTATTATTTAATCAGTTTCCTTACAGCTCCATCCTTATATATTTTTTTGCGTAATTCCCCTGACAAGGAAAGAACAGTCTGAAGTGAAAATAAAACCTGTTAAATTATTATTCCTTTTTGCCACAATACTCACGTTCCACAGCTGACCTTGATGCTGCCTACTCTGTCAGTAAAACCGTAAGAAAACAGGCTGGGGACGTCGTCGTCCATGATCTCCATCTTACGACCCTTGAACTCCCCGACCTCGTACAGGCAGATCTTGTGCTTCTCAGGGTCCTAGAAGACAAAGAGGAAAGAGAAGAGGTAGAAGATGAAGATAATCAGAGCATGACTGTTCTGATTGATTGTTTGATTGGCCAGAATTGTAACACATTACAAATACTCTGTTTCTGTACTTAAGTATAGTTTTCAGGCGTTTGTATTTCTTAAATTGGTATTTATACACTTTTCTAGTCCTTCCATTTCTAAAACAGGTTGGATACTTTTGTGGATTACTTTTTATTGTGCATAATTGTATTTCATGGTTCTGTTGTTTCAATCAGTCTGTGATCTTCTCCACACACTGGAACAGTTTACAGCAGAGTGTGAAGCTGCTGGTGTGAGAGACATCACCTTGAATTCTGAGGCCATTGTTCTCGGCCAGAAATTGATGCACTGAATTACAATTGAACTGAAACAGCTGGTAGAAGTCCTTCAGAGGACTCCTTTGTACATTTCAGAGCCTGTACTTTTTCGCTTTTACTTGAGTATAGACGTTGAATCAAGATTTATTTTAGTTTTTTATAAGTATCAGCCCTTCTATTGGAGTAAATATTGGGTGTTCTTTCTCCACCTCTGCTCTTGACGGGTCGTTTACCATGCGGACAGGCCTGAAAGACAGCAGGTAGTCGTTCTTCTGACAGTTGCTCCAGGAGTCCCAGCGAGGATACTCTCCTTTCTCCAGGATGAACATCTCACCGCAGAAGTTCATCTGTTCAAAGCCCACAAAGCTGTGGAGGGGGAAAAAATGTCACAGGTATGAGAGGGGAGGATGCCGTTTAAAGGAGCACTCCACAGACTTTCCGCACGAAGAGCAGGTTAGTTGTCATGAGGAGTAGTACTCGCAAAGTTTGGTAAAAACCACTCTGGTTACATCGAGCGGCTACGTCAGGAAAATTTATTTTTTAAGTGTTCCTTTTCGGCGCCATATTTGCAAGAACAATGTGTTTGTGTTCTCCTGTCTTTATTAATACTATTTCAATGATGTGCTCTTACTTTGAAGGACTTCCTCCTCATTTCTTTTTATTTTCTTTGACTATTCGATCCAGATGTTACGTGATCATTGCATTATGTCATTAGCTTAAACATTGAAGTCCATGCTTCTGCTGCACTCTATGCAAATCACATGGGATAATAGCATCAGCCAGATCCCTAAAATGTGTAATATCCCATAATGGTGAGGTACAGTTGTGAAATCACCTGCTCTTCGCTCAGAGGAGTGTGGGTGCCGGGTACATTATTGCATGTTTCGATGGGTCTGCGTGCAAAGACTACTTACGGTCCGCTGTCAACCCTCAGAGAGCGCACTTTGTCCATCCCCATATCACACACATTCACACACTCTCCACTGATCTCAATACAGCGGCCCTGGAAGTTCTCCTGGTCATACACACTCATCTGGATGGGAGAGAAAAAGAGGTCACACATGTGGTTTTAGAAATGAACGTAATACCCAAAAAGAGTAGAAATAAGATGGAAAGATTGAAAAAGAGGATTAATAAGCAACCCAAGAAGAAAAAGGTCAAGATGTGTAGAGTACAAATAATGATTGCATAGTTTTCTTCACACTGTATGACGACAAAGATGTTCTGGTATTTTTCTGCCAGTTGCAGTTCTAGAACGCCCCCTCACTCACGTATAACGGCTAGGTCGTGACAAAAAACATCATTACTTTCCTGGAAGCAAACCATTAACAAGGTCAGCTGCTTCACAGTGGGAAAGTAACTATATAAGTTATGTTTGATCCTCTGGTGTGTGTGTATATATGTGTATGTGTGTGTGTGTCTATGTGTGAGTGTGTGTATATGTGTGTTAGTGTGTTTTTGCGTTTGTGCGTGTGTGCAGTACCTTGTAGGACATCATGCCTATCTCAGACAGCTTATTCTGAGCTGCTTTCCCATCAGTTTGGGAAGCAGACTTTGATTTTTCTCCAGACATGATGACTGAGGAGAGAAGATGATTAGAGTCACCTTAAAAGTTGACTTTTACTTTCACATTATGGAACATGTACAACAAAGTATTATGCGACCCGTGTGGGTGAACATATGAATATGCAGTGTGCAATCGACACCTAATGAGGAGTTCCGGCAGAACTGTCACCATTCTGAATTAATGTATTGGCAGGGGGCACGCTGGCAGAAGACGCAAACCTGACAAATGTTTCAAATGTTTAGGGACCTTGTTAAGGGACCAATTAGCCACTCATACTGGAAAAATTTGCAAAAAAAAACTTTGAATCCCCTTAAACCTGCCATTTATACACTGTGCACCTCCAACAGCCAGATCCCTCTAACAATAAAAGTTACGAGCTAGCACAATGAAACAAACATACCTGTCATGGAATTAACAGTGTGTAGCAAAATGTGCTAACATTAGCTAGCATCAACTGGTGGCAGCGTCTCTTAAGAATGTATTATTCAATCAGTTTGCAAGTACAACATTTGCTAAAAAGTAGACAGATAGAAGCAGGAAGTCACGAATAAATACAGGAATTTAAGTCGTCTGAGCGAAACACGATCAACTATCAAACTATGTGGTATTGATGCTAGCTAGGTAACACTAGCTAACTATCTACTTAGCTTACTGAGGCTAGTTTGTCAACAAAACTCGCAATTAATTTGTCCATTTGAAATTTGGGTTCTAAATTCAAAAACTTCCACATTTTTAACATATGTATGTCAAGGAGGAGACTACATTAGAAAGAAATTAAACATTAATTGCAACTCATCCTCAATTGTAACACACAAGCAGAAAAAGCTGAGCGGACAAGAAATATTTCCTGTTGCTAAATCAAATTTACGGTTCTCCTTACTTTCTGGAGCAATGACCATCATTTCCAGCCCATCAGGATGTTCTGAGATGGTAAAGATTGCTCCCGGTATTAGTCTAACTCTCAGGTGTTGAAAAAGAAACAGAGATTTGCAACACTTAAATATTACTAACAAAACAAGAAATGAAAGGATTTTCCTTTTCTGGTAAGTGACTGTGGTACGACCGGGAAGATGTTCTTTTAGTTGTCCATATTAGGAAACAAAGGACATTACAGTGAAAGAATCATTCAAAATATGAGTACTTCTGCTGATTTTAGATAAATGTTACTGAATTGAAGAAAAGAAGTTGGCGAAGTTATGGTGAAGATTAAAATAATGCATCCTGTTCAATAAATATTCCAGCCTTTGAATAATTGAAGGTAAAATCTTCATATGTCACTTCTTTTTTTTTTAGATGCCAATGATTCTTGTTGCTTACGATTCTGTTGAATACAGAGTAATGTGAAGATGGTAGTTGTTACCCTGACTCCCTCACATTCTCCAAATAGAAGCACCACTAAAACGAATCATCCACGGTAAAAGCAAAAGAAATCCGATATTCTTCACAACATTTCTGATTCATACTGATATTTAGAGCATAAAACCAGGGACGCATTCAACTCAATAAGTAGGCCTATGCTGTTGTCCCCGACAGCAACAGCGTATCCCTGCAAAGCTCCCAATCCCCTGTGTTGTACAAGCAACCCCCCTGATTGGATTCTTCAAATTGAATGTGAAGTAATAAAAAGTAATGAGGAGTTTTTTGGTGGTACAAAAGACTCCCTATAGTGAGTAAAATATGAATTATTGGATAAAAAAAATATTTTATACACAGATAGCGTTCCATGACATGATTTATATGCACCAATTTTGAATAAATTGGACCAACAGTTAGAAAGTGATATTGCAAAAAGACTTTTTTGTATAAAAATAAAAAAAATAACTCCCTCTTGGGAGTGAAATGTGAACTATCAGAGTAAATACACAGGTTAGATCTCTTCGGGTATATTCAAATTATGGCCCAAATATTTTCGTAGATAAATCCCCACCTATTCTCAGAAATATATAACCGGCCATTCCTTATATCAATTCAGTTCTTCCTCGCACTAAGGTCTACTAGGGTTTAAAATTTGAAAATGATCAATGAAATCCATTTTTTTTGTTATCGCGTTAACATGAAGGCGCTGCAGAAGCGGTCGCGGGAACGATAATAATTCCAGAATAACCTCAACTTTGCGGGGATATAACAAACGTAACACACTCCGTGAAAGAAAAAATAGGTTTTTGCAATTTAACAAAACCCGACATTTGATTATTAAAACATAAGTAAACAACGGGTTTCCTTGAAACATTTGGTTTCAAAACATGAAATTAGAAACGCAATTACATTGCGTTTATGCAACAACATGACTTGAGTTAGACGTTATATTCAGCATTATTTAGAATCCCAATAAACTCTCCCAGTGAAATTCACATTTCACCCAAACCGTTTGACGGCTGCGTCTCCGGCTCAAACTATAATATCATTTCCTTATCAGATATTACAAGGTTTTGCTTTCTATTTCCCTTCTTTAATTCCTTTCGGCATCCAGCAAAAATTTGTCCACCGTCTTACCTGTGGCAGTGAGTGGGCAAGGATGTAGACACAAGGCAGAGACTGGTGGTCAGTGTGAGGAAGCGCCGGGCCCCCGACTGCTTTTATATGCTGGTGCCCAGAGAGAGGGGATTATAGACACAGAAACAAACTCGCTGAGCCTACAGCCCCCACAGAATAGAAATACCCCATCATCAAAGAGAGAGAGAGAAAGAGAGAGAAAGAGAGAGAGAGAGAGAGAGAGAGAGAGAGAGAGAGAGAGAGAGAGAGAGAGAGAGCGAGTGGGGCAAAGGTCTACATAGAGGTAAAATATCCACATTTTTTCCTTAATTTGTGTGTATTTTCATTTTATACTTTGTTAGATCTTTAATCAAAATTGAACATAAATCCAAGGCTAGCTGAGTAAACACATTTCAGTATGAGATTCGCACAATAAAAGAAAACAGGTTGGCATCAAACGCCTTTGCCTAGCACTGTAGGTTGAAAGAGGAGAATAAGATGAAGAAGAAAAACATAACTCTACATTTGGTCACCGGGGATATGATGTTAGACAAAACTTAACTGAATCCATGAACATGACAGAGAAACTTATAGTGTGGGGGAGATACCTTAATGCGAGTGCAGTGAGCCGTTACATAGAAAGTCTTTTTCATGTCCTATCTATCCCCAGTTGCAGAGCCATAATAATAACTGCCAGGCTGGACATGTTCACGGTGTAATGAAGAGGCACTGGGACAAATTATTAGAGGAAAAGCAATAAGCTTTGAGAAGGAATAACTTGGCTGTTCCTCTTCTGGGTGAGCATCACAGCTCGGGGTGTGCACCACAGTAATCTGAACCACAATCACTTCGTCAGCCTGGAAGAAAGGGATGGAGTTAGAGCCTCATTGCCTTTACCATACATGGCTAAAATACAGTGTTGTGACCCCCTCCTCATTTCTTCCAATTTCTTTTTTTATCTCATCTTAATATGTGTCATATCATCATGTGAAAAGAGGTAAAAAAAAACAAACATTTAATCTCCTCCTTTTCTTTTCTTTTTAAATAGCACTGTATCGTTGATGCTGCTATCTGGATTGGCAAAATCGATGGGATGTTTATTCCAAAGTGATCACAAGGGCACAAGCAAATTGCTGCTCTGAAGGAGGCTACCCAGCTGAGGCCAGGAGTAACATCAGGTCTGCAGCAGATCATTGGATGAAACATTAAGGAGAAACTGTTCAAGTCTTAGATTCAAGGACCACTCTTATTTTTAATCCTGCAAAAAAAATTCAAGTGAGCATCACTGAGATGTCACTGGACTACAGGGCTCACATTCTCCTATCCTCAATTCACCCTTGTCTCCCGCATCTTTTTCTGCCAGTCGAGATGGAAACCAGATTCGGGTCCAACGCTTTGGACTGATTTGAGTGCCTAGATAGGGTGTAGTTAAATGAAACCAGTCCAAAGAGACACGTCTGGGATCATATGAGGGGAAAAGAGTGACCCATCACTAGTCCCAGAAATCAGCATCGGCAAGGGAAGTCTGAAATAACAGAATATATAAGATATTTATATTTCAATAAGAAACAAAAAGATGACATTCTGCTATATGATAGCTTGATGTAATTTGTGATTAACACGTCATACACAAACACACATAATGCACACCTGATGTGAACATAAAAGACGGTATTAAGGGGATTAAAATAATTACAATTGTGCTTATAAATCTTCCATCCCTAAACACATGCACACACACCCACAACATATCAAAATGAAAACGGCAAAACAAAAGGGGAACAAAACAATGTTAATGATTAAAATGAATTGATTCAAACATTTATGCTTGTCTAAGAAAATCGTCTAAAAAAAAAGATTAAAAAAAGATAGACATTTTCAGGAAAACCCACAATAAGTTTATCCCAAACAGTTCATTTCTCACAGGGTCAACACACACACACAGACACACACAGACACACAGCATACACACTCACATTCAAACCCACAGGCAATTTAATGTTAGTGTCACCAGTTCACCTGTGTTATTTGTTTTTGAACTGTGGAAGGAGATCATAGTGTCTGAAGTGCGAAACTTGAAGACTCCAATCAGAAAGGAATGTATTCAGACTTAGAACCTTCCTTCTGTGAGGCAGCATGACGACCTCACCTCTACGTACCTAGTGAAGCTCGTGTAACTGAAAGGTTGGTGTGTGTATCTGGCATTGTCTGAACCAAAGTCATCAAAGTTTACCCTGACAGTCAGTAGAAGTAAGACAACATCTGCATGCAGCTGATAAACTCCAGTCTGAGGGGACAGCATACCATAAACTACACAGACGTGGTGGAAGAGCAGTGGGCGGGGGGTTGCGGTCGATCGTGACTTTGCTGTCTTGTGTCATGGCCGCTTCCCTTCTGTGTTCCCGCAGAAGTGTGTCCGCATGAGTAATAAATGGACGTGTAGACAATCAGAGGAACTTGACGCCAGCCTCCGTGTGTGCCGTCTATGAAATGCCAGAGGTCAAGGCCCAGAGGAGGTCTGAAAAAGGGACAGGGATGGTGTTGCTGTGGCAACTGTTCCCTCTTCTCTAATGAAGTGACGAACTGGGTCCATCAAATTAAGACCAAAAATATTGTATTAGGGAGAAAATATATTGTGTGAATGCGACACAAAACATTCAGTTTCTTCCACTGACTCTTCAAAATATATATTTCATATATTAATATCTTTCAAAGTATACATTTACCTGTGTCTCAAATCACAAGCTTCAATTACTACACTACTGTGTATGCTATGTAGAGGGCTATAAACTATAGTGTAGTTCACTAAAGTAGGATATAGCCTACTACTGTAGTATAGGACCTACTTCTGTCTTATATAACCTACTCCTCAAGTATATGACCTACTACTTAAGTATATAGCCTACTACTATTGTATATAGCCTACTACTGTAGTATATAGCCTACTACTGTACTATAAAGGCTACTTCTGTAGTATTAGGCCTACTATAACCTGTTGCTGTAGTATAAAGCTGACTACATTAGTTTAGCCTTTTGTAGCCTATTACTGTAGTATATAGACTACTATGAGCTACTACTTTGTTATATAGCCTACTACTGTACTATGTAGCCTACTATCGCTTACTACATCAGGGCCAACGGTGGCGGTCTGGACTGCGGTCCACAGTGTCCTTGAGCAAGACACTGAACCCCTACGTGGATTTTAATGGGTCCACGTTTCATGCAGAATAGAAATTGCTGTGTCTGTTCAGAATACAACAAAATCATTATAATTATGGCAGTGGAGGTTATGATAAGTAGTAGTAAGTAAATAGTGTTAAACAAGGAGGCAACAATGTCCTCAGTGGGGATCTGTGAGGTCATTAAATACTTATTTACTTAATACTATTAAATACTACATGTGACTGCACATTTTATCCTATAAACATTTGTCCTCTGTTGTGTTTTTCATAGAAAAGCTCCTCTTATTGAGGAAAATATAAACCATTTGAGTACAATATGATATGAACAAGATATATCTTCTTGAGTCCATTCATATGCAACAAATCTGGACTGAATCAGACAAACGATCGCAAAACTGGCCCGAAAACTCCCCTCTAATGTCCACAAAATCAATCCACTTCTTCCTCAGACTAAATAGAAAGCCGAAGCAGAACTACAAGTAGATATAAGTAGACTAATTGGAGTCCTCTGTCTGAATTTTTCCTACTTTTGAGGGTAACCACAGAAATTTGGCTCTCCAAATCCGGCTCATTCTCTGCCTATAGCCGGGCCTATTGTGGCTCTATATGATGGCACTGCTGACCTATACGAATAGATGGACGACAAGCACACATTCCACACCCTCACCTCTGTCCATGCACTGTGTATGATCTGCTGAGTCGGCAGGCTGCATGGGGTTACAGAGAGGGAGAGAGAGAGGGGGAGAGAGAGCTGCCAGGCTTACCAGAACATTGGCACCCACCTCTTTTCCTCACAAACATGGGTGCCTGCAGGTTTATTCTCACCTATTCCAAGTAAGTCACAGTATTCCCCTCTGCTCGTAAAAAATAACAACCTCAATAGTTTGGATCCGAAAAAAGCTGCAAGTTATAATTATTTTTATTATGGATTAACTAACAGGTCATATCTTTATGTAACCATAGTGATATGATTTCCTTTTCTAATCTATTTAAAATGTATTGCTTCCCACAGAATGGTTTTAGTTTGCTTATTTTCTTTCATTACATGATTAATACAATAGTTTTTGATGGTTTTTTCTTACTTTTCACCACCGAACCAAAGAGCCAAACTGACTCATACTCCTATCTTTTTTGACAGCAGAGAGCGAGCATTAGCATCTAGGCCTAAACAGTCAGGAAATCTTTCCCGTACGATTCAGAACCACCTCCTGGAATAGTTATTGAATATTAATGAAAATTAATTTGAATCTTCTGGATGATAAGCTTGTTGAATTTAACTCTTAAAGTCTAAACGGATTTCAAATAATCAAATAAAGCGTGTTGTACACCAGTCAGCCATAACAGGACAGGTTATGGTATCGCTCTGCTGGGGAACCTTTCTGCCGTTCATGTGTATGTTACTATTATATGTACCACCAATCTAAAGATTGTTGTTAAATAAAGTTCCCACCGCACATCTTACAGCACTTAAAGTTCCAGACTGTAACATTTTGGGACTGCAAACTCTCTTTTTATTCCTTCTTGATTTGAATTTTTCCTTTAGTCCACCTCACAGGAAATGTGACCGGGGAACGAGCGCTTGTCATCCCTGGAGGGGTGGGTTGATCCCGAAGCGTCCAAGGGGAAATATATAAATCCATGCGTCCCTCCTAGTGTGGGACAGGGGTTGCTTGTTCATCACAATGCTGAACAAACAATAATATTATTTTTCTTACAAGTAAGCTTTGACCTATAGTTTTACAGAAGGAATACTTTAACATAATTTCTATATATATATATATTAATTTAGGGAATCTCACCCGACATACTACTGGATGGCACATTTTTGACACTTGATGGCCACTGTACATTTTTAGATAGCGATGCATGAGCTGATGTATAAGATGCCACTACTTATTTTGAACTGTACCTTTAAATTAAGTTAAGCAAAACAAAGATGAGAAGAAAAGAGGAAAGTAAAGAGGATTTAGTGCGTGACAAACATCAGGGGAACATCGAATGCTTTTTATTAATAATTTGAGACTCCATCAGAGGTTATATATCAAATCATTTTATATATAAGGGGAATATAGATGAAACACATCGGAACGATTTAAAATACATTTCATTTATAGAAATTTTTTTTCATTATTTTCCAATTAATAAACCGACTGCAATAAGACAAATATATTTGACTGTTTATAACCTTAACTGATGTATTTGATTTCTATTTCACTTACAAACGGATATAGAGTCAATGTCAGCTCCGTCCGAGTCGAGCGTGGAGAATGAGTCACACGGCCTGACGCCTGCTCTGAGGACAAATGAGTGACTGTGTGTGTGTGTGTGTTTGTGAGAGATAATGAGCAAAAATGTACACCACAGACTCCCACCAAAGCTACATCACAGATCACTCAGTCCTACACTGAAAAAAAAACAACCTTTGCACAAATTGAAGTAAAAGAAAAGTGTCAAAATTAAATCAAAAATACATTAAAAGTAGATTAACTAGGGCTATGCTGTCATACCACACTTTAAATTTATATCCAAAAAAAAGCCCCCGATCTCCTGCGTTGTGCAAGCAATGCCCCTTATGGAGCTCCTTAAATTGAATGTGGTGTTATGGAAAAAAACTGTAAAATTGTAAAATAAAAAACAGTGAAATATAATTTAAGCATGATAGATCTCCACGTGTTGGTTTATGTCCTTTAAATTTGGACTTAATTGGACCAATGGTTAGGAAGTGATGGCTGAAAAAAGTGTTTTGTGACAGAGCTGCTCCTAGTGAGTAAAATGTGAACTAATAGAGAAAAATCCGATATACAGAAGATAGATCCCTTCGAGTTGATTCATTTGCACCAAATCTAGACTTAGTCAGAGAAATTAACAAAACCTGAAAACCTTTGTAAGTAAAGCTCCACCTGGAGTTAGAAATATATGACTGACCTTTTTCCAGAAATTAGTCCAGTCCAATAAGCCTTAAATGTTCAGACAGACTGTTTGGTACAGCACATTTTGGGTCATTATTTCTCAATGAAAAATGTGTGCCGGTAGACTGAACTTAATTTGACTTTGAGCCAGTGGCAACATATATGTGCTAAAGAGTAAGGTGCAAAGGATGGAGCCCTGAGGGATACCACATGTCAAAGGGGACTCTGAGGAGGAGGGATTAACCATGACTATTGAGGATGTCCTACCCGATAAGTACGTTGTATTTTTTTGACCCACATACTGAGGCTCAATTAGTTTTTTTTACTGTTTAAAATAAACTTGAAAAAAATTTCTGGTAAATGTAGAGTGTCTAAAATATAAAATTACTAAAACTTACTAAAAGACTTAAATATGGAAATAATTTTTTTTTTGTCTGTGAGGACATTAAAGGGTTTAATTTTAAAGTGATCCATGTAAATGCTTCTGTGTTATCACGTTAGCACAAGGGATCTGCAACAGCGGACGCAGTATGGTGGTGATGATTTCATATTGTCTCTAACCTTGGAAAATATACATACATATGAATAGTACTACTATTTAATGACTATAGAAGTTACCCTAAATTATACTTACATTACAGAACTTCAATTTTTACTGTCATCATATGAGGAAACATACAATTTTTATTGTCAAAATATATTTTGTTGAATAATGAGAAACAATCACAATGTAACAATTACTGACCTAAAAGTAAGAGTATAATTCTGTTTACGGATTACAGATTTGGCTATTTGTATGTTATGCCCTTATGTCAGGGATAGCAGCAACTGAGGTGGTCGAGGAGGTTCACTCGGTACACTTGGTGCTTCTAACCCTCTCCACCGTGGAGCCATTGTTGTAATGTGGAAAGTGGTCAACCGCTGACCTCCAGAAGCCAACAATCAGATCTTCAGTTCAGTCAGGTTGTTGTCACTACATTGTCCCACCAGTTGTTCCACCTTCACATTGGAAGAGGTTTCGTCATTTTTGCTGATGAGGCCCACCGCTGTTGTGTCAACAGCAAAATTGGTAATGAGGTTGGACTCGGAAAGACCAGAATCCAGTTACAGACGGACGGGTCCAGGCCCAGCAGAGAAAGTTTGCTTCTCAGCTGCTGGGGGATGATGGGGTTGAAGCTGAACTGAAATCAATGAACAACATTCTAACATTGTGTACAAAGCTAGAGGGGGTCCATTCAAGTGGGGAAGTCAGCCTAAATGTGCCCTTCATCATGATGGAATCAGTGCTACTAGGTTGGAATCTATGACGCATGTCATTCGATCACTGAGGCTCAGGAAGCGACTGTGACATTACGTCCATGGGGGGGGCACAGCTTGGCTCAGAGATGGTAGAATGTCCTTGTAGACATCTGCCAGCTGCTAGTCATAGTCCTTGAGCATGAACCCGTGTATGTATCTGTGCTTCCAGCATTACGAGTCCAAATACCAGGCAGTACTCTGTACCAGAGCACCTGCTCACCAGGTAGGGAGGAGTCTAAAAGTTAAACTGTGATGAGGAAGGTGGTCTTCAGTATCACAGGAGTGGAAATTAAGAATGAGAATAACTTGGGCTACTGTTTATTTCTATGGCCCAAGTGTGCAAAGGAATAGTCTTCCTGACTGAACTTTTGTTGGAGCTTTAGCCAACCAGCTATGATTATTGCACCATTTCTCCTTTCTATTACACGTGCATCAGGGATATGACTAATGACTGTGACAGCCTTTGGTTACTTCATCGATGTCTCCTCCATGCGAGGGCAGTAGAAAGAAAAGATTTTATTTTTGTGAACCGAATGTCATCATATATTTTCATATCGTATTTGCTCTGTTGGAAAGAGTGAAGCGTCCTCCGCTATAAACATCAAGCAGCCATCTGTCGGTGACTCCTCACATGCAGTAATTAAGCACTGACGACAAGTCTTGACACACAGGAAAAGTTTATGTTAATTCGGTGCAAGAGGCGGCGAGCCTGATCATCACTGAGAGCGCGACACCATGAAGTACATGAAAGCACTTAATTACACTCAGGCTTTGTTGTTGGTGAGTTGATGGGATGTCTGACCGCTTTGTTCTCCCCACTCAAGCAACACAAATATTTATTTCCTTTGATTATTGAGAACACGTCATTTTGTGTCTGCCAAGAAATAGAAAGCTTTTTTTTTTTTTTTTTTTTTGTTGTTGTGTAAATGCAGCTGATTAGATCAGTTTGTGCCCAGGTGCAGAGAAAGGTGTAAGAAATGGGAAAAAAAGAAAATGGTGGGAGGGCCAATGGAGAGGACAACCGCAGTAACCACAAAACAAGTAACATCAACAAAAACAACAATAACAATAAAAGCAATTAAATATATAAAATGACATCAACATTAACATCTAAACAGTTTAACCTTTTTAGTTGGTTAGTGTGTATGCGTGTGTGTGTTTGTGTGTGTGTAGATGTGATTACGTGAAAGATTATCACTGGATGTGGTTTTTAGTGGAGGCCATTAAAACGCCATGCCAACCCCTAGCAGTACGGAGGACCCCAAACCAGCAGAGTGCCCAAGGCCCCACAGAGCATGAGGGGCCCGAGGCCACGTGCCCTGGGAGAAATGCACGCCCATCCCAAGATGGCCGGGGGCCACAGAGGGAACGTGCCAGCCAAGGACGGGCAAATAGAAGGACAGGAGAGGACGGAACCCCCGGCCCAACCAGAGGCCAGGCAACGCACCCCTCCTATGTGCCAGGGACGCTCACAGCCCCAAAAACCCCGGCACAAGGCCTGCCATGCAGTGAAGAAGAGAGTGCCCTGAGACAACCCCCCCCCCACAAAAAAAAAAGGTGCTGTGGAGGACCTCTGCAGGGGTCATAGAGAAAACCCTCCCCCCGCCGGCGACAGTCACCCAGGGGGATAGGAGATGGCGAGCCCACAACCCAGCCAGAGGTCACATCCCCGCAGTCACCAGCAGGACCCCCGCTCCTGAAACCCTGCGCACCTGAGACCCACGAGACCCCAACAGGGGAGCCACAAAGTGGAGATAAAATGTGAGTGTATGTGTAGTGAGGTTAACATGTGGTACGTGGAAAACATTTTTACTTCCTGTCTGACTATTTCTCTTCTGTAGCCCAGTGGGTTTCAAGAATCCTGTGCCAGCATCATCCTAAAGAGATGCAAGTACGTCAAATGACGGGTCCTCAGCTGCTCTCTGTCCCATCACGCTGACAACTTCCTGTCCTTCAACCCCATCTACTGTGCTGTGAGCACCTGCAGAGTAATGATAGGCTATAATGGAACTGGGGAAAGATGGTAGTAGGAGAGAAAGAGCGAGAGATGGTGAATGGGAATGAAAAGGTAGTGACAGAAGGGAGTGAGTGATGAGGAGAGTGACACACAGAGATGGCTTATAAATAGAAATGAGACAACTCAGTGCTGAATGTCTGCTTTCTGTGTAAGACTGTCTGACAGGAAGTAACTCTCTGCTGCACCGCCTCCAGAGTCCCGCCCCAGCAGCCTTATGACGATCTACGAGAGGTAGAACCTGCTACCTTCCGATATTACGATTGGGAGACGGCAGCTCTACCCAGTGAGCTACACACGCCCCAAAAGCTTTGTTAACTGCAAAACCTCAGTTTAGATCAGTTTATTTGACTTTTTTTTAATGGTCCAAGAACTTTAATTTGTTAGCTTGACATTTCTTTATTTTTCTCGTTCTAAAATCCAGAGAAATATCAACAACTACCCATTAAGATGCGATTTGTGTGAGTATATCTGCAAAATATAGAGAGTTTGTCAGAATTACTATGCAAAAAAAATGTCCTTATTGTTTATACCCATGATCTTTAATTCAAATTATTCCCGAAAATCTAGGCTTGTACTCAAATAGGAAATTTAATAAATAAATGAAACATTACGGGGTTTTTTCGTAAAAGAAATATATTTCTCTAAAACATGTGTTTTAGGAAACGGAAATCCTGTGATTAAAAGGTAATTGAGGGACATTTCCAGTCATTTCTTCACAGAACATCCGTGGGATGTACTGCAGAGGAGAGATCAGAAGGTTGGACCTCAGACTGTGAAGGGCTTTCAGAGTTTCTGTATACGTATGTGTTCTCAAACCTCATCACTCACTACAGAAGGAGACTCTGGGATGGGTTTTTTTGACAAAAGGGGGCTGCACAGAATATTGAATGAAGGGTTTAACACAAAATATATGTTTTGGGTTTGTTAAAGTTAAGAATATTATTTTTATTAAATGTTGTTATTTGAGTTAGATGTGTGTGAATAATTTGAATTACAGCACATGTATATAGACAATAAAGAAATTATTTTGCATCTGGTTTTATTCTTCTTTCTTTTTTTTTTAAGTGTGCCAATAATTCTGGAGGACACTGTAAGTCCCCATGATCAACATTATAGGATGTAGCAAACACTTATTAAAGTATGTATGTGAATATCCTACATCATGGTAAATATAATGAAACAGCCATCACCTCCAGCAAAGACACTATATTTTCACCCCTGTCCCTGTTTTTGGGTTTGTCAGCAAGATTTTGCCAAAACGACTGAACCGATTTCCCTGAATCTTGGTGAGAAGATGGTTGGAAGTCCAGGATCTTCATTCTTGAGCCTGTATCAGCTCACATTGTGGGAATGGCGGTCACTGTGTGGTGGCAGCCTGGACTGCCATCAACTCGTACCAGGGCCAACACATCTGCGAGTCAAAGGAACACTCAGGTCCACATTCACTCCTCATGGGCGATTTAGACACGATCCACGTATACTGCATGATTTTGGAAAGTGGGAGGTTCTTGGAAAACCCATAGTGGAACCACCGCAGAGAAAGGTCAACTCTTTGGTGTGGTTCCACCAGTTTGAAAACTTCAATATTAGTTTGTAGCTGAAGACTATGACTTTGAATTTGGAGAAGGATTGGTTGAATTGGAGAGGATTGTTAGTCTGTATGTGTCCTACTTCTGCTTTAGTCGTACTAGTCTTTGCGTTGGTTGTACTTCAAGGTTTCCATGGTGACAAGCATGTGGTTGTAAAGCTGACATGATATGAAGGGACAAACACTGACGTTAGTAAAAGAACTAAGAGGTTTATTTCTCTTAACACACAAACAAAGAGTTTCTCCCTGTTTAAAAACATCAATACAGCATTTCATATATTGACAACTTCCCACGTCACAGTGGATCAAGCAGGTTGGCATTCCGTCAATGACGTCTGGAGGGATTTTTAAGAGCAAAATGAAATGATAAATCAGCATTAGAGTGTCAATTGTTAAAAAATATCATAGCTCAGTGTCATCAGCCCTACAAGACTCCATCTACACCGATATAAAACTATATAAAAACATGGACATACATTCACATTCAACAGAAATGTAACTGGGGTCTTGCGGGTGTCCATCAAACCACTGGTGTTTGTGGAAGAGAACAACCAGGACGGGGAGTGGAAGAATTATGAATAACAAAACGACATCAGAAACTCCAGTTTCTGACTCCTTGGACCTAGATTTTTAGGTTTTCTATGCTCATAATTCCTCCACTCTCTATTATATACATTCATATTCATGTAAGGTCTGCAGAAAGCGTGTGTAACTTCTCATAATACGTACATCAGGCAGCAGAAACAGACACATGTCTAAGGACAGTTCACCAGTTCAGCTGTGAGGTTAAAAAAACACAAATGATCAAATCTAGTTCAGCCTTCTTATGCTGTTCACATCCAGCAGGAGTCACAAAAACACACCTCACACTGGGGATGAAGTTAAAAAATCAATGACTCATTTCTTCTTTGATTTCAGTTCTCTCTTTTCAATAAGTTCCCTTTTCAAATGTTAAACCAGGTTCTGGTCTAGAGGATTCTTAGTTTCTGTACCTTTTTCCTATGAAGTACTGTTGGATTTATGGATGAACTGCTCATTGCAGCTTTTGGATTAAAGCTGATGCCAGAAAGAAATAAACACAACTCTATCAAATATTTCTAATTCTTCATCCTCTGTTAAGTATTGTACCATCTCCCCTCATTTGTCATCCTTTCACCCTTCCTCACGCTCCTCTCCCTCCTTCTCATTTGCTTCCTCGCGCTGGCGGCGTTTACACTCCTTCTCTCTCTTCTTGCTTCCAGGTGAGTCTCCTGCCTGCCTGTCCTCTTCTCCCATGTCCTCCTCTCCAAGATCTTCATCCTCACCCTCACTCTTCTCAGAGTCCGACTCATCCGAGTTGTCCTCTTCCATGTAGCGATAGCCTTTGACCTGTGGACACGCACGAACAATGTTACATTGATGACGAAGGTGAAAGGGGGATCTTCTAAATGGTAAATAGACTGAAATGTTCTCTAACTATAATCAGACTTTATGCAAAACTACACAGCTGAAGGGTTTCTTCCATGGAAGCTAGTAGAGCGCAGGACCAAACACTGATTGCAGGAGTTTAGATCTCGTCACACAAGATCTAGACAGAAATATTTATTCATTTTGCTTTTTTATGCAAAACCATTCGAGCTCCAAAAACTCACTCATCTTATGAAGATTTATATTAGAAAACTACGCATCAATGGTGCAGTCAGGTTATGTTTTGTACGAAGCTAAGATATCTATGGGAAGTTCAATCAGAAAGACTATCCCGAGGCACACTCCGCCCACGGTCGCTGCTCATTCCACTCCATTACTAATTTATGTCTGAAATTTAACATGTTTCCGATAAACGTAAATTGAAACAGCTTCTTTCATAAATCAACCCACAACTTTACACACTTTCTGGGCTCACCATCTCCAAGCATGAAGACCTCCATCTACAGGAAACACATGGCACGCAACACTCTCCTCCACTATAACAGTAGTCGTCCACGACAGTTACAACAATACGTACGAATAGGATGTTGGGTTTTTTTACCTCTGAGGAGGAATGACTCACAACTGGAAGAGTTCCAACCCAAAGCAGAAGAGATGAAATCAAGATTCAGTGAAAGAAACTGCCAGCAGGCTGTAATAAACAAAGTTTATGATCGTGTTTCATCATCTCCTAGAGCTGATCTAGTCAAGAGCAGAACTAAATCTCCAACACCAGATAGAATAACATTCACTACTGAGTTCAACCACGGCCACCAAATACTTTGGGACACAGTAAACAAACATCGACATATCCTGCAAGCAGAAATGACTGAACGGAGGATGCAGTTTGTAATAATACTTACGATGTTTGTATGTATCTGCTTGGTACGTCTTCTTGTTTATATATAGAATTTAGATAGATTGTAATTTATGTAGTAATTAGTTTAGATATAAGATAGATAAATGATATTTTTTGCAATGATCCCTATTTATCCATTATTATAATCTGTGTGATAGATTGTAACCAACTCTAGTCCCTTTTACCAGATTAAATACTGTATAAGTGGACGGAAATCAGGAATTGGAGGACGAGCGCTCGTTAAAGTCAGCTCATACATCCTCGATGACTCTGGCGTCGGTAAAGGAAGTTATGTATGTGAACTATGGGGCACGAACCTGACACACCACTCACATGTGGGGATTCTGTACAACTTATACAGCTAACAATTATGATGACGCTCATGATCATTTTCAGGTATTTTCGGTATTGTTATTATCACTGTAATTATTGGTTACAGCTGAATACTCCAATGGTCAATGAGTTAATGAATAAATCAACTAAAACGGAATAAATCTAATGTTCCCTAATTGCTTGATTTTGAATTTATGCTTTGTGTTTTTTGCAGAGGAAGTATCCAGTTACTTCTGACCAAAGAAAACGAGTGGCGGTAGCCGCCTAGTTCATCTCAACATGGACTGGGACACATCCCAGAGTTCAGACAGTAGACTAAAATTTGGATTTGTGACTGATGATGTTCGGTCCCTTCCTTGGTTGAGCAGGCTTCATAGAAAAGGCTCGTAGAGGGAATCAGCGTGGCAGAAGAGGGACACCTCTGAGCATTTTCTGTTTTTTGTAAAAGGAGATTTTATTTCTGCTTTTAAAAAACATTATTTTCTGAAAGCCCATAATTTCATTTGGACTCTATATACCTACTGCCTGAATTTGCTTTCTGGTTTCATTTTCTTTCATTAGTTTGTTCTTTTTGTTTTTTTTTAAATTCGGTACGTGTATACCAGATTTATTTTAGGAACTCGCCTGTGTGCTTTTAATTTTTGAACTGAAACGGAAAGTTTTCCGTTTGCCTTGATTTTATTTTCGCTTTATAAACTGTTCTACTGCATATGGTCTTGTGTTATGCACTTTAATTGTACTATAGGTCTAAAGGCTGCAGCCTTCTTTAAAAATAACCCTGAGCAGAGGACACATGTTTTATGCTATCATGTCTTTATTGGCATATTTTACACTATATTAATCCAAAAGTAACTGAAAGTAATCGCGTTACTTTACTTTTATCTTGTGATACTTGTATTATGTTACTGATCACATTTTTTAAAAAGGTAACTACTAACTGTGACAGATTACATTTAAAAAGTAACCCTCCCAACGCTGGTCATCAAGTAAGCAGATGAAAATTGAACAAACTTCAGTTCTGCTGGATGAAAGAGGACTCCATTATGACTATGCCTGACATAAGAACCAAAAGACCTCTGACAGAGAAAGGTGGAGGAGGTTAAGTGGTTGATGGCGTTTTTTTGTGGGTTCGTATGAATGGAAACCACCAATTTGAAGGGATATTTGTGGAAAGGAGGTCCGTGGGGAGTAGAGTAGGTCATTCAGTTTTATCCAAATTATGTCATAGATCCAGCATCATTTTTTTTCACAAATCCTACTGTCCTATGTGAATCCAAATATGGTTCTTACCGGATTTCTCCAAAGGGAAAGCTTGTCGCTGAAGACTGACTAAATCTGGTTGTCTTTACCTCGAAGTATAACATCTTTATTTTATTTCTTTTAAACCAAAGTCGGCTGCAGAGGAAACAGATTTTGACGTGCGACGTGTCAAATAAAGCAAAGCATAAGTCTGCTCAGAATGATCTGGCCTGATTCAGGGGGTCATTTGTGACAGACTGTGATTGGTTACCTTGTGCCGTGGGCGAGGGATGCGTGGGAGTCTGACATTAACTCCATTGGCCAGCCGACGCTCCATCACCCAGTAACAGTAAGAGGCCAGCAATAAGGTGGCCAACAGGATGCAGAGTTTAGCCTGAGGGGGTACAGAGACGGCGAAGAAAGGGATAATTAGGGGTTTTTCTTTAAAAATCTATTCGTTCAGAGTTCCTGAATTTACCACACATTTAAACTCATACCCTCATCGGCAGGTGGGACCAGAGGTAGACTATGAAGATGGCGATGGCCTGAAACCAGTGATAGATTGTGAAGACAAAGTCCAGACGTTCCTTTCTGTTGGCGTACAGCATACCGAGCAGAACTGATGCAACAAATGGAGTTCTTGTTGATACACATGTGCGTGAACAATCAGTGGAGCAGATAAAAACACCTCAGCCACAGCTGTCACTTACTGCTGATTCCCGTCCTGTTCAGGGCCGAGCCGAGGCCCCACAGCACCGAGATCAACAACAGAGGGCCCAGATAACTCAGGTTGTTAGGGGGTAGAGGCAACGCCAAAAGAGCAATCAGCAGAATCACATGCACAGCAGCGCCCCCCAGCAGGAAGAGCCAGCGCGGGAAACGTAGAAGGAAGAGGGAGAGGGTGGAGAAAATGGAGGCGGAGATGCCATAAACACCTATGAGGAGCCACAGTTTATCCAGGCCCAAAACACAGACGCCATATGACTGTGGAAGAGAAGAAAAGGAAAAAAGAAAATCAGATCATGTCTTATTCCACATCCCAAAACGACCCAAAGATGCTAACAAAAGTATGTCAAGACTCAAAAAGCTGCTCTGGTGGGACTGGGACCACAGTACCAGTGAGAATCCGCTGATGACAAACAGAACTTCAAATCCGCTGTAGATGAAGAAGGGGCAGAGAAGACGAAGGCGGTAGTCCCTCAGGTGTTTGAAAGGCAGCTGGAAAATGTTCCCCCAGCCGATACTGCGAAGGTCGATCTCTTCTGTTGGACGGTAGGCGGCTCCGCACAGCACAAGGAACTGTGGGTAGCAGCAAACATAGATTAATGTATCTGGAATAATTCTGAATGTTCAGGATTGTTCCCAATTATTGACTTAGTCCATGTTCCATGCATTTTATATATATATATATATATATATATATATATATATATATATTCTATGGGGGTTTAAAATTTGAAAATAATGCATGAAATACATAATAGTGGGTCCTTTCATATGTTCGACTTACAATGACCATGGCGAGGAAGGCGAATACCATGAGGACGCTCTCCACCTGGATGAGCAGCATGGAGCGAGGAAGGTTGGTGAGCACGGTGGAGTTGAAGCCGGGGATTATTCCGCTGATGTTTGCTCCTGTCAGAGGAACAGGCAGGTTGAAGAGAGAGAGGAAGGAGTGGAAAAGCATGCAGGCATGTGAGGGTGTCAGTCTTCACTTCCTTTCCTCTTATTGTTGTTTATTATAAAAAAGGAAGCGTTGCCAAAGGAAATCAGGTCCTGTTCCAAGATAATGACAACAGGAAATTTTTGTTAGTTTTTAGCAGAAGTGCTGCGCGTCACTCATGACCAGGGGACCAACCACAGCAGCAGTGGGAGGTCACCTGGTCATTCCTTGAGTACCGTGTGATCTACTGGAAATATTACCAAGTACCTATCCGGTAAGGATGCTGAAAAACTGGATTAGATTGTTCAAACATTCTTTTCACTTGTCCTCCAAAGCAGCAACCTGACCGACCGCCAACTAGGAGGTCAGAGCAGTTTAGTCCAGTTCAAGCTCTAGGTAGCGTTTAGAAGAGATATTATGGTTATCTTACTTGTATTCTAAATGGCTATTCACACCTTCTTTGATCTTCAAAGCCTGGGCTTGATCTTCAAAGCCCGAGACAAACTGAGCACCAAGCTATGGGACATCGTACCAGGAGAGGTGGGCTCCACGGCTACTTTTAATTGTCAGCTAAAATCCTACTTATTAATTTGGCTTTTCATTAACACAGAAGAACTTAGACCCATTCCTCCAGAAGGGGGAAATGGCCCACATGGAACACATTTCTGAAATTACTCAGAATTAGGATTAGAACTACCACAGCGTCAGAGATGTGTGTTCTTACATTCAGTAAATGTTAATCAGGCCTCGTTTATTACCTCGTTTGAAAATATATCGACTTGATTCTTGGTTAAGTCTTTTTTGTTCACAATTCCACTCAATATATATAAAACAACTGACTTTTCTGGTTTAGGTTTTAAAGCACAAAAATGTTTAAACTGACTAAAACTAATACTGCAGGTAGACGTAATTGTGATTAGAATCAATCAGATCACTTTATTTTGGAGCATTTCATAAATTTTTGTCTATTAATTGATGATTTACGCTACTAAATCTACCTAAAATATTCCAACTCTCTTCTCTCAGTATGGCTCAAATGCTCAGGAATCCTTTTTGTCCCTCGTCATTCTCACGCTCCTTCCTCTTACTCGATTCTGCTCAGAGCCACTAGCTGCAACACACAAACAAACACACAAACAAACAAACAAACACACAAACACACAAACACACAAACACAGGTCAAATATTACTTCTTGGTGGAATTGAAAAATTAAGCCATCGACTTAAAACCTGAGTTCAGCATCCCTCTTCAACTTTGAGCTTTATCAGCAGTGTCACACTTTGTTTACTGGTAAAATTTGAAAAAAATAAAAATAAAGTGGCATCACCTGTGTCACTGTGCCTTCTTCTGAGTTTATGTTATTCTCCTACTGAATATGGTTGTAATTGATTTCATATATTTTATTGTTGAATGTCTTTACTGTGTGATTTCATTTCAATGTTTTCATTTCATTGTCATGTTTTAATGATCAATTTATTTTTGCAAGGCTCTTTGAGCGACATCCCCTAATAATAATAATATGTATATTGTTTTGGATAGTAATATTTAATTGTTTTGTTTTTTTCATTGATAATGAAGATAATATATTACATGAATTATTGTAAGGTTAATAACATTGTATTTGTTCATAAATAATTAACCAATGAACAAAACAGAAACAGCTGGATTATAAATGAATATTTTTTTAGATTTATATGTTTTTATCGATTAGATTTGCCATTTCTAATTTTGTTGTTTGTGACCATAATATTGTCATTTGAGGTTGAAGTAAGTAACTTAAATTCAGGGAATTCCTGACATGTTTTCTATCATTATGTTATTATTTTTTGTTTAAGGTAAAAACAATATAGATTTATTTTGTGACTGAGAAGTATTTATTTTATTTTATTTCTTAATCTGTTTATATGTGCAAAGTTTTACCTTTATGTCAAGTTAGGTGTACGTAAACTTTTGGTTCATTTCGACAAATTTACATACACATACACATACGTGTAGATATGGGGTCGGGCGGGGGGGCACCATAAACAAATTCTGCTTTGGGCAATGATATGGCTATGGGCGGCCCTGACTACAGTCATAATAATGACGAAGAACAAGGATTAAGATTAAGATTAAGATTAAGAGTGTATGTGAGGCTTTAATGGATGCTGGCGGGTGAATTTTGTTTGATGCGGACAGAGCCGGGGTTTTTTTTTTTTCAGCATTAGAAGTTCCACGTCTACCTCAAGGAAGTATCAACCTTTAAATCTGGACCTAAAATATTTTCCAAAATATAAATCATCTATAGTTTGTACATTTCACAGGCCACAGTGGGCTGAACCCTGCTCTTAGTTGTGGAGTGCAACTGAGATGGTGTCTTTACCGCAGGCTTTGACGTTGTAGAGAATATGTTCGTTGCTTTGCAGCGAGTGGTTGAGGACAAAAAGCATGGGGAACTCCGCGAACACAAAACTCAGCTGATGAGGAAGAAAGAGAAGGCGAGTGATGACTTTTTGAGACGCTGTATATAACAAATGTGTACAAGCATTATTGAAAAGCAAGTGTCAGAGTTCTCACGCTGAAGATGATGTTGAAAACACACTGGAAGACTATGATGTAGCTGTTGCACGCTCCTTCGGGAAGCTTCTTCTCCTCCTGCACGTGTTCTTCCTTGTAGTTGGCGTACTCATAGTACTGCTGCGCCATCCTGCAGCAGTGAGAGGAGGAAATGACTACAAACACACACACAAGTGTGTGACAGTCGGGTATTTGAGTTCACCTGAGGCATGTGTGTCAGAGCTTCATGTCCACACAAAACCCCCATGTGGTGATTCAAGTTTCTCCAATCTAGCTTTAATCAAGTGAAGAGTCTGCATCAAATATCACTTGTTCCAAACACTAGCTGTCTATTTATGAAAGTCTGAGGCTGGGATGTTACAGGAAACTGAAACGTCGATTTGAAACCTCCATTTTCAGAGCCTCATCTCTGAAAAGTCTCCCGTTAATGTCTCTTACCTTATGATATAATTTCCCAACGAGGCCCAGAATGGCACAATGGCCACACCAATAGCTACGGCTGATGGAACCAAAGTGTAGTAACGCTCCCAGTAATTTGTTGACACAAAGAGAGCGTAGATTCCTGAGGCCAGGAACATCATCCACTTAGCGCCTAGAAACCTGTCGCAGGGATAAATACAGAGTTTAGATAGGAACAGCAAAGGCTTCTTCGGCTAAAGATGAATGGATTTTAAGTTTGTGTGTGTAGGGAAGGTTATTGTCATTGTTTCGATCGGTTTCCTGTTCTTTCGTTTTAATTTGAACATTTTGTTGAAGGTGTTTCTCATAGCTTCTTACTCCCTGTGTTGTTTCCTTCCAGTCTGTTTTACCCTTTTATTCTGTTTTGTTTTCGTCTTTTGTTTCTTGCCTGTGTGTCGTAGTCTTTATGTGTTTTTACTCCTACTCCTTCTCCCTCTCTGTGTCTGTCTTTTCCTGTCCTGTCCTCTCCTCTCCTCTTGTGTGATTGTCAAACATATCGAGCTGTGTTACCCATCCAGCTGTGTTTCGTTGACTCGTCAGCCCAGTTCGTTGTTGTCGTCTTTATTCTACTGGGTTTATTCTTCAAGTGTGTTTTTTTCCGTTTTTCATACTTTGATCGTTTTTCGTATTCTGCCTTTGTACTTTGATTATCCGGGTCGATTGCATTATTGGACTGCTCCCCTGGTCTTAACCACTGCCTGTTCTGTGGACTTTGTTTGTTGATTATGGACTTTGGATATTGTTTTTTTTTCAATAAATCACTTAACTGCACCTGCTCTGCCTCTGTATGTCGGCACACGGGCCCTAAGCTCTAGTCCAGCACCAGTCCTAACAATGTGTGTGTGTGTTTACCTAATGAGTATGGGGGTGTACAGCAGGCTAATTATGGGCGTGACATTTATGCCCATCAGCAGTTTCCGGTCAATGTCCTCCAGGCCAAGGTTGCTGTATTTCACCTCACGGTAAGTCATATCATAATGGAGGAGGAGCTGCATCTGTAGCAAGCCTGTAACACACACCCACACACAAACACACACACACACCCATACACACACACACAGGCATCAGGGTCGCTGTACATTTGCTCATTTCAAAATCTTTTCTGCCAACTCTTCTCACCCATGTAGACACTGTAAACAATCATGGCTCCAAAACTGGCTGCCACAACATTCTTGATGACTCCAAGCCTCTTCCTCCGGTAGTATTTCCTCTCCTCCTCCTCCTCATTGTACTCTGCCTGCGGGCCCAGAAACTCCTCCATCTAAGGGGCCAAGGGAAGAAAGCTTTATCATTTCACCAGGCTTGCAGAGGTTTTTTGCTGGGGGGGTTTTTCCACCAGAGCCCAAAGAATCTGGAAGGGGTGTGATTTTTTTCTGAGCGCTTACCTGGCTCTGAATGTTTTCCTCCTCTGCGTTCAACACTTGGTTGACAGAACCATAATGTGGTACCGGAAATTGATCGCCATCAACAAACACCGCCTCTTTTTCAGCTGTCGCCATCTAGAAGCCAGAAGGAGAAATAGACTTGATTGACAGGTGATTCAGGAGCGTCACATTCCTGGGCCGTTCAAACGACAACAGCGCTCTCGCTTTTCAATTCAGGCTCCACAATGTAATCTTTTATAAAGATTACTCTTCCCTTGTCCCAATTACAGGCAAAACACAATTCTTGTGCAAAAGCTGCTGGAAGATCGACTTCAAAAGTGACTATTGCATTTTCAGCCTGATAGCCACACAAGGACAGAACACCGGGCAAAATAATGGTGGACTATTGAGTTCTGATTGTTCTGCAGACTCTGCTCGGTTCATTAACATTCCTCCAGCACACTGTAGAGTAGTTGCATTAATACTTACCTTTCACCTTGCAGGTGAAAGGTCATTTTGAGTGAGGTTGATAGGTTGCATCACCAACTCCAGCTTTAAACTCAAATATTGTGAAAGAAACATTTTTCTAAAGCTTTTTTTGATGGAGGCAATGTGCTTGAACCACATATAATGTATAGAACATAGAGACACTGGCAAACATTGTATTGAATACAAACGCTTGGCCTTTGGACATATTGTTGACCCTCGGAGGAAAACGTCACTGACCAACTGAATATAAAGCCTGTAATAAAGCATTGGCTTTAATTGTGTATATTAGATGTTTGAAAGTAATATAAGCTAAGCTACCCTACCCTTGTTGTTTTTCTGTTGTTTTTTAGTGGTAAATATCTGTTTAAAATATGATTGAAACTCATTACCTTTCTATGTTCACATCTACAATCTGTTCTCTCATTTTTCTTTTCTCAAAATGCTTCGAGTATGTTTTGAATTGGTTTTATGTAAAAAAACTAAAAAAAAAAGAAGAAGAAACTCAGTATGCAGTATGCATTATTTTAAATAAATAATTATCAGGTCGTAGAGGGAATGTTATGCGGAAAAAAAGGTAAACCAAAAGTTACCATATAAACGCATGGGGTATATAAGGGAAATATCAAAAGTATTTCAAAATACTTTGAAACGGGGGGAATTTTGGTGCATGTCTTGAGCTCGACACCATAATAATCTTTCTAAAAGAGGATGTGGTCCGAGCCTGTATACAATGAAGTACAGTTCTCTAATCAGACGCATTTAAACATACAGTCTGAAAACAAACCAGGATATCAACCTTGAATTATAGGCTTGCTTTTCTCACAAATATATCACTAAAACATGTTCTGTTTTCCAGCATGGCCGCTAAAACTTACTAGGGATAAATTTGTTCCTTCTTTATGATTGTTCTAATAATTCTGGCTGTGTTTATTCCAGGGAAATTTAGTTATTTGTGCTTCAGATAATGTTACATCAATTATATGCTAAACATTTTTACCCCACTCATCGTGTTATAATCAAAAATGTCCCAATTGAAAACTATCAAAAGTTTACAAAGGCATCAGATTATAAAAACATTTTCCCTGTAGTGTTTAACTGTTATCCACCAGATGACGCCATTTTCCTTTAGTTGACGTCATGGGCAAATGCTGCAATTAAAAGTAAATGTATATTTGGCGGTTATAACAGAACTACTTTTTGTTGTATATAAAGTATATTGGAAAAAGGACAAAATACAATAATAGAATATAATATTTCCTATTTATAGGAAGTTTGTTTTATATACTTCCTATAAATAGGTATGCTGTGTTATTTTTTCTGTCTCGTTGTTTTTAATACTGTGGAAAGTGAGTGTGTTGTTTAAGAACATTTGTATGTGGAAAAAAAGATTGATAAATTGTAAGGCATGAATTATATCATTCAAAATAAAGGTTATAATAATGCATCAAAATCAATCTTGTTGTTAATCACTGACATATCCCAAAACAAAATTAAAATTTGCGTATATATTTTTGTCATTTTATTTAAAAAAAGCATATTTAGTAAACACATTTGTATGACAGGACTGGTGAAGAATAAAAAACTAACTCACTGAAAATGTCAAACAATATGAAAAAATAATTTGGAAGTCCTTTTTTTCCTTTTTTTTTTTAATTTTATGCTACGTTATACTTCTGCTCAACAAGTTACCACTTTTTTTTTAAATGTCTAACGTATCTCCAGACGTGCTAATGTTGAATGTCTGTGATAAACGGGGATTAAGTGTGTCCTTATGGGTTGAGAGTATTAGAAAGCTGAAACAGACTGATCTGAAGTTGACTTTTGGAGTTGTGTGGTTCTCAGGGGAAAGTAATAAATAAAGTAGCATTTAGAATGTATATTACATACAGATACATGTAAAGCAGGTTCAAAGTACCTTAAAATGTAACATTAACAGCACAGTCACACACATTAGTGCAGCAGTAATATTAATCCTATAGAAAAAACATTCTACTGCACAGTGAGTACTTGGACTTTATAGTATGAGTACATTTTTCCGGGTAATTACTTTACTCGAGTAAGGATTTCGATGCAGGTCCGAGGTAAAGGACGTGATAGCTTAGTCCAGCACAGATATCAGGCAGAAACTTCGGTTTGATGATTAGTAATGTGAGGTATTCCTACTTTTATCAGCAGCTCATCGATCATTCACCGCGTCTGCCTCCTCTGCTCCTTCCCTGTTCGCCTCCAGTTCCTCTTTCCGACTTACATGGTGCAGAAATAAATACAACTTTCACGAGGGAAACGAAAGTGTCCAGTTTTCGCTTCCTCACTCAGCCTCGCTCACATTTTAAAGACACACGCATGGATTACCAGATGGCCCTGCCTCCCCTCTGCGCTGCTGATCAACCATTAACAGGAAGGCAACTCACAGCAACGTCTTCATTCCGAAGCGCAGCGTCACGAATCTAGCGACACCCAGTGGTCAAATCCTAGATTGCAACTCTTCTCACAAATCACCTTACCTATTTCTGTCCATGGATCCACAGTAGCCTTCTAACGTCAAAGAGGTTTCATCAAGTATCCTGTCACGTGATGTTAAGGTTCCTACAAGATGGATATGTTTCATACATGCATTTTACGTTCCTTGTTTGTTCTGCATTGACTGATAGCAACGTACCGCCGGCTCCATCCATTGATTATATATATATATATATATATATATATATATATATATATATATATATATATATATATATATATACTATGTTTGCCCTTTCTATCCCATTACACCACTTAACTCATAATCTAAATTCACATCTTTAATGTCCTGTTTATAACCTTTTCTTTTGTATTTTTTTACAAGAATTTTTATTTTTTTGATTCATAGCTCATTTTTTGTATTTTGTCCTAATGTTTGTAATTTTTTTTACTGTTTTACATTTCTAGCCATGATGATTTTACACTCTCTGTCTATTCTCCTTCCTGAGTTTCCCGTCTCTTTCTTGCCTGCTAGGTCAATATTACGGGACTTTGAATTTGATATACTTTCATTCAAAGCCAAAAAACGTAATCGCCGTTAATGATCATTATGCGTTAATAAACAGAATATAACATTGATGTGCTGCTGGTGGGAAACAAAGGAACGTTGAAGATGTCTCATCCTTGACGACACCTGACAGCTTGATACACACATCGTTATCATTTCTCCATCAGCTCGTTTCCACCCACACATCAACCACCTCTGTTCATCCCTTACACCTAACAGCACTGCTATTCTCGTCCACACGCTCTACTCACTTCTCATATTGACTACTGCAGCGCCACCCTCTCAAGAAGTCACAACTGGTCCCGAAACAGCCGCCTGGACCAACACCAGTCCTCCTTCCTTTAAACATCTCACTCCTGTCCTTCAGCAGCTTCCTGTTAAATTACATGTCCATTTCAACATTCTCCACTATCTGGCACCTTCGTGTCTGACCTTCACAACTGCCATCACCCAGAGCCTCTTCCTCGGTCGATTTCATTGTTCCTTTCTGACGATAATGGGGTTCACAGCCTTCAGAAATGTTTCCCCTCCACAACACATCTCACGCAATACACACCAATACCTTCAATTCTCACCTTAAAGTTTACCTGTTGAAACTCGCCTATTCACTCTGAATGTTACTCTGTAAAATCATCTAAGTCTTTAATCTTGATCTATTCTATCACTGATATTTGATGTATTGTTGATTTTCTGTTCTGAATGTTTTGAAAGGCGCCGAAAAATAAAATGTATCATTATGTAGAACAATGTTTCTCAAATGGAGAGTTTAAAAGTTTAGCTGTTTATCTGAAATACATGAGTCACACACAATTACTAAACTATAAGTCCAATAATCCAAATTTTACATTCAGTACTGTTTTAAAGGCAGTCATTTACCTTATGCAACAGAAGTTTTTAATTTTGAAAATCAAATAAACAAGAAAAATAAATCAACAAATTTTGACACAGAACATAGAAGACAACAAGCCAATTAAATTCGGATCTCAGTGCAACTGCAACTACGCTTCATTTGATTTCTCATTACATGAGAAAACTGGTCCCCTAAATTGTGATGCATTTTGTAGAAAGAGTTCAACAAATGTGTTGTAATAAATCAGACACTGTTAACACTATCAGATTACTTTATGGATGAAAAAACAAACGGGTACATTAAAAGTTGGCGAACCACCATTTTATGAGTAATTTATAACAACCAGCAGCTATTTAGTTGAGACAGTGTGTTGGCTCTGGGAGAAATAAAAAGGCTTCACAGTTTAAAAAAAAAAAAAAAACATGGTACACTTACAAACAGCCCAAGTTCAACACAGGTCCTGGTGACCAGGACGGCCTGATCGGCAGTCAGTAGAAATAAAACATGCAAAGAGTAAATATGTACTTATTTACTGTTATGTTACGTCTGTTATAACACTACAACATAAATCAGTCCATGAGGTAATGAATTTACTGTTTTTCAAGGTTTTGAACGGAACCCACATGATATTGTCTGCATGACAGACAGAATGTAATTATGAACAATGTGTCTCTACCGGATTATCACGCGGTGTAGCAACATGATAAGGACAAGTGTTTATCATGTTTACCTTCGACCCCACCACACCAAAAAAGAAGAAGAAAACCCAGCACTCTAAAGACTTTAGATCTTTGTTTTAATCTGCTCCAAGTACCAGATGGTTGGTGGCCCGAAGAAGCAGCAGCACTCCTCTTGCACTCCAAACAGCTAAAACAACCAGAGTAAAATGTAGAAATTGTGCGACATGTCTCAGATCTTTCTCCTCTTTCAGTTTTCAGTTGTCATGTTGAGGACCAGGCCAAACTGAATGTAGAATTAATCTGACACATCCAGCGGTTGGAGGACGTCCTCCTGGTGTCCCTCGAAAATATGCTTCCATCATTCATCATATCTCATCCTCTACTGGAGCTGATGGAGCCGTTTCTCTCAACCCTCAACATGTTTTCATTTCCCCTCAAAACAAATCCCACCCACTCTTTAAAATACTGGTCTCTCAAATAAGCACCTGAGAGAAACCAAATATGCCACCTCCCACAATGCATCACTCGATCAGTGTCTATCCGCTCCCCATAGCTGATTTCCTCATCATTTCTTCATCCTGCACAGAGAGCTCCGTCAGCTTGCGTCCCAGCCTCTCGTGAAGGTCCAGGTATTTGGCCACGCAGCGGTCCAGACACACCGACTCGCCCTTAGTCAGCTCTGCCTCCTTGTAAATTGGCGGTACGCACTTCCTGTGGCACGCATTGGTCATTCTGTGTGAAAAGAAAGCCAGTACACAGTTGAGTTTTAGAACTTCATGAATAAAATTCATTCATTTTCCCTCCCATTTTCTCTCCATTTTTGCACTCCTATGCTTTTGTTTAATGAGAAGTATTATGGAACCAATTTGCATGAAATTGTACCCAGAGATAGGTTTTGGCATATCCTAGACATGATTAAAAGTAGGTGATGTTTTGGTTTTGCATCATTTAAAATAAAATTATAAGCCGTTTGGGGTATTGGCTTCAAAATGTAGTGAATACTGCTTTGATGCTTCTTTAGTGGCGGGCTCAGAGGGCTGAACAGGGACGCTGAAGTGGAAGGCGCAGGAGACGGACGGCTACAGGGTATTTGAAAGATACTGAGTTTGTTGGAGTTGTCGGTAGATTTAGAGGCTGGCAGTAACTCAGACTTTAATAGAAATCGGAATGAATTGTTCCTAAAAGTAGGTTACTGTTGTGCCTTGACAGAGGTTTGTGCAATTTGAGTTCTTTTTTCTAGTTCAGGATACTTTCTAATCTTAATCTAAATTATGTGATCTCTCACATGCAATGCCTATAAATCCACCATGAACTCCAATAAACTCAAATCGTCATCTCAGTGAGAGGCTCATCAGTCCTGCATCATCTTCATCTCTCCTTATTCTCTTGAACCTTCCACGTTTCTCTACCCAGCTCCACCCATCACCGCAGACCCTTTTCCCCATTTCTTCATATCCTAAAAAAATAACAAAAATATTATTATCTCAACGTTTTGCACAGATGTTTCGAAAAAATTCTAAATGTTAATAACCGTCACCGCTCCAAAGTTATTTTTTATTTTATTCTAATTTAAAGGCTGTGACACACGATACAGCACCAAATCGTAATCACCTCTAGGATATGTCAAAAGGTACCACTGGGTTAATTTTCATGTAAATTCATCCTGTAACAAACAAACAAAAGGACAAAACACACAAAGGTGAAGAGAAACTCCTCCCTTATTCTGGTTACGAACTAGAGGATTTACATATCCTTACCAATAATAATAACGTGGGAGACCACAGACGTAAGGACAGTTTACACCGATTTTTAACATTAGAATTTTCCAAACACACACGCTAGACAATTCAGCCAGACCGCACGACCATACAGTGTAGTTTGGATTTCACAATGGCGATTCCACAGACACGGGATCTCACAGAAACTCCTGTGACCAAACATGACTTCACAAGAAAAACAGAGATGGACAATGGACAATGGACGTCCTTGTCGGTCCTATTGTGATATATCTTGCATGACACATATATAAAGGCATTCGGTTTCTCTATCCAAGCATTAGTGGAGGTAATGGTAATTACACACTTAATGAGTATATTCATCTTTTACTGTTTCAACCCTTAAATATTTACATCAATAACTTACTATTTTTACTTGGTCTTTCTGTTATGACGTTTATTCAGATAAAACATCATTTGATCACTTCGGGCTCTGGAATGAGCATCTTTCACATTTGTTTGACCTTTTAAAGACCAAATGAGTCAACGTGGAAATATTTGCAAATATATATTTTAAAAAAACAAATAAAATATATTTTTAGTAACGGCCTTGTTCGTTACGGATGGCGTATAGGAAACTGTTTTTTTTTTTTGTACTGAAAATCCCCAGACAGCTTGGGGAATATATTCAAAATAATTAATTTAATTCTACTGTAGGCCAGTCTTTCTTTTGACATGTGATTACAACAACAAGAAAACGACCTACTACGATCAGCAGTCCTTGTGAATGTTGTACAAAGATGTCCTCCAAACGCAATACAACTTTAGAATAAGATTAATTTTTGACTAAATTAAATCCTTTTTTTGAATAAAAAATACACAAACAGAAATATCTGGCCACTTTTCAAACCTCCAAAACTATGAATGGAAAGTTTTTGGCATGATTCTGTATTAAATAGTATTTTTTCTGTTAATTATCCCATATTACCCAAAGTTTTTAAATAACCTGGCATAACATTATCACCTACCTGATATAATACATTTAATTTATAACGCACTTTACATTTGGATCAAATCTCAAAGTGCTAATATCGTGGAATATTCTTAGGCCCTGGTACAATTATTCAAAGTCTCAGATCTGTCAATCCTGGACTCACTGTGCCTAGTGTGTAACATTGTGTAAGATGCATTACTGCCATTATCTGCTCGCAGTTTGTCTAATGGATGCAAATACCATTTGAACTCTGAATCACCTTTCATTATATTGATTAGATTCTGTGTTGGTGTATGTCGATACTTCCTGAATCTGTCAGTGTTCACAAACACTGATCTCCAACATTATAACCGGCTGTATGGGTCCTAACACCAAAATATGCTGTGGTATCTGGCACCAAGAAAGTAGATGATCCATTAAGTCCAGAAAGTCGTGAGATGGGGCTTCCATGGATTGAGGACTGGAGTGAAATCGAAGGACTTTAACCACATTTCTATTTTGTCCATGACACAGCCCAGGTAAGGTGTGATACACAGTGTTCTTATGCATGCCTATCAGAACCAGTATGAACTTTTGATTTTCCTTTTTTGATGTGCAAAGACTGTAATTATCTTGTCAATAGAAAATTGGGGGAACGGCTTTTGTAAGCTATGGCCCAAAACTATGGAACACAGATAGATATCAGGGATGACGCTTAATTGAATTTTAAGACAGGTAAAAACCTGTCTTCAATCTAGCATTAAACTAGTCTGTTTTCTGCAGCATGAAACGCATTTGTCCTTGCACCACATACTATTACTTGATTTTATGTGTTGTTTATTTAATTTAAATATTTATTGATCTAAAATCATTCATACAATTTCCTCGTTGCAGAACACCTCGAGCGGTTTGTATGACATGTGATATGCAAAGTATATTACTATTACAATACCATTGTTGACGTTGGTTGGCCATTATTTTGAGGAAAAAACATTACGAAAACGTATCGTACTACTGACAACCTTCAGTAAGTTAGCGTTCATTGAAGTAGACAACATTGAATGACCCTATGTATGAAGGCCATGCCACTGCTGAATGAATTAGATGTAGCTAGGTATATGCTAATTTACTGTTAGCTTTACCGGTTGTACATGTCAGCCATCATTTCCACCTCCAGCTCCGCCGCCAGCTGCTGCGCCTTCATGGGATCCATGTCTCCGCTTCAGTGCTGCTCAAGCCAGGCTTTCACAGAAAACACAGCGTCCTGGTGACGATGAGACAGCTAAGCGCTTCTTCTTCTATAACCTTCAGCTTTGCAGGACGCACGTGCCTACCGCTTCCGCTCACCGGCTTTAAATAAAGTTAGATTCAAACAGGAAAAGGAATGATTTTTCCCCAAAACTTTATTCATTATTTACAAAAAACAAACGCTTGACAACACACAAAACACAAACCTCGGCCAAGCCACAATAGTAGCCAAGTTAGACATTATTGTGATACAAGAATAAAATTGCCCTATCTCACCATGGTTAAGAAAACGTCATTATGACCTGAAGTCATAAGGTCACAATGATGTTGACGTATAACGTAGCGCCACCAAAAATTTAAATATTTCTAGGATAACTGATTATCCATTAGGTAAGACTATTGTCTCCCTCTAAAAGACGCATAGAATAAGAGCTGAGTTTTAGGATGACCTGCTCCCTGAAGCAACATTGTTTTGCTATCATTCTGTTAGTAATAAGATAAGTCTCCCAAATTAATCACCAACCAAAGAGAAATGATAGTCTTACGTGCAGCATTATAATATTTTGTACAAGAACGGCAAGTACACAAAATAAATAGTATGGAAAATAAATATTAATAGAAACAAATAATACTGACTGGGTGATTGTTTGGTCATTACCACAAAACTCCCTCCAAAACATTAAAAGTTTCCTATAAATATAAAAACATATACTATATTTTATCTCAGTTTTCTATTTTGTCCATTGTGTATTACCTTAACACTATAATTTCTGCTTGGGATTGACAGTCTTATTTTAAACGGCATTATTAAATTATTATTATAAATGCACCTCGATAGGAACATTTTTTTCTCCCCAGTTTTATTTTTTATACTTTTGCATATAATCATGTAATTGGCACAATTCTGGACAGTTTTTTAGGAATTTTATCATCTCAACCCCAGATTGCATATCAATAAATAATTATACAAACAAATTGATTCCTCATATGATTTTATATACATAAATGTCCCAAAGGAAGCCCTGGCATTAGAGAGAATATAATGCATCACATGTTTGGTTTTCATTCTGGAATCTTCACTTAAAATCAAGTTTTACTTTTTATCCGTCATTGTTTAGGCAAATAATATAAAATAAATACAGGGAAACATATGAATCCTGATATAGAATCCTGAAAATAATTCAATAGTTTTGACGAAGGCTAATGTCCTAATGGATAGTATTAGAGCAGATAATTATTTTCTTTTCTGACGGGCCTCATCTTGATATTATTAATACCCATATCCCTTGCATGTTTTTCTAACCCATCTAAAGCTTAACAGTTTTCCTCCACCTTGATCCCAGCACTACAGCAATCCCACTTTATGTTCACTAAGAATAGCACAGTAACTGATGTGTGACATCCTGCCTTTTATATCTAGTGGTATTTCTGCTGAGGTGGAGGCTGATTGATCAGCTCAACAATGGCCTTGAACTTAATCATAATCCCTTGGTTTGATGTCAGAAAAATAAAACACATTTGACCTGCATGAAAATATTTTTTAATTAACAATTACGTATGTACATTACACACTGTGTGTTAGGAGTAGACTCCAAATTATGTTTAAAGCGGTTGCTGACTTCACCTTGCTATACCCTTAAATCAGTTTGACACTTCACATTCCGCTAAAATATTAATACAATAGTTAAAGTAAAAACAGTATAAATTTTTCCTGGTTCGAATCAATGCATCAGCTTTTTATTAAAGGAAATTAAACACCAATTTGAACTTACAGAATACATGCTTACAGAACTTAATTATGACTCCATCCAGCATCCTTGAGAACATAGATAAATCCAGAACAAATAGAACATGACACTTAGATCAAAGTGCTGAATTAGTAACGCAACCTTGCTTGAGCTACTCGGCCTCATCTCCAGTCACATCGGTAACATTCACATCTTCTTCCTCTTCTTCCTCCGGACCTAGGTCCATGTTGTCCAGTCCATCCTCGTACTCTCTGGACTCAGGCTTTTCATCTGGGGAGCAAAGCAGAATATCCACCTCCGCTCCCTCCTCTTCTAGATCTAACTCTGAGCTCTTGATGAACACAGCAGCGTCTGACAGAGAAGGACCAGTTCTGTCGATGGTCTGGAGGTTCTGCTGCTGGTCCAAAGGCATTTTCTTCTCTTGAGGCGGTTGCGTGGCGACGCTGTGAGACGAGCCCTCATCGTCATTATTGGTCTGTTGTGCTGCATCCGATACTCTGCCGACACAGGCTCTGGGTGCTAAAATACAAGTAATTGGGACATTATTTGGAAAACATATTTTGTTTTTGAATTTACAAAACAATAGTAACAACTTTATTCAAATGTATATTATTAAACCTCCACCGGGGCAGATGAGTTTCCTTATTATTTCATCACACCTAAAGGCAATAGTCCCATGATGGTCTCATATTATAAAGTGTATTCAGAAAGTATTCAGACCCCTTCATAGTTTTCATATTTTATTTTGTCCTTATAAATTTCCCTCATTAATTTACTTTCAATTCCTCATGATTAAAAAGCAAAAACAGAATTTCAGAATTTTTTTGCCAATCTATTCAAAAAGAATAAATTGAACTATCACATTATATTGGTATTCAGTCCCTTTACACTCTTCACATGACATTTGCTCAGGTGCCTCCCATTTTTCTTAATCATCTTTGAGATGTTTCTACACCTTGACTGGAGTTCACCTTTGGTCAATTCAGTTAATTGGATACGATTTGGAGGAACACATCAGTCTATTTCTGATCCCACCGTTGATGATGCATATCAGAGCAAAAATCTGAGCTCTATTTATCCCGTGTGGAGATGTGAGAAACCAGCACAGAATGTCAACCATCTTCGCAGAACTCCACCCATCTTGGCTTTATGGCAGAGAGGCCAATTAAAGCCTGTACACAGTGAAAGACACAGGAAAGTCTGCACAGAATTTGCAGAAATTAGCCTAAAGGACTTACCAATGATGAGAAACAAGATTCATTGGTCTGATGAGACCAAGAATGAACGGTTTGGCCTCCACTCTAAGCATCATGTCTAGAGGAAACCAGGTTCTGCTCATCACCTACCCTATATCATCCCAACGACGGTGGTGGCAACATCATGCTGTGGGGGTGTTTGTCAGTGGCAGGAACTGAGAGACTGATGAGGGTTGAGAGAAAGTTGAGCAGACCAAAGTATTGAGATATCCTTAATGAGAACCTGGTCCAGAGGGTTCAGGATCTCAAACTGGGCCGAAGATTCACCTTTCAACTGGTGAATGACCCTAAGTACACAGGCGAGACAACACAGTAGTGGCTTAGGGTGAACTGCATGAGGGTCCAAGCCAGTGACCTGACTGTAACCGAACATCTCTGGAGTGAACCTGAAAGCGGCTCCAATCTGAAAAAGCTGAAGAGGATCAGCAGAGAAGAACCGCAGGAAATTTCCAAGTCCAGGTGGGCAAAGTTTGTAATGTCCTACCCATGAAGACTGGAGGCTGTAAATGTTGCCAAAGTTTCTTCAACTGAGTCAAGGGTCTGAAAACTTAAGTCAATGTGATATTTCAGAGTTTTTTAGTAGATTTAAAAATATTTCAGAAATTCTATCTTTGAAAAATATCTTTTCACTATCCAACTTAGCTCATAAATGAAATAAAGTTTTCCTGTGTACGGTTTTTATTGACAGTACAAAGTAAGCTGGACTTTAATATACACTTCTAGCCTACAACAACCCAAGGAACAACCATTTTACCTTCATCAAGATTCTTCGGCGATTGCTCCCTCTCAGCTTCTAACTTGTCTTTTTCTCTCAAGACCCCACAGGAAATCGGCAGATGGCGCTCATCAGCAAACCAGTTGGTCTCCTCACCAGCAAAGCTATTGTCCGGCTTTGGTTTGCTGTACTCAGCTGCCAATTTGTTGAAAACCAGATTGTGATTTTGATCAACTGTAACATTGAAGACTGAGTGAGGCTCTTCAGTCCTGCTCTGAGGCTGAGCAATGTCCGTGTCCACGTCTGTATCTTTAATCAATTTGCAGGCCTTCTCACCACATTCCACACTTTTTGCCGTTTCTTTAGTCTTACTGTCCTTGCATTCTGGTGACTTCCTTGTTTTTGAGTGTGGGTGCTTGATACGTTTTTGAAACTCCTTCAGGGAGACCATCTGTGGCCGTGTCCCAATGTTCATCACTGTTGGGGTTATTTCCTCAGCATCTCCCTCCACCGTGTTGATATTTCTGGGTTTCTTCAGTGGAATTCCCGCTCCTCTTCTTTCCCCCCTCCGTTTCTTACATCTTCTCTCTGTTTTGTCTCCCTTCTTTAGCAGGTCCTTGCTAACGTCCAGCTTGCTTTCCACACTGAGGCTACTTTTTTCCCCAACTACAAGAGGGCTTTTATCCGGCATCACTTTGGGTGGTCTTCCACGTTTCGGCCTGGGGGCTAAGACTCCTTGTTTATTCACTGTCTTTATTCGACCTGCCCTGACTTTTGAGACTGAAGACTTATTTAGGCTCGTGTTGTCTAGGATATCTCGAGTCTTTTTCAAAAAGCCCCTTGTTCTGATCCGAGTCTGGTTGGCGCGGAGATCCTCACTCCCTCTGGTGGTCTCTGTGATGGCTGTCGGTTCATCTGGTTTCCTTAACGGCATGTTTAGTACGTGTGAAGAACCGGTGGCCTTTTCTCTTTCCTTTGCTAGCACATTGTTGCATGACAAACTGACTGTGCACACACTCAGGGTGATTTTACTCTTTGTTCCACCACTTACTTCCAGGAGTTTGTGCGATGGCTTTACTGGATGACTTATAAACAGTTTCCTCCTCCTTTTAGGTGCCACACCAGCTTCCTTAGTGTCACTTTGTTGGGGCGTGAAGCTTTCCTTCATCGTCCTGTGGTCAGATTTCCCTTCTCCTGTACTAGCCGGTTTAGTTCCTTCCACTTCCACCTCAGTCTTACAGTCGGACTCTGGCCTTGCTCTTTTATTGTGTTGATTCAACTTCTGCTGTTGTTTTGAGCAACTGTCTTGATTTGTATCCTGTTTTAACGATAAACTGTCCCCGTGAGTCATGGCACTGAGCGGAAACTGAAGGGATACAGAGTTTTTTGTTAGCCAGGTTCGTTCATGTGGAGATGGCTGCATTAGGTTGTTGTTGCCATGGCTCATTGAGTTGTTGAGGACCAGCTGATGGTTTCCTGTAAAGGTAAATGGCTGTAATGGAGAGAGGCATTGAGGAAGCCGCAAATCGTCCAAACAAGGTAAAGGAAAAGATTGTGGGGAGAGCTCCTCATTTCCATCCATCAATGGTAAAAACTCCAGGATTTCCTGATTGTCTTGTGAAGATGTTCCCTGACATAAAAGTCTCTGCCCATTGGAACAGAGAGCTTTGGGTGGGAAAGATTTTGTGGGTTCTTCCGGGTATGGACAGCTTTGATATTTGGGTAATGGCGTGGACTGGTTGCTTGTTCCATCTTTTGTCCCCATGGAAAAGATTGATAAGTTATCCTGTGGAGAGTGGTGCTGTTGGACGAGGACGGCGTCTGATGGTACAGATGGAAGGCTGGGAGGAGTCTGAGCTGCAGAACAACAATGGGTACCTGCACAACAGATGGGAGGACGATTGTCAATCTCTCTAACTTCAAAAGACTCAACAACAACAATTATAGCTCAACATGACAACATCATGTTACTATGTTGTAAAAATTATTTGACCCCTCCCCTGATTTCTTCTATTTTTGTGTGTATCTAATCCTAACCTATGCCAGATCTTCAAACTAAATTTCACAATAAACTTAAGTCAACCTGAGTAAACATAAAATTGGAGTTCTACAAGATAACTGTATTTATTGAACAAAAAAGAATATCTAATACCAAGAGGGCCTGTGGGAAAAAGTATTACCCCCCTTAGAAACGACCAAACAGCATGAGTAACTGGTTGTAGCCGGACTAGACACATCCGGAGCTGATTACTGCCAGTACTGTTCAATTACATCATCACTTCAATACTCCACTTTCAGAAGCAGGAAATATCTTTGTAGGTCGCACCGGTTGCACACTGAGGAGGAATAGACATGGAACAACAGTGAAGCTTCCTAGAAGTGACAAACCAAACACAATTTATTCAGCAGCACGGCAAAGACTCATTCAGGAAGTCACAAAAGATCCAAAGCGAACATACGAGGAAGAACAGGGCTCTATCACTTCACTAAAGGTCCGAGAGAGGACGGGCAAAAATGTCATATATGTGTGTGTGGTGAGGCGATAGCCACTGCTAAGCCAGAAACACATTAAGGCTCATCTGAATTTTGCCACAACAACCCTCGACTACCCTCTGCTAAGCTTGGGGGAGAATATTCTGTGGACTGGTGAGTGGTAGTTTGAACTGTTTCGAAGACAGGGGCTCCATTGTATCTGGTGTAATGCAAATACATTCAAAAAAAGAATAACATCCTAGGGATGTTGTGGAGATGCTTTGCTTCTTCAGGGCCAGGACGGCTCCTCACAATTGAGGGACCATGAATTCTGCTGGCTGCCAGAAAATTCTGAGGGTGAATGTCAGGTCATCAATCTGTGAGCTGAAGCTCAAGGTCAAGTATGTGATAAAACAAGTCAACTTTCAAAAGTACAAGAGTAAGTCCAACTCAAAATGGCTCAAAAAGAATAAGATTGCAGATGTGGTGTACTCTGCTCAAAGTCTGGACCTGAACCCCCTTGAGATGCTGGGGTAGGACCTGACAAGACCGGTTCATGCTCGCAAACCCTTCAATGACCATACAGCAGTTCTGCAGAGATAAATACTGTTTCATACTGGTGAAACATTAAATGTTTTTGATTCAATAGATTAAGTGATTTAAAAATATTATAAAAGATGAAATGATAAAAATGAAGGGTCAGAACATGCCTGTTATTAATTTCAGTTGCGTAATTACCAAATTACTCTTTTAATTGATTGACAACACCTGTCTCGTCTCTGGCCCGACCAAATACTCCGTTTTGGCAACTAATTAACCTAAAGTTAGTGAATACAGTAAATGCACACATCTATATATCTCTATCTGTGGGGGAATGGTCATTATATGTGTGCAATAATCCTGGTAATAGACACACCCCTCTGCAGAGACTGCAGCATGCACTCCACTCTGCAGACACTCCAATCTGTACCTGGGATCTGGCTGATTGTTGATGTTCTGTCGTGGCTTGTCTGAAGGTGATGAGACGTTTTGGAGTCCCTCTCCAGATTTGGCAGGATGTTTAAGCCAATCATGATGTCCTCCAGCAGCTTCTCCAGGTGCTCATCAGGCTCCTCTACATGTCCTGGTGGTTGGGCCAGCAGGACATCTGGCTCATTGTTTTTGCTTGAGGTGGAGCATTCAATGATGCGAGGCTGGGAGTCAAAGGTGGTGCTGGGGTCAGATGAGGTTTCAGGGGGATTGGCAGCCACATGTTGAACAATGGGATGTGGACTTGGCAGGACTGGGCCGGGGTCACTGTTTGTCAGGTCCATCTTTAAAACATGAACACGTCTATTATATCTGGTTCAATTAAAGATTCAAATCATATAATAATAATAATAATAATAATACATTTAATTTATAATGCACTTTACATTTGGATCAAATCTCAAAGTGCTAAAATATATAATATATAATAATAATATAAGAAGCATTAGATAACCACTGCTGAAATCTGAGGGTATCCATTTCATGGTATGGTTACAATATGGTATAAAATTTTTTTTTAAGGTGAATCTTATCTCTGTTATTCCTCCACTGCCTGTCAGGACTGTGCTGCCATTTCTTCTGCAACACAAACCCATTGCAGAAGAAATGGGAGAGATAAGTTAGACATTAGGAGAGTTTACATAGACCATTTTATTCAGAATCAAAGCCTGATCAGAAAGAAATGTTCTTTAAACACTGATTCCCAACAATAATTCCAAAGACAAACCCAGCATGTAAACGGTGTAATGGAATACTTCTTTGTCTGCGAGTGCCCATCGGCGCAACCCACGTGCACGATGCCAGCATTTAATGTTCTAGAACAGCCTTTCTCAACCCAGGGGTCCAGACCCCCACCGGGATCGCGATAGGATTTCAAGACGTCAAAAAATAAATAAGGACTGATTTTAATTGTATTCTGTTTCATTATTTGTACAGAATTCATTTTACCAATGAGTTTGTACGAGTTGAATTGTGCGCGAATGAGATTCTGTTCAGACACACACGGCAGAAAAAAAGAAACAGACTCGCGTTTTGGCGCTGATGATGCTTTAACCAGCAGCCGCAACAGGTTTGCTAGCTGTCGCATGGATGTAGGGATCAGCAGGAACTGTCTCGAGGTGAAACACCAGAAATCCTGACACAGGCACCACCCCCATTAAAGGGAGAATAATAAGAAACCAAAGTTAATTTCTCAGTTTTTTCTTTCAGTCTATCGGCTCCGCTCTTGCTTTGAGCACCCAGCGCTGTATCCGTCCACACTGGGATGGAGGAAGGGGTGTTGCGGGCGCGCAAGCGGTGGTGGTGGAGGGGTCTCGATAGTTATCTTGGGGGTTGCGACTCAAAAAGGTTGAGAACCACTGCTCTAGACGAAGGCAGAGTTTGTTTTTAATACAAACAGACAGGGCTGGAAAACTTTGAATACTTTGATTCTAAGGATAAATGCCACAACTGCAAAAGTGGCTTAGAACCACCAACCTCCTGTTTTATGCAACACTACATAGAAGGACCACTGTGAGAGTGGCTGACTGGATCTGGGTTCTAAGGATTTGTCACGTGCTGAGGAGTTTAGTCTTGGAGTGAGGAGATACGTCTGATGATGTTGGCGTTAATGTAAAATTTCTGGTGAGTTCACCACACATCTGGGCCTTCCCAAGCTAACTGTTTGGTAACGACGTAATGATGTAACGTTAGTCAGAGTAAAAACACTCTTATGTACCGATACCTCTTATCATCCCGTTTTCCCTCCCTCCCTCGTTCCTCCTTTAGTAGTAAGCCTGTGTAATTATCAAACTGTCTGTTCGTTAAATGTGTCAGAGTAACAGCAGTAACTGCATTGATCACGTGACAGTGACGCCCATTTTCTGATAAAACATCGATTTTGGCACCTGCTTTGATTGAATGACTTGGCTTACGTAAACACCAGATCCAACTACTTCCCACCAGATGTTCCTTTGTAAAGATTTCTATCAGAATGAAGAAAAGTGTCCCTGTACACCCATATTATGTCAAACTTGTTCATATCCTTATGTTGAATATTTTCCTGCTTCCAAAACATTTACTTCAATACAAAATGTTCTCTTGCTGCCTGATGCATTCCATCCACTGACATGTGCCATTGTAATGAGATTATCAACATTGTTCTGACTTCACCCGTCAGTGGTTATAATGTTATGGTTCATCAGGGAAAATATTGTTTCCCGTGATTACGCAAAGACTTATGATTGTATGTCTATTATGACAGGAAACTGTATTAAAAGTTTTTGTGCACAGGAATACCCCTCTAAACCTGAGTGTGTTTACACAGGTTTAGAGGGGAAAACCTGACTAAAACTTATACATGTTCTTTAAAATACACAAAAAAGTTCAGCTGATTGGATGACAAGTATAAATGAATATAAAGACACCATCATAGTCATCTACCTGCTTCAGGGAGGAGAGAACAGACAACGCCTCATCTGCCTCCTGCATCCTCACAACCTCCCACATTTCTCCTTTGGTCCTCCTCCTCAGCTTCACCTGGACAGAATAACACCAAGCGATGATGAGAACACAAAATAAGGAAAAAGAGCATCCTGCTTGTTTCTTATGCCAGTTTGAAGTCATCATAGCTACCCCAATCCTTTTTTTTTCATTCTATGATTCGCTCCTGATTACTTCTATAATTGTGTTTATCAATTTAAACTATGTCAGACTTACTATAACCATATGTTTAAATGCTTTAACTGCAATAATAACTGTCAACAGCTACAATAACAAATGAGATTTCTTGTTGTTAGATTTGTCTTTAGAATCTGCAATGTCTTCCAGTGCTTTTTAATGTGTTCACAGCGTCGGCCTATCACGGCTCTTGGTGGTTTTTCTTGGACATGTACATTATTTCCTAGTTTCCCTTTAGTTTTTTTTGAGAGTTTGTATTGAAAACGGACTTTCTGTCGTGGTCTAGATCTCAATTGGAGTGGGCCTTCTCAGCACCCACCTAATGAATCCTAGGAATCCCAGTTAAAACACACATTCACCAACAGCCAGAGTCACTATCACAGTCTGTCCGTCTTTGTCTGACCTTTTCACCTTCCCAAATTTGAGGCACAGTGAGCATCTGTTACAACTCCAAGATAGGTTATCACTTATACGTGACGTAATGGTTAGACGCAGGCGCAGCGCGCAACAACACAGGGCGCTGAATAGTAGTCCAGATTTGAGCGAAGCCTCGAGGTAAATAATTTGCCACATATGTTCATTTGAAATGAATCTGTGAAACTATGCTGATTGAGAGGGAGAGGTAAAAATGAGTAATGCCGATTTGTTTTGAAATTGACGGCTGGTGTTGAATTTGAAAGACGACCCCACAAAACCCCTCGCCTTGAGACATTTTGGTGGCTTCCGCTAAACTTAGAACGACTACGACTACTTCGACTTCTGGCAAAAGAAAACAGATGACATGAAAAAATTTATATTCATATTTTTTAAATATGAATATTAATAATAAATTAATAAATATTAATAAATTAATTTGCTTAGTTTGACCTTGCACATCCAGATGATACATGATTTTCAAATATACATTAAACAATTATTTTGCTTGTTTTTACCGTTACCTGGTAGTGAAACTGCAGTACCACCAGAATGGGGGGGGGGGGGGGTAACGCTGACAGGCTGTTTGCCCCACCCAATCAGTAAAAGAAGTAAGAGCTCTTACCACCACCACACACACCAGTGAAATAGGTGAGGCGATGCACCAACAGCTGCATGTGTAACTGTTGATGCGTATGTATACATTTTACAATTTTACAGTATCCGCCTAGTGTAAGAGTGCTTCTAAGGGAAAATCAAGCATATGTGTTGACTGGGGGGTGTACAATAATATTTTAGCTGAAAACGCTCATACCCGACAGATAGTGAAGACGCTGGTATGAGCTTTAGGATTAAAACAATTTCCTTGACTTTCTCGTATATTCTGCTGCTTGTGGAGTAAAAATCTCAGAGGTTTAAGGTTTTGGTTCTAATAAATGAGGTGGAATCGCTCAGTGCATGTAGACGGATATCAGTAAAGCATACGAGGGGGTATCATCTCCAGCAGTGAGAGCAGTACCAGAGCTATACTTGAATGAACTGGAAGTAAGGATGTTCTCATAAAAACTTAGCTGTCCATCAGAAACTGATTTTAGCTTTCATTGTCTATGACAAAATGACCAACTTCTTACCTTGATAGAAATCTGTGTGGTCCCAATCATCTGCTGCATCTGCTTCATCTTGGTCAGGCTCTTCCTTCCTACATGTGTGTGAACCCGCTTCTTCTCTGCAGAGTTTCCTTTTCCCTGTCCGAGTGTCTCACCTCTGCTGGTGTGGTTCGGCTGCCTCGTATTCTCTCTCCCTTCAGTCGTCTCGGCGTTTGTATTTTCCCACGACTCGGATGCCCGAGGTGTCTGATAGTTTGAGTTATTGTTATGAGAAACGGGGAGAATCAAAATGTCACCGGGACAATCCGATGTTGATGTGGGCTTTGTTGTATTGTCTGAGGACTGGTTTAATTTTTGATTGCCCGGTGCTCCACTGGGCTTCTTTGAATGGAAATGTTTATCAAGTGTAATGCTTTTGGGTTGTGGTGTAATAGAAAAATCAACACTCCCAGTCACACGTGATACAGGCTCTCTGGATAGAGATTTATCTTGGTTGGTGTGGCAAAGAGAATTGTTTACTGTCTTTTCACAAATTTTCTCCTTCTGTGTCGCCATTGATACACAGTTTCCCGGTTCAAAGAGACAATCTGCCACTCTCGTCCCCGCCATGTCTGCCTGAATTTGTGCATCTTGCAATTTCCTGCAGTCATTCCTTCCTCTGCAACTCCTACAATTCTGTTGGAGAGGTTCACCCTCTTTCATCCCTACATCCCTCCATCTTTCAACAAGACCGGTGATGCCAAACTGGCGAGCTGCAGACAAGATGTCATTTTGCTCTATGCTTCCTTTTACTTCCACCTCTCCAGAGTACAGAAGGCTAACGAGCTTCAGCAGGGTGTGGGGTTTCACCGCCTGAAGCTGGAGATGATACTTCTGACCCGAAGGAGGAGACGGAGAGGTTGACAGCTTCTGAGACAGGTAGGGACTGAGAGCTGCAAGGAGGCAACTGTGGGTGGGGACTGAAATACCTTTACAAAAAACACAACAAATGAAAATGAAAGAAATATTGAAAAATTAGTTTGATTTCAATTAAAACTCCTCTGTTTCAGCAAATGACACTCTTTTATTTAAATTGTGTAAATAACTGAGAAGCTCACCCTCAGTCTCCAACAGGGTGTCACAGAACTGGGCGCTGTTCTGCTGTCTCTGAAGCCCTCCAAGAAGCTGTATCTCATAACCTGGCCACCAGATTATCTGCATGTTCACATGCGACCTGGGGAGGACAAACAACAGGCGTAAGTAGATAAGGGTGATTAAAAGACAGCCGTACGACGAAAGATCTTTTTTAAGATCAGGAAAAAAAGGCAAATGGAATATTCTTTCCATTTATTACGTAAAGAAATAAAATGAAGTGCTTTTTTTCCACCCATGACTTTCAATAAAAATCAATGTTCAAGATGTCCAATGTTTAAATAATACAAGAGGGTTTTCTTCGCCGATCACCGATATTTATAGTCAAACTGGCAGATTTTTCTTTAAAATTTGAAAATCACAACGACTAATATATTTTAAGTGCTCTTATTTTGAAGGATCACAGTGTAAGTAGGGACGGTCGGCATTGTGTATGTATTCTGACGTGTTGAAATGAAAGTACCCCGCTGTGCGTTTCTGAAAACAATTGTATGACATTTTGAAGTGAAAACAAATGTTGTTAGCATCGTTCAGTCCATTATATGTTATATGTTGGCTTTGTTCAGGGACTTCAGGTCTCGTTGCTGGCTCTGAGCTCCTGCTAGCTTTAGCCGCACTGCCGAAGTTAGCACCTTCATACGTGCAAGGTTCCTCGGGTTGATTAATTTTGAAGTATTTAATCAAGATTGTAGTGCTGAACCCTTTCGGGGTTGTTCCTCCACAGCTTACTTTGCCCTTACTCGTGTTACTGATTGCGAGATGTTTGGAGACGTGGTAGCTCATGCTTGGTGTGCTTGTATGGGGAATGAACGTAAACAGCACGGAAGTGAGGCTGTTCTGCAGATTGCCGATTTCATCAAACTAGGCTTCCAGGCGCTGATTATTTTAAATAATGCAGGAAACATTACTAGCTCTTTGTTTCTCTGGTGTCCATGATTGTCAATCAACTACTTCTCAACACGATCTGTTTATGTGACAACACAACGGCTCAGTGTGTATCCTGTCTACACTCAGGATTTCTTCAGGTATCAAAACAGAAATTTAAAGGTGCTTTTGAAATCGTTATAAATGAAAATTGAGACCTGTTTCATGTCTATTAGATAGTTTTTTAAACTAATTCTCTAGGAAACAAAAGAGCTCGCCAGCTTCTTATTTACTGAGGATCACAGATTTCCTTTTTTTTTAAATGTACAATTCCACAACATTTAGCAAAATTGTAACTTGATTGACTAGATTTTAAACTGAAAACATTTATAATTATATTATAACATCTATAGTGACGATCATTAATCATATAAATCTATTAATTATAATACTTTTATATTTTGTTATCAATTTGTTCACAAGAAATGTTAACCGGCTCAGCTTATTTTAAGTTAAGCCTTGCCAGAATTACACCCCCAAAATGAACTTCAAATAGCTTCATAACTATCAGTTGTATTTGCATAACCTTAGTGATATGGACAGGTAAAACCTAAATAATATATTTTCAGTGTCAGGAACATTGTAGCTATTGCTATGTGTGAGAAACTTTTGATTAAACAAAAATAATAACACTTCCTCGCCTGTTTTTTTTTTCCAGATAAAGAGACTCTGACATCATTGAATTTGCTCAGAAACTCTTTAAGGTCTACTGCATCAAATTTGATAGCAATTACACAAACCTATTGTTATTCCACAGTTTTTGTGGGATAAGACCAGGAGGACTCACCAGTTGCAACAGTTGGATAGCCAATGTACCCATTCTATGCAAAAAAAACAGTATTTTGACCTCAGAGGGGCAGTTTGCCTTCTATAAACAACATGTATCCACTAGGGGGCACTATAGGCACATACACCTTTGGCTGGATACCTATAAAACTATAGGAGACGTTAAACTATAGCACCAGTCAATTCAAATCAATGGAATTGTTAAAATGTTACTCCTTTGTTTTATTAACAAAAGAACAAACTGAAGATTAGTACCTTATTAGAAAACCAGAAAAAGCACTGAGATGGCAAACCAAGGCACAACAGTAGCAAAGGTAGACATTATTGTGATCAGAATAAATTAGATGGCTTTATTTAGTAAAGTTTCATACAGATTTTTCAATTCATTTATGCATTATTGTCAGCTAAAAAAAACAAACATGATAACTATGTGTCCAGATGAAATCCATTCATACATCCATCCATCAGTTTTGAGTTTCAAGACCGCACCTTCGCCACCAGGTGGCGCCTCTAAAACGAACTTTATTTTATTTAAATTTATGGTGCGACACATGAAATGTTACCAAAATTTGGGAATGCATTGAAACCTACGAATTTCATTTTCATACGACATCATTTGTCGTAATCTTGCTAACAAACAAAATGCATAAAGGTAAAAAAAAAAAAAAAATTAAAAAACATTTATCTCCTTGTTATACATGTAATTCTTTTTTAAATAATTTTTGTGAGGAACGTTCTTACGCATTCAAAATGTTGATAGGCATGTTTCATCATGGTTACTTATTTATGGAGGCCTTGAATTCAGATAATCTCACTGTAGTGTGTCCAGGAACATGGTCACTACTGGCTGCACGTGGCTCAGCAGACTAAACGCCTGAAACGACTTTTATCTATCTTCCTGCGACATTACCCAGCTTTATTCCATCAAACGGCACTATTTGACAGATTTAATCTTTGCCTTCAATCATCAAAATCGCTTGTGGCTACACTGTTTGTGGCAGTTTTGTTGGTTTTGGCTTCAGTGGCAGAAATTAGAAGAAAGAAAAAATGTCCCCCTCATAAAGACATATACTTTGTTGATTCCAGTAGGTTGACATTTTAACAAAAACTGAAGGATTCATTAATAATTTAGCCAGGTTCAGGAGGTGAACTGCCTGTGTGGTTGAAGTTCAGTGAAAGCTATCGTGGGCTAATTCAACGTTAGCATTATAGCTACACTCACCTGTGTTGTCCTGTTGCTCGAGCAGAGATGTTTTTAACACTTGTCTCAAACTAGCGAGCTTTAAACCAAAATTAACGATCTGCAACTCATTACGAGGTGACACCCATCAAACTGTTCCAGTAGTAGCAGAGGCGCTATTAAACAGCGCCTACTACAGGCCGCTGGGTCACATAACTACAGGTTGCAGTACGTGTTCCTGGTGAGAACCAGGAATAATGGACCTTCACCATTAGTAACTGCTCTTCCTGCTCCTGGATTCATAGTGTGGTCAAGAGGCTCAAGAAAGCAGGCTCTGATAAATCATTTTCCTTTTTATTAAAAACAGTATTGCTAGTTACAGAAACCATTCATAAATGAGAATGTGCAACTTTAAGAGCCAAGGCAACGCGATTATGGTCCAGAATCAGTTTTTTTCTCCCATTAGTGTTCCAGTATCCGAGGACTGTATCAGAGATTTTTGTATTGAACTTGTTTGTATTTAATTAAGACATGAACTGAATCAATCAAAACATAAAAAACAAACAAAAAAAAAACGATTGCATATGCACCCAAAGCACCCAAAACAATTACACCCAAATCAGTATAAAAAGAAATACATAAAACCATTAAAATTAACAAATATTCTCTCGTATATATAGTTTAAATGTGCTTTTATTTTTCTCTCTCTCTCCATTTTATCATAATTCTGGACTATGCCTCCGTACAAAAAAATTCTAAAACTCCTGCTCTGCTCTTGTAGACAGTCGACTAGAAAGACAATGTGTTACGGAGTGAAAACAAGGCATTCTCTGTCATGGTTCAAATGGCATCAAAAACAAAAAAAAACCAAAGGTTGAAGAAAATGAGGGGAGAAAAAAAAGAGAAGGAAACACACATTATAACCCCCTTAGTGCTTCTTTTAATCATCCACTCAGTAAGTATCAACATCTCACTCGGCACTAAGAAAATGCTTTCTTCTACAGAACAAGCACTGCACTGGTGAAAATGTGGGCCAAAACACAACATGTACTACTCCGCTGTCTTAGAGCCTGGTCGGCTGTGGGTATCGCTAAATTATACAGAACTCAAGAGTTTTATCCAATATAAAAACATTGCCAATAATAACAATTAACTCTTACATACTTACAAGGTCACACATTCCAATATCTTGCAAAATAGAAAACTTCTTGAGTTCCATACAAACAATGCCCACATGGTTTCCTGCTGAGAGATGCCTTGACCTTTAACCCCTGTAGGTAGGTTCTACTAATCTATCAGATCTGTCTTCAATGAGTGCAATCTCACAGCCTCGTTTGCACACATTCATAAAATTACAGACCTGCAGATGGAAGGAGAAGCACGCACCTAAACCTGTGATATCGCCCAATAATTACAAATGGCGAACATTTAACAAACACTTCAGGACAGAAGGACCTGCTATACCTTCCAGTCCAACGTTCGGAAAAATAATTGGTCTATATCATTTGGTAGAAAAATTTGTAGTGGACCACTACTCTATGGAGCACTATTAAACACAGAAAATGCAGCGTCCCCATGCATGTCGGTGACAGACCGTCACAAACTGCACACAAAAAGAAAGCCGATCGCAGTTTTCAGTGTGGCTGCAGTAAATAGTATGAATGTGTAAAGTTCTTGCATTCAGTATTTGCAGTCGCCGCAGTAGCAGTGTCATTTGGCACATGTGCATCACTGTGATACAGCGCAAAGCAAGACGTGGAACAACCACTACCACAAACGGAAGCTGTACAATCATATCCCATCAGATCATTAAACATCGGTTCTTAGTGGTAGGAAATATTTCACCTTAGAGTATTTTACTATCAGAGACAAGAAGAAAAAACACATTCCCTCAATTTCTTTATGTAAAATTTCACCAAAAAGTGTCCACAATTCTAATTAGTGTAATTTAAGTCTGTGCTCAGACCTCCGAAGAACAGTCCATAGATCAAGTCTCGGCGTCCATATTCTCATCGCCGAGAGGTTAAGTGTATTCCAGGCAGGCTGTAGTGTTGCTGTGAAGGGATATAGCGTTGTGGCCGCCGTATCTGATCAAGTGTTTAGTGTATTTTTCAGTTCATTGACTTCGGGTCTACAAAGTGGTCATAGTGTCTTATCCAGTTTGTCCGTATGGAGCATAGATCCGTCTAGTTTTTTTCTGTGTGGTTTCAATAGTTTGTCAGCTGCAATTGAGGAATGTAACAAAGACAGAAAGAGACGAGAAGCTGCTAGAGAGTGAAGAGAGACAGAGGAGTTGAGTGTTGAGAATCGAGTTTAGAGTCCCATCGGTGTCGTGGTCCCCCTTTTGTCAGTTCAGCAAGGGCAGTAGGTGGGAGGAGGCTGTCGTCTTGTGATGCACACAATCAGTTTTTCTACAAGAGAAAAAAAGAGTGGATTGATCATGTGAAGAATTGTATTCTCATGGGGAATGACAGCACATTAATAGCACATTAAAGGTGCAGTGTAAGAAATTGACACAGTGGTGAAGTTGCTGATTGCAACCCATATCCTCACCTCGGCTCACCCTACCTATCCAAGTGTTTCGGAAGAATTAAAAGTGGCCCCTCCTGTCTCACAATGATGTCAGCAAGTTTCTCAAGTGAAGACTGTCCCTTAGTTGAATATACTTAGAAACTAGATTTAGCTCAATTTCTGTAAAACCATAGGTCCAAATTCACCTTTTCCCATATTTTTGGCTCCCATTCCGTTGCATTTTCTTGTTCTAGATAATGAATATGATCCTTAATTTGTCATCATTTTCTTAACTGGTTTTTAGAGGAAATGTGTCTAATTTCTCTGCCAATCAAATCTAGAAACAAGAGTAGCCCTCTAGAGTCAATGTTTTTCCGTTTAGGCTAATGTATATACATACTTTAAGCTGATCATACACTATTGAAAAAATTAAATTCATATATCTAATTTATTCAAAGAAATACCACTAAATTTCACAAACTGCACCTTTAAAAATAGATTCACAGTAGGAACATTTACTAAAGTAGAAGAGACTCAGTTCAATCAAGGCTTCTGGCTGTGCCAAGACGTTTACCAACAAATAAAAAACTGTAGAAAAAAAACAAAACCACAAGACTGGAGAATTTTTTTTAAATCCTTGTTTCGCCAGCAGGGGGAGCAAAACAGTCCAAATACTCATTAACAACTTTCTTCACATCCACGTCACATTCATCATATACACACAGTACCAGGTCCGAATATATAACCAAGGTGTTAACCAAGGCCATGCAGTGAGTTGCAGCCAGGGACACACACATACCATGCGTCGGCATGCAGTGAGACAGAGGGTGTAGCCTAACCATCGTAAGAGTCCATTAGTGGCAAAGAGACCTGCCTCTCCCCATACATCTCACCCTGAGAGTAAGTAAGAGAGAGACAGAGAGAGAGAGACAGACAGACCAATGAAGAGAGGGAGACGAGGCACACAGCGAGGAAGGTGTGAATAAAGAAATTCAAGGATTAAGTGTGAAAATCCAGAGACGGTGAGGAGACGCGAAACATTAAGTAACAGAAAAGAAGAATCAGAAAAGAAATGAAGGTAAATATGTTTATTTGGATGAAACAGAAGAGAGTGGTTACAAAAGATTAGCTTAAGATTAGTTCATGTTAAAAAACACAGATGGGAAATTCTGTGCATGACACATTTCCGTAATTCTGCAGACATGCATGGACATGCTGTCTGAGGGTATTTGTGAGAGCATGTGCGTTCACACGCTCACATTTTAGCACAAAGCAAGGATCGGTCTGTATCATCTGGAAAACTGGAACCAAAAGAATTTGTGTGTATTTCATATGGTTAAACATATTTATTCTTAATTGTCAAAAGGTATAGACGACAAACTGGAGGAGGCTGAATCATTACACATATATGATGTAGAGCTCGACTTCATCGGCACATAACAGAAAGTAACAGAAACTCCCAAAGTGTGAACGACGGCTCTACGTTATCAACAAAGGGTCAGTTGTGAGCTTGGAAGGGCTACCGAGGGGCGTAGAACGACATTGGGAGTGTGAAGAATAAATCCATTTAACAGGGACCAATGATGCAGGCTTTACCTGGGCTGCATCTTTGTCAGCAGGTTCGAGTGTATTATCCAGAGTGTTTCTTCTTCCTTTCTGGTCGAGTGTGGAGTAGGCATCTGAAGAAGAGAGACATGTTCAGACAAAGGGGTGTGTGTGTTTGTGTCTCTGCTTGTGCATGTGTGTATTGCTGTTGAAATACTTGCCTGGTCCCAAGTCATTCATCGGTATCATTTCCCGGTCCCCATTATTGCCTCCTGGGTATGAGAGACATCCAAACAATGAGCATCATTATGTTAAATGTTCTCTCAGAGAGGCAGAGGTAGCAGCCCATCGTGTCCCTCCAGAGATGAAACAGTGCATATGTGTTTGTGACTGTTTTGAGGTCAGATGTCAGACATCTGCCGTTTCATATTTAAAATAATACATATGTTACGCTAGATTGGAGTATGGTGGGTTTGGAAAATTTTTAAATCAGTGCCAAACAGCAGCTTTGTTGATAATTCAGTAAAATAGACAGGTATTTAAAACAGAATAGAGCTTAAAGTTCAGCAAGACACTTGTGAAAATGAAGAGGAGTCACTCTATGAGAGCACCTACACACTAAAATTCAACTCTCAACCCACTGAAGGTAGCACTGACACAGCAGAAGCTCCACATGGCCGAGCTAACCTCAGCTGAATATTACAGGCTGGCAAAGTTGCAGTTACGTGTTGGCGAATAAAGGGAGTGATTTTTTTTTATTATTTGATTTATTCTTTAGAAATTCAGACAGAATCCTTGCAGTCAAATTCTGTAAAAAGAAATTGGGTCACACAAGCATAATTCCACTACGTTAATAATGTTTACACAGCGATCTCAAAGACTGGATGAGAACATGTTTCACTGATCTGACAATAATAAACGTGGTCTTACAGAACAGTTGAGCTCACATGCATTAATCTCCCCTTCACTTCCTGACCTTTGTCTATGAGAGGCAGAGTGCTGTCCTCATATCCTCCGTTTGCCCTGTTGTTGTTGCTGGCAGGGTTTAAGTTGACCATGAAGTCTGTCTTCTTCCAGCCATCTTTCTCCAAAGTGCGTCGCAGCTCCTTGTAGCCCCAAATGGTCTGCAGCACCAGGCCCGCCCCGCGCACTTCCCGCTCAGAACGGTTCCTGGTGATTCCAGTGGACACCGAAGGCAGAGAGGGAATTCAAAACAAGATGAGTCTTTAAAAAAAATGCATCATGAAAGAAAGTTCATGTCCTCTTTTGACCTCACGATAGCAGAAAATATGCAGTCAGCATATTTCTCAGGTATGCGGGATCATTTCTCATGTCCGATCATCAGGAAAATATGAGGTCTCAATGCCTCTGTTTCAAAGATTCTTCAAATACAGCTTCACCATCCTACCCGACAAGGATTCCGTAATGGCTGCAAACCACCCAATGAGGTTTTAGTTCAGAAGCTATTTTCCCACCACACATCTTCTCAATGTTGGGCCCCACATTTTGGGAAACATATTTCACAGATGGCACAGTGAATATGTTAACAACAGCTGCACTGCGGAGGCACTTTGGCTCTCGTTGGTCTCTCTTTTTTGACTCATACACTCTTTGTACCACAACTCAAACGTGGCACTTGTTTTTAGTTATGAGTTCATTTGTCAGCTTAATGTTTGAGCTTGTGTTTTTTGAGCCACACTGCACCTTACGCGACTGACATGGACAGGGCAAAGCCGACTGATTGAATATTCGTTTTGTTCAGGGACAATTTGTGAATGCACACATTGCCGAAAGTAATAATCAAATCAATAATCATGAGTAAAATTACAGCTATTAAATGTCCCTTTTCTAATGTTTTAAATCACCTGTCCTACCCTTGTATAAATACGCAAACGGTAAAACGATAGTCACATGAACTGTTACGTTTAAGAAGCTATATTGTAGAAATACGCATGCATGTCCATCATTGCATGCAACAGCCATAACATTAAAACCATCTGCCTAATATTTTGTATGTCTACTTTTGCGTGTTAAACAGCTTTGATTCACTTTGTGATCCGAGACCTGTATCAGATCTAACAGTAACTTTTCTGCGGTATCAGAAAACATGGGCTAGCCTTTGCCACGCACATCTTTACGACAACTCACTCCTGTCCAACAGATATCCATTTAGCACCATAATAAACATATAAATATATACTGTATGTCTTTGCACTATATTTCATATAACTCATTGCTACCTGTCAACAACTTTCAGTTTGCACACTGTCGCTGCTTATAGCTCTCATTTCTTCTTGGCTTATATTTATACTCTGTTAATATTTTTGTGTGTTTGTGTGTGTGTGTATTTCAACTTGCTGTTGTAAAAAGTACATTTCCACAGCTTAGGGTCAATAAAGTATCTCTAACTATATCTAAGACTTGGGCCCACCTTCAGCTGGTCACAAGTTCACCGGTTGCCCTTCTTTAGACAACATTGGTATCGGTTAGCCACTGCAGACTGGGAAGTCCCACAAAACCTGAAGATTCTCTGACCAAGTTGTCAAACAATCACAATCTGTCACTGGTAAAAGCTGCATAGAACCTGAGGCTTGTCCATTTTTCCTGCTTCTAATACATACCACAACCTCAGGACAAAATGTTTACTCACCAACCAATATATCCCATTCACTCACAGGTTCATTGTAACCAAAATAATCTATGTTATTTAACTTCACTTGTCAGTAGTTATGTCATGGCTGATTAGTGTATATGCAAACACACATCATACCTGACTGCTTGTATGGTCCTTAATTCATATCATAAGAGTAAGATGAACTGAGTATTCCCAAATAACTATGTTCAGGATAAACAGAGAATCCATGTTTCTTATTTGACGACAGTATTGTCTGCTTTCTTGACCTGAGTGTATGTTGTCTTACGCGTACTATATGAATAAAGTTCTATAAACAATGAGTCTATGTTTGTGAGTATTGGAGCAATGCATGTGTGCTTGCTATTAATCTGTTTAATTTTTTTTCCCATTTTAAATAAAGGGACGTTCTTTTTTTCTTTTCTTTTTTAAAAGATTTCAAGCAAAACGTAGTTTTGACTTACTTTGCACTACTGTTTCAATTAAAAATTAAAAAAAATCAGACGGGGGTCTCAACAAATGTTCCATCAACCCTTACCCGTCTTTGTTAATGAGCACCAGTCTCTCGATTCCCTGTGAGGCCCTGAGGGTCTTGGCTGCTTCCAGACTTGAGCCCAGCACTTCATGGAGCGTGCTCAGTACGGACACCACTGTTTCCTCTGACAACGGTCGGACCGGCTGGCTCTGGCCACCACCGGGGAGGTCGGCCACCAGGTGAGGCACAGCATGTTTGCCTGACAGCAACAATAAGCAATTTTTAACACACTGCACACGCCACTGAAATCAGCCACTTGATAAAATGAATTCCTTTGGTGTGACATGGTTAAGAATGTAAACACTGTTGGACAGAGTGAATTTCTCAGTCACGCAGAGCAACGCAAGTCTCACCTAGTAAATCTCTGTTGCGTGCATCAATGGCCAGGTTGCGGAGTGCTCCTGACATGGCGCGTACTACGCGGTCATTGCCATGGGCCAGCAGCTCAGTCATCATAGGTAGGCCCTGCTCCTGGCGCAGCAAGGCTCGGATGTATCGCCCATACTACAACAACACACATACATTTTTTGTAAATTAAAATCAAGGAATTCGATCATGTAAATTTCACAGGATAAGCTTCTCTGCAGTTCAAATCCCAATACAGCTCAATGACCCAGACTTCCCAAGTCTTTACCAATGTCTCCCTCTTTTACAAGCACACTGTGCCATGAAATGGATTATTGGTTACAAGCAAACCGTTGTATGGTCATTTTACAAGTGGCTTTGCTACAATCTACTCTGAAAATATTATTAAGTATCTACAAAATGTGTGTGTTAAGAAACAGGTGCTCGTGTGAATTGATGTTTGTTGGTAAAGCTAGACAATAATCTCTCTCATAGGGGAATGTGGGCAAATAGACATAAAATCATCCATGTTCATCCAACGCTAAAATGTAAAAAATGCAAACTGAAGAGAACAATTCTGTCCAGTAGTTTTGGAGAAGATGTGAATCAACAGTACCATGTTACGGTTGTACAGCTGGACTGGAGTAATCAATTTGCCCCATTGGCTGAGACATGGATATGGCAATTTTCCTTAAATTTGCATTTTTTTTGTGACACTATTACAGAGTCTGCTGTATTACGGCGCTAGGAGGACCACCACCCCGTGATGGAAACTTCATATTTTGTTTATTGTACATTGTTTATATGATATTTTCAAGTTCAGACATTCTTGTCTTCTTTATTTTGAGAATGTAGATTGTTCCAGCTTCCTCCACATTCAGATAATCGTGTGTGCAATTTTTTTGAAGTAGTAGTAATTATGTTCATACAATTCAAGTCATGTGATCATTAGCTCATAACACATTTTAAAAACATTGCATTGATACCATAATCCACTCCCTAAGCTGTTGTACCACGCCTTAAAATGTATGTTCCCCCAGCTAGTGTTAAGACACCCAGGGCGTAATAGTGCCATGACATTAAACAGGAGAATAATGGGAAGCAGCTCTTACAGTCCAGCGTCCTGCACACAGGTTCTGAACGGCTCCAGCTGAAGCCTCCAGTACCGTAGGGTTCTTGGATTCCCTTAGCAGAGAGGTGTATATGCGAACGACTTCCGGTTGGTATAACAGCTCGAAACCTAAAGGAAATGAGGAAGGAAGAAAATCAGGAAATAAGCAGAGGGAGAAGTATGGATAAAAGTAGAGTTTAAATGATTTGAGAAAGACAAGTGTGAAATTTACATTTTTGAAGTAGGTTTATCAAGATATCTACTGGGCCTACAGGTACCTTTAGCAGGAGTGGTCCTCTTTGGAATTTCTATTAGGTCTGCAGTTCCATCGTCTTCTTTTTTACCTGGAATCAAACATTAACATTACCCACTTAGATTTAAATCACAGTATTAGTTGTAACGTTAGTAAATGTGTTCTAGTTCAGTTAGACACGTGGACCTAAAACTGAGATGCTTGTGTTTGCATGTATTTCACTACAACTACTTCAGTGACAGGGAGGCGTGCATGTTAGTGTCAGGAATGTTATACCGACATGTTAGCTACTCTATTGCTAATACCAGAACAACAGGCAGCAGAAGCAAGGTGCAATCACACAAAGCTCTTACCTTTGGAAAACCACTCATCTGTAGCCCAGCTCGAAAAAAGGAGAGAAAGGAATAGAGGAGGGAGAGGAGAATGGCAGAGCAGGAGGAAGAGACAGCAGTTACAGTAAGTAAGAGGAAAGCAGCCATAACTGAGGCACCCACTTCCCATCTGCTAACATCCCAACAACACTGCTGCTGCCACCCCACAGAAACCTGCAACGTAACATGCAAGTATGGCTGAAATTGCCGTTTACATGTGTAAACAAACACACATAAAGTAGCAGATCTATACACCCACATGTTTCATAGGTCACTGTGAAACACAAATAAGATCACTTGATTATCTGATTTTACTTCATATGTCTACACATCTGTTGTTAACATCGATATTCAATTCAGGAATTGATGACATTGTTTCTATATTGTATCAGAGGACAATTAAAGTTTAATAGAACAGGCAAAGCCATGAAACAGTGATGAGGACTTGAGTGACTCTCAGAGACAGAGGTTGAGCTCTCGCATTGGGGGGGGACATTGTTAACATTCCTGAACGAGTGAGGTCTTTTGTTTGTGCGAGTGTGCGTGAGTCAGCATGTGGCAGTAACCGTCCAGCGAAACCTTGCTATCAACATCACTGAAAGTGTTCCGCCTGCTGACTGAACTTATTTGTAGTGCACCTCTCACTCTCTCGCTTTGACACAGACCTTTGCTCTTGCGGGAGCTGAAGCAACCGCCCTTCTGGCTAGAGGGAGCAGCGCCCTGGTTGACAGGCGCGGCTTCCTGATAGCGCTCACAGCCGGGGATTTCGCGATGCACGTGATAGGACAAGTTCCTCAGCAGACAAACGCTGTTTTCTATCAACTACAAAAGAGGAGGGAAAATAGCGGGGGTTCCGAAAAGAGAAGGAAAAGGGGAAGTACACCCACAATTTCTTATTATGGATCAATGTGTACATCATGTAACATGCAGTTCATCAATGAATTACCTTTGGTCCTGAATAAAAGCTATTGCTTTAAAACTGTAAAAAGATAAAATCGGAGTAACACCCACCTTATTGTCGACGTCTTTACAGTCGATCTGGGACTGAACAATATACATGAGTGAATCGACCAATCCTGTGCACTCCCTCAGCTTTCTCCTCGCCTCACTTCGCTCTGAACTCACATTTCTACACACAAGTAGAAAGTTGAGAAGAGAGAGGAATGTTAAACAAAGCAATGATGATGATTGCTGTGAGAATGCTTGAGCACAGAAGAGGTTAGAAAGGAAAGAGTTAATTAGTGACTAGAAAAGAATTCAAGCACAAAATGCTTGAGCACGGCCAAAAGAGTTGTCTGAATGAAACTCCTGCTAAATCTTCAGATTTACAAAGAAAGTACAGTTTGGTGGGATCAAGTTACAACAGCTTCTACTACTGCTGATCTGTGACTAGGTTGGATAGATCGCACTGGACGGTGTGTATGGAAACAACATGTGGCGACAAAGTTCTTCATTCAACAATGCAGAAGCATGTAAGCAAAAGGAACATAAGGGAGTAAACTCGTCAGAATTAAGCTTATAATAAACCATCTCCATTTCTCTGGAAGTTTATTCAGGGAAAGCAGTATACAAATATAGATTTTAAAATGCAGATTAACTGACATCAAGAACACAACACAAAAAAAAAAGGGGGGGATGTTTGATCAATTTATGTTTGATCAGCAGCAAATGTGATTGATTCAATGGCTATGTTTCCAATTAGCAGAATTCTCTACTTCAGTGTCCCGTCCTGTAGTTTCATGAGATGATATTTATCCAGAACATTTCCACAAATACCAAACTCAAGAATTCAAGATTCCCATGTTAGTCATGGATACTTTTCTAGACCTACAGAGGAACACTGTAATTATCCATGTGGTCCAAGGGAATGCATAGATAACAGACCGGCATGCTGGAACATACTGTTTACACAAATATGTCAATGGCCCACTGTCCTCTGCTTATCCCCATCTAGTATGCTCACAGGTCCGCTTCCATATCCAACGGTTACTGTTAAACAAATCTAACTGAGATATAGTCTTTTTATAAACAGACAGTTTACACTGAAACCCTTTAATGAGGACTGTTAAAAGATGAATAAGACAAACTGGTAATATTTGTTAAAAATGTATATGCTATTAAAGACCTGCTGCATTTAATTTCTTTCTACTTAAAAAGGCCATAAATGAAGATATACTTTAACTGCAGTTATTCCATATATATCATCGAATTTGTGTGATTTAAATGATCCAACTAATTACTATAGGTATATGAAGTGCATTAACATTTCCTGTGGAATTAACCAATATATTGGGACTGAGAACACATTTGTATACTTTGACTTTGTAACAACCTTGATTATGTGTGTAATATTCCCCTGAACATACTGCAGCTTCTTTCCTCTCTCATCATAGAGAACACTCCATGATGTTCATCTCTTCTGCTCTGTTCCTTCCCTCCCTCACTCACTCATCTCGCTGCTGTCAATCTGTTGAGCTGGCATGTTTCCATATTCCTCTCTTATCTTACTGAACCCTTCCTTTTTCTATTTCATCAATATCATCAGAACCAGTCACACAGCTCCATCCCTCCATACCTCAGGCAGCCTGCTGTATTTGTGAGGGCCGTCTCCCACTCAAGATGTCTAGGCTTGCAGTTCTCCTCCCCACCTCCTGCTCCATTGCTCCCTCGCTCCCAGCCTGAATGTGGCACCATCACCTCATCAGAGAGGGCGTGCAGTGCGTGATCCACAATCTCCATTTTCACAGAGTCATGGGATGACAGGTTCCACAGAGTCCCTGGGAGGAAAAAGAAAATGCCCTACTGGGTTATGAAGCCTACTTCAGCTCCCACCAAATGTCAGTTTATCCCATAACACTTAACTGCAATTGTATCAAACCGTTCAGAAAACATTCCCACAACAGATGCACAATATCTTTCACTGGCTTGTCAATGCCATGGTCACACAGTTTGGGTGTTTGGGAGGTGTCTCTAACCTGTGATAGTGTCAGTGAGGTCCTGGTCGCGGGTTTTCCTCAGCAGCCTGACCAGAGCAGGCACTCCGTCACAGTTCTTGATGGCAATCTTGTTTTCTGCATCTTTGCCGTAGGAGATGTTCTTCAGTGCTCCGCAGGCTGCATAGTGAACCTGAAAAAATAGTGATCATTTAAGGCTGTTCCTTCCCGGTGAGGTATGGTGGCTATCTGCTATTACGACTATCCACTTTCGGTTGAAAGACAAGTTTAAATCCTCATTGACCACCCCTTTTATTTGTCCAGACAAAAAAAAAAGGAAAAAAAAGATTTGATCCTACATCTCCCGTTATGCCTTTAAAAATAAATTTTATCCCACTATGCTTGTGGACGGCAACTTTGATTAGAGACTCTGCTTCATACAGCAATATCTTTAAACCGCTTCAATTTGTAACTCATCAACTGCCTGATGACATCACTATTACATCATCACGGCTATTTTTAGGAGTGGCTCACAAGGTTTGTAATTGGGGGAATTCAGTGGCCTGAATTGAACTGAATTTCTGACTGCGGTGTCTCTCAGTGAAGATACTCAAGATGCGGAACAAAACCGAGCCCATGATTAGAAAGCTTGAACTATGATCTGACTGAGTAGCTGAAGTGCAAAGTGTTTCCATCTTTGCACAATTTAATGTGTGCAAACAAAGTCAGACTTCGACGGTGGCAGATGCGAGGGGAAGTTTTCAACAACCCAGCTGCGCAATTACACAAGTGCCATGTCAGATGACAGAGATTAATGGATTTGTTACCCCTTTTCTCACAAGACTGTCACTTATCTATTTCAGTGGCATGGAACATTTTTGTTGCCATTTTGAATTTTGTTTATCCCGAAAGATTTTTTCCGGGGCCTTAGAACACAAAATTTTGAAACGGTGTTCCAGAGTGTAATCTTTGAAATTGCTACCGTTTCTGTAGATGTGTAAACTGGCAAAACACAATTCCTCTGTAAACAGTGGTTCATTATTCACATGGCTGGTACAATTTCAGCTGCATCGCCATGTGAGGACAGAGCACAAAATCAGTGTATCAGAGTATTTTGTTTTGTCCGTGCTTCAGATTTCACTGAATTTAACAAAGATCCTGCTTCAAACCATGAATTTGCTGCAATATTACAGTGGTCAGTAGAGATTATTTACACTTTCAAGTCGGCCTTTGGTGGTGTTGATATTGAAAAGTTACACTGTCAAATACTGGCCTGGGTCATGTACTACAGCATTTTCGGTTGATATTGCAGATCTGTATGCACAAGGATCACTTTCAGAGCGTTATCATATGATCACAGATGTTTTAAAATGCATAGAAACATTTTTCCACCCCATTTTTTTTTTTTAACAGTATCACATAGACGGAGGCTCAATAGTTGGGTTTACATGGACCCCATTTTGAATAATATCAGAATAAGAGAAGATTAAAACTGAAGATTAAAACTTTCAAATAATTATTTCATTCTGTTGCACGGGGGTAGTATAAACTTTTGGAGTAACCGATGGGAAAACCAACAGTGGATTAGAATACTTCAAAGTCAGCTGGTGCCCGTTGACTCGAGTCACTTGTACAATTCCAGCATATAATGGTACTAGATCATAACAGAGAGTTAATTTTACTATAATTATAATGAATACAAACTTATCTAGGAATTAAATGGGAAAGTAAAAAATAATTAACTTCCCAAAATAGTCCAATGAAAACTGTCAGAAGTTCTGACAGGCCGAAGAGGTAAAATACAGAAGCACTGGAAAACTTGAAGAGAGACGCTGATTATAAGGGAATATCCCACAAGAACAAAGGTGAATTCAGACCCACCAACCTCACTTTTTATGCAAAGTCATTGAAGTAGACGAAGACCACTGTGAAAGTTGCTGACCATCTGTGAATCTGATGACAGTTTCTGCTTTTAAGCCCAATGCGGATGATGTTGATGTTAACATAATATTTCTGGTGAGTTTACCACACAAAACGGCAACCCGAGCTAATTTAATGTTCACAACTGCTGCAATGATGAAACGTTGGTCAGAGTAATACCACTGAGGTACCCAATAATGCTTACTTGTCATCAACCTTTTTCCCTCTCTCACCCATGCCTCCAGTGAGAGTAAAGCTACATTATTATCAAGCCGTTTCTCCGATCACATGATCGACACCCATCTTCTGACAAAACATGTCACATGTCCTTTCGTGCTCGACATTCAGCTGTGCTTGAATACGATAGAATACGTCGGCACATGTAAACACCAGGTCCGATTAGATGACTGCTCATGTAAACAGTTAACCCGAAAACATCACTCAAAATGCAGAAATCAAAGTTAGAAAGTCAGTCTGGGGCGCAGACAGATTGGATCACCAAGTTTGCAGGACATCCTGAAACAGCAAACTGCAATATTAAGTTGCTGATATCTTTTGAAACAACTTACTTAGTTCTCAGCACAAAGACAAACAGGAACAGACTATATGTACAAAACACTCAAAGACTGAAATGGGCTCCACAACAACAGTGTAAATCAGCTATTCAAGCACATCCCTCTCATTAATTTGTGATGAGGTGAAGTGTAATGTGTTTTAGTTTAAATCAAGAAATTCACACTATGCGGCAAACATTTGTGTGTAGACAGTGGGTAAACTGATCTAATAAAAAGGATTTATTGTTTTTTTGTGTGTGTTAACTATGTTAACTAAGAGCATTTTGTCTATGCTGCAGTATTACAAAAAAAGTAATTATGTCGAGATATTCGTGTGGCTGGGGTGTAGAATGTCTCGGGGGGAGGAAGGCTCAAATTTGGGAGCCACCATCTCAAAGAGAGCACTCATCGACTACAAAAGGATTTATTGTAGCAGAGAAAAACAGCGTCATGCCCCTGATAGACCGTACAAAGCAACTGACATGGCTCCTGGCACTGCTACTCATGCAAGTCATTGCATACAGTTAATGGGAAATTATTTACCCAGATATCTTACATATTTGCACTACAAAGCAATAATAATTTCAGTTTATAAAAAAACAAATAATTACAACGGCATGCCATGTTTTCTTTTAAAAACTGTTTTTTTTTAAACTGAATGTTGTGATACTGTGCCCTGTTTTATCTGTCAATAACTCAAAGACACGACTGTGGAGCTGTTGGATCACTTGAGTGTTATAAGGATACCATTTGACCCATTTCTCCAGCCAGTAAGTCTCTCTGCAGAAAACCAGACCTCTAACTTATCGCTGACCACTGAGCTTGAATTGTAAATAAAGATGCGCCCTGGCCTCAAGAGTGGAATGCATGATGTGGTTTGTTTGGTAATGCCCATACAAACATCAGCAAAATATTGCCACTGCTTTTGTTAAATGAAAGGGAATCATAGAAATACCACTGAGCGTTTTAACCACAACCATTTTCAGCATAATTGTTAACCTACAGGATTTGAGGAGAAGTCAAATACGTAATGCTTATTTCTAGTTCCCTCTCAACCAGTTTTAGTGATATGTCTCAAGTGGATGTTAAGGGATTACGCTCTATTCCATTAACCCTGCTTTTACCCCAAGTTCCATGCTTATACACTGCTAGTAAAGGATGAACATAAATCTGTGGAGAAGAATCCACAAACTGACCTCTCTGTTTGGGTTGTCGAGCATGGAGACCAGCGCTGGGATGCCTTTCATACGCCGCACATCTGACTTGACCTGAAAAGGAGTATATAGAAGGATGGGGTTCAATTTCATATCATTCAATAATATATAATATAATATATGACCCCAGGAAAGTCATACCTACAATAACTTGCATTGAAGACGTGAATGTGATGAGGCATAAACAGACTGAGAGATAACTACTGTTCTAATTTACATTTGATACAATAGTGTTCCACAAAATAATAATAATCTTACTTTATCATTCTTATAGGTAAGATGCTGCAGGTATGCAGCTGCATTGCTCCTCACGGGGTCCAGCCTGTAGTTAAGCATGGCGATGACCTCTGGAAGCTCTGGTTGACGCCAGCCACCAGGGCCGGGACCTTTCCTTAAAGTGCTGTCCAACGAAGCCATGCTACCTCTTTCACCGTGGGCCAGTGGAGCTCCTCCTCCCCAATAGTACATATCACCTGGACCACTCATGTCACCGTCCAAGGTGCCCTCATAACTCCTGAGGAGGGAAGAGCAGAATGTGTAAACATGCATAGTTTGAGGACACAGCCATCTTTTCAATACAATTTATGTTATTATGCAATCAATGTGTGTCGACTAACACACTGGAACACACCAAACATCAACAGAACATACCCAGCCCTACGCGGAGGCCCCGCGGGGTATGCATGATGGTTGCGGGGCACAGTGCTATAATGCATTGGATGTCCCATTCCATAATCAGGCTCATCATAACCCATGCTGCGCTGATCATCCTCTAGACCATATGGCTCTGGGACAAACCTCAGGATGGAGGAAAGCTCGACGGCACTTCCCATGCGCCCAACCTAGACAGACACGGGCTCCGTAGTAATAACAGCTACAAGCCGAATGTTGCTGAAAACTTCTGCTGTGTCTTATAAATGTGTGGACTCCACTCAAGAATCCATTAAGTATAAATGATGCTAAAAGGAAATCCTCAAAGCAAAGTAAAACAGTGTTTTTTTTGTTTGTTGCATTAACATACCTGGGGCTGAGCCGCATAGGGGTCCAGGTGATTCCTGCTGTGGGCTCTGTAGTTCGGATCCAAAGTGCTGTAACCATCTGGATGGACCGCTCTAGCAGTGGAGGGACACATTTGCCATAAGAATAAATAAAGCCTTGATGACTAGAATCCTGGATGAGCGAGGCAAAGATAAATATGAACTCCAACAGACAGGGTACCTGTAGCGATCATCCATGCGTACTCCCCTACTGAGGCTTGCGTATGTTTCAGATGGGGGTCCAGAGCGGTAGTCATCATAGCTCCCTGGTGGTGGTGGTCCATAGTGGTAATTGCGGGGCACAGTGTGAGTGGGGTATTCCATGGGCACACCAGCTACGGGACCCTGCCTGTAAACCATGGGTGCAGTGTAGCCCCCCATACCAGTCATGGAACCACCACCATCCAGGGAGAGTGTGTCTGAGACGGAGGGGATGACTGTGCGTGTGGCGGTGTGCTTTAAAACCTTTGTTACCTTTAAGACCAAACAAAGTGAGAAATAAAAAGATTAAACAGAATTTATTCGATTTTCTGTACCTTTATTTATTTGTGGAAGCTGGAGACAATATAATAATGAGACCTGAAGAGAAAAGCAAGTTAAAGTATTTTTGAGGGGAAACGAAAATAAGGTGGAGAATTCACTTTAAATTAGTTATTGATGGTTAAAATAATTATAAATTAATAATATTTCTCGAGCTATTGGTCTCTCATTCAAAACAATAAAAGCAGTCATGGTTTGATGACGTAGTTTGGGATCATGGAAGTTTGAATCACTAAAGTCTAAAGTTGAAATGGAACATTAAAAATAAAATGTTCAATATTGGACACAATGTGGGGCAATAAAAGTGGATTATTCTCATATCATGCGGTTTGGCCCTAGAATTGTTAAGTTCTGAAGACATATTTATGAGCATATTACCAACATTCTGAGGTAAAATGTACCAAATATATTGTAGTACCGTATAGTGATAATATGATTGGAGGCTATAAGTTCAAATAATATCAAATAAATATCTGACTTTTTGCTGGCTGCTTGTAAGAAGTACATTATAAAAAGATGGCTCAAGAAGAAACCTTAACACAAGACAAGTGGCTTAAAATTGTGTCATGATTATATGGTATGGTACATCTAACTCATAAGGTAAGAGCTGAAGAGGAACAGTTTGGAGAGAAATCTTCCAAAAAAAGGGGTGGGGGGTGGGAGGTGGGGGGGGTGTAGATAAACTATGTTTACATGTCTCTCCTTGCTATTTAAATTTCATGTCATGACAATTATCTGATTGTAAGATACATTAAGGTCTATGGAAACAGGGAACCCGTGTGTGTTTTTTTTATTTATGCTTGCTCAGTATTTTAGGTGGCAATTCATTCATTCATGATATATTGATTACATTTGTAAATATCGGCCCTCACTCTGACTCTCTCCTGGTACTAATAGATGGACAACCAAATCAAATATCTACTGAGAATGAAATCATAAATCTGCATGGGGCTGAACATTTGTAAACACATTTGCAAAACTTTAAGAGCACAAACTTCATATCAATAAGGGTTGAGTTGTTTTTAAACACTTTAGTCTAAATACTATATATTAAAAATTAAACTGGGGAATTTGGAAAGTTAATTTCTATCTCCCATTTCTCAATGTTACCATGGTTTCAGTGCGTCGTGTGCTCCCATCTTCATTGGTCTCCAAAGAGACAACTGGTTGAGATTCCTGAGGGTCCTCCTCAACTGTGTAGGTCTCCTGCACCATCTGACCCGGCTCCATCCTAAACTGTACACACACACAAACAATATAACATGCACTTGTGATAGAGTGTTAACCTTATTAATTATTTGACAGTTGTAAAAGATACGGATCCAAAGATGCTTACGTGATGTGACCCGTTGATGTAACCCTCGTTCAGTGTCAGCCTCTCTATGTCTGCATCACAAGGAATGCGACCGTTCTACAGCAAGGACAAAATAAACAATAGGATTCAAAACATACACAAATATTATGAATAGAACGGATAAATGTGGACACTTACACTCATCACACCATTGACTGAGTAGTTTGAGGGTTTCCAACCATCCAGTCAAATCTACTCGTATGTAATACACAAATATAATATAATATAATATAATATATATATATATATATATATATATATATATATATATATATATAATACTTATTACACAACGGTTGTCATAGGATGCCATATCTCCTAACATTGCCTCAACCATTGTGCAACAAATTCACCAATATACATCATATCCTCTATCCCTTTAGTGAGGTTAGAGTAGTATATTTAATATTAGATAAATGCTGCAGAGAAGGTGACCGGACTTCAGAGTCACCTTAATATAACATTTCAATGGTAAACCCAAAAATACAACGTGAAGAAAAAACTAAGTAGAACAAAGCACAACTGCTTTTTGTCGGTATTCTATGTAAAATGGTTGGTGAAACCAGAATGTAGAGCCTGCAGGATATGCTGGGTACAAAGATGCGCAGCCTCCAGAGTCAACTAAATCAATATGTTTCCTTTTGGAACAAAATCACTATAAATCTGAATAAATCAAAATGCCCAATATTTAATGTGAGTGTAGAGTTAAATGTGTAGTTTATGGCTGATTGGTGTATTCATTTTTATGTCTTTAAAGATTTAAAAAGTGAAAGCAGCAACAGTTCAACCTTCATTTAAACTTTATCTTATGAAGTTCAAACAACTTATTTCCAATCAAAGCAGAAAAAAAATACAACTATGAACTTTTTTGACAAAACAAGCAAGTTCTTTTTTAAATCTTGAATACTTAAGTCAGTAAAAGTTTGCCTTATAGTTTGCCGTCTCTCCTTCAAAATAGTATAATGTTAGACCTGCATGGACTAATGTCATTGCATCATGAACACAAAGAGGCTTTCTCTCCAAAAACACAAGGCAGGTGAATGAAAAACTACCTTCCAACAAAATTACAAATGAAATACTATGACGAAATTAGTTGCATAATGATGAAATGATTGCAGATTGATTCAATGGAAAACGAAAAAAGAGAAAAAATAGATTTACATCTGTCTTTTATGAATTGACACCACAAGCATAGTCTGTGCAGCAAAGATGAGGGGTGTGGTGCACTTCCCATTCCAGCCACCAGGGGGACTCTAAGTACTGCCCTCTCTGCAGTCTCCACCCCCATGGGGGCAAAGGAGATAGTGGCTTAACTATGATTTAGTGTTGAGAAACTGATGTCTCATGCATGGCCGAAATGGTAACTTAGTGAACGCTGGAAATAATATGTAGGCGAAAAATGTCAACCTTTCAAGGTGGTACTCCATCCAGGTCAAATAGAAAATGAATAACTCCAGTTCAGATAAGGACTTTGTCAGGGAGAATAGCAGAAAGTTGTGGGCCAATGCGAGCATGTGGGAACCTGTCAGTGAAATTCACGGAAAAGGTTGCACTGCCTAGGAGAGTGGCAGAGACATGCCAAAGCCTTTGGGCTATGTAAACACCATACAACAGAGATAAGATACAACACAAGTTACATTTCTATGCTGCTCTAACCACAACACACTCATATTACTGTTCCTTATCAGCCATTACCACTTACCTGAGACTGGGCCATGTCCCTGGTAAATGTGCAGAGAATTGACGGGTACAAGGAATGAATGAAAGTGACATGGCGCGACAGCCTCGCTATTTTTGAGAGGTTGTCCCTGGACAAAAATTGTTTATTCAAATACACTAATGACATTATTTGTCAATACGGAACTGAAATAGAGAGCAAAATAGAGTATATCTGTGTTAGAGTGTGCATCTGTTTGTGCAACTACAAGTCTTTCTACGTCACAAACAAGAAGTCACTCTGCAAACTTCTAACAAGGTAATAGACTTGTGCGTGACGATGAGGGCGTGCGTGTATGCAAAGAGCAGAACACAATACTCAAGAATAACTGAAGATGAAACACGTCTGTCTAATATAATGGACTTGTCCCAACAGAAAAGCACTTGACAGAAGTCTCACAAACAAGCAATAAATACAACTAATTCTAAATAAACCTTTTTGCTGGCTGACCTTATGTGCCTACAAAAAGGTAAGTCTTGATGCCGGCCCAGCAAAGTATCAAGCAAGAGATCACACAGTGCTTGCAAAGTCAGGATGGGTTAACACTGGGGTGATGATGACAAAGACAATGATGGTGGTACCCCCAGTTTATGTTTAGGCTCTGCTTCCATTCAGCGAGTCCAAACAGATGAGATGGATGCAACGATGGAGGTGATGCTGGACGAACAGATCAAGGGTGCATCCATGGCACGAAGGACAATGCATGAAGATGGGAGGAAAAAAAGGGGGAGTTGTTACACGTTACCTGCAACTTGGGGAGGGGTCGGGGCAAGGTGCCGGCACATGATATCCGCTCCTCCTCCAGAGCTCGGCTTAGCATCTCAAACTGCCTCTCCTGCTCCCGCACCGAGGCCAACAGAGAGGCTGTACTTGCACACTGCTCCATTCATACACTGAGACCAGAGCACATGACAGGACAGGATAAAACACCACAGAGTAGAAGGAGAATCAACCCAACAGAGTAGAGAGAGTTTCAACCCCACAGAGTAGAGATTCAACACCACAGACACGAAGAGATTCAACACAGTCAGATTTATCCAAGCATACAGACAAAGAGCGCTGGCACCATGCTCATCTATAAATGCATGAATGTTAGGGGGCTCAAAGGCCAAAGGATCCAAAGTAGGAGGAAAGTAGGTAGAAATGTCTGAATAGGGAACTGAAAGTGAAATAGCACAAACAGAGATTAGTAAAAACACATCTCCAGAGGTGATTATTTAGTTGAGGTTGAAGGTAGAAAGATAGAAAGAAAGCACTGTTGCTGCAGAGAACGCAAGCAATTTTGTTTGTCCTCACGTTCTACTTAGCAGCGTTGAAAATAGAAACAAAGTGAGATACATGAAGAGAGACTATTTAAACAATGCTTCAGCAACAGTGTGAAGACCTTGTTAGCACCTTTCCGGGGATGCAGAGAGAGTGAGGAAGGGAAACAGGAGACGGGTGTGCAAGCATTCAGACAAGTTATCAAGGTATGGTATCGCACCATCAAGTTACACCACATTTGAAAAGTTTCAATAAAGAGGGTGTGCTCTGCAGTGAAAACAATGACAGCCCTTGTGTACCTCACACAAATGCTGGATCCCCCCCCTCTTTAGTTCTTTGCCTTTTGTGTGCATCTCATATTAAAGCATGTCGGGTCTTCAAAAAAAATCTAACATAAACAACTTGTTTAAATATAAAATTCAGGTTTTAAATGACCAATGGTACTTACCAAACCTCCCAATTATAAGTAACACAAAATAGTAGCAACACAGAAACAGTAGCAAGCTTCCGTCGAGATGGGGGAAAAACATAATTCAAAACTCCATGCTAGACTTGAGCATTTAAAATATACAAAGATGGACGTAAATTATATGACATCGTTTTGCTTTATCTTCTATTATTCCAGGAAAATGCAATTGCGAGTGTCAAATGACCAATCACTGTGGGGAGGGACTCGGTGTTGAATTTGACAGGTTTACATACTCAAGACTTCAAGTTAAAAGGGATAGGTAGGAAATAAAATCAAATAATCCTATCTGTCATTTAATCAAACAGATCATTTGTTATTGATCAGACTCTGCAGTCACTAAGGTCAGCCGGAACTAGGGTGCACATGAACCCATCTTAAATCCTGACCAGCATAATTTAGCAGTGTGTTTTATTTTATCATTAACATGGCAGCTAATAAACCTTCCTATTCTGGCAACCAAATGGGCTACTGGCTTCTTCCTCAAAAGGACAGTGGCTAGACGTATTCAGTGGCAGGGTGTGCCAAAGTGAGCAGGTTTAAATAGCAGGAGGTCCAACTACACATGTAAGACTATATGCAGTCCTGCAACTTCCAGCAGCAAAAACAAACAAATGTGCAAACAAGGCACGATGGCAATGAGCTCAAGAATGAAGATAAAATACGTCATACACATGACCCGAGACCAAAGCACAGAACCATGATAAGACGTGAATGTCCCTCCAGCACAAATCAGAAGTGGTTTCTGTCAGATTTTCCCAGAGGTCATGCTGTTGAGGGGAAATTGCTCTGCAATTGTAATGGCTGGATGACATGACTGCATCTCATCTCAACATGAGGGCAAAAAAAAATTCTATGTCAAAGTTCCCCGACTCACACAGGTCAGATCTGCTTCCCAAATGCACACATGCCAAATGAAGGAACAAAGACTCCTGTCTTAGCTTTGAGTGTACACATAATCTAGTGTGAGTTTTTGCACATAACCTTGTGAAGAAGAGTGGCTGGTATGCATTTCACAGACTAAATAAAGGTTGCAAATGTGTCAATGTCTGACGTTGGGTTTCTCCTTGAAAGCAGGGTGGTGCAGTGGAGCAATGGAGCACGGATACAATATATCATACTTTGAAAATAGAGCCTCGGGAGAACAGTATATTTATTTGACAGAATGTAGGAAGACAGTCTCTTCTGCTTCCATGCAACAAACAGACAGACCAACACAACCTCAACAGACATGCCAGTTCCACAAGGAACATTCTTGTGGCAGGGAGCAGTTGCTTGGGAGGCAACTTTAAATGGCTTCAGCCATTTCAAGCCCTGTCATTAGTCATTAATCTATGGGGCAATTACCAGTGATGATAAATTGTATATGCCAATGGGATCGCTCAGGAATTACACTGCTAAGGCACCTGTGCTTATGAACAAACACACTGAATTAAAGAACACACCCACAAAGTTGATCACCCAGTGCCTTTCAAGTATTTTGACTGTGATGTATTTCTTCTCTTTATTTTATTATTATTTATCATTTTTCAGGAAATTAAGGATCATTGAGGCTGGCTGGCGTGCACTCTATTGGAGTTTGCAAAAACTCTAACACACACAACTGGGGTGAAGCGTTGGTAAAATGCTGTTGTGCCTTGGCCGCATTATCTGCTGACTCGGCTTCATCTGAATGGTCACACAAAGATTTGGCCTCTGTGCATGTGAGTTGCGTGTTTTAGACCTTGGCCCATATCCAGCTCCTACCATCCTGACCTGAAACCACGACACCTCCCCCTCTCTCCCAAGCGGGCAAAGTGTGGTAGCTGCACAGTTAAGGGTACACATACGCCCGCCCACAAATATATACATACTCCTAGCAGACTATTAGGGGAACTCTGAAAGCTGTCTATTCTACCCTGTCCCAACTTCTTATTCTTAGCAAGGAAGGAAATGCGCACACAGCTGTAATGAAGTAAAGAAAAGCTCCAAGAACATTGAAATATGTTGGGGTTAAGCCCATAACAACCACCACATAACTGTCTAATGGCAATTATTTGAGTTAGCCGCAATTATTTTTCATAATTGTTATAAGTTGAAGTTAGTTTTTGGAACTAACTTCAACTTAGAACCGACTGCTCTCCATCCAACAGTTGGGCCTGGGGGGAGCTGATAATACTACATTTTCTCTATTTTCTAGCTATGAAATCATTTCTGGGAGCTTAATGGACCATGTCCAACAACCATCGTCTCTCACCCAAGCACAGCAGGTTGAAAAGTTTTCAGGTTAAAATTTACAGTACACCCACATGGACAGTGCACCTACATGGAAACAAAGCATAGTCTTTTTGGACCGAGTGGAGATTTGTTACAGCAACACGGCGTCAATAGCTGGGTTTACGTGGACACGTCCCCTTTCGGTTTGAAATCATTCTGAAAGATTATCTCTGGAGGGTTTTTCAAGAACCAGGGATAACATATTCTGAATTAGTGACTGGGCTTGAGCGTCACCAATCATGAGATGAGATACTCTGGAAATCTGGTTTCAATACATATAAAATTAATTGGTTCAATCAACTGAGGTGGTTAACACATAGTTGAACGTTTGTGCGCTGACTATCAAAAGCTATCATCAATGGAGCTCCGATACTGTGATTCACCATGGCAATCAGTGAGACGCTATGGTTGCCATACTTTACGCTGATTAAGCTGTGAGTTTTAATGCACTCACGTAAGTATATTTATTTTAAAAAAGGGACGTGGTTTCATCAGAGAAGGAGAGAACTGGCGTGGGAGAAAGTTGCTGCCTGAGTAAATGTTTGACCTTGTTTGACCGTACTTTCTCTTAATATTGTCTGTGAAAAGGTGGCGGAAAGCGTACGCGAAAGCAGCTGTAAATGAAAGACAAATAGTTGGGTAAACACACAACTCACTGGAAGAATTATATATTTCATCTGGGAACGCTTAAGGAGCAGTAAATGATTGACGTACAGATCACGTCTGAGAGCTGAATTCCGGGGTCAGAAGGAGGAAGAGTCGGGAGCAAGCTCAAGCTTTCTTAAAGAAATCCTACGTCCGAGCATCTACCATGCTTTTAATGAAGAAACAACTTGATAATATCTCATGTTTACTCTTGTCGGTACGTCAGAGTTTAATCCGACTAATGTTACGTCAAAAGTTATTAGTGAGACCGTAAAGTGTGTTAAACTAATCCGGTAATGTTACATTAATATCAAAATCTTTTGTAGTTATGTTAAATGCAGGCGCTCCATCACGCGCTTCATCCGGAAAAGCCAGATCCGTGACGGTCAGCGATTTCCAAAGAGATTCCTAAGTCTGCAGTCACTTCATTTAGTGTTCCATAAAAAGTGAAGTTAGGGCTCTGATCGACTTTTATTGTTACGGGATTCATCCTTACAATTGGCGTCTTCGAAGTCTTCCACTGTTTTTCAGTTAGCTCACAGCTTCGGTCTATCACAGCATGTAACTGCTTTTCTTGGTTATATTTGCAGAGTTCATTATTTTGTACTTTCCCTGTTCAGTTTTTGAGTTTGTATTAAAAACAAACTCTCTGCTGTGATCTAGATCTTTAGGGTCCGGCATCATGGACGCATATAGAGCCACCGGGCATGCGCTCACCAGAGATAATTCCTTATTCCTTTCCACTGTGTACATGCTGCGGTTGCCTTTCTAATAATAATAATAATACATTTAATTTATAATGCACTTACATTTTAATCAAATCTCAAAGTGCTGAACGTTATTCCGAAAGGAATTATACTAGGGTTATTCAGATCCTTATGCTTTCCATTAACAAGTATCACCGTAACAAGAACACAAATTTTATTCTGACCTAAACAGTCAATGGCTATAATGTTATGGCACCTTGGTTTTCACGTTAACAGAACACAAGTTACATTCAAATTTCATTTTCACAGTTTGTTTTTTTTTGCACTCAATTTTTACAGTTAGTTATTACATATTTTAGCATTTTGAGATTTGATCCAAATGTAAAGTGCATTATAAATTAAATGTATTATTATTATTTACATATATTCTGAGTGAACTGAACATTATTTCACTCTTCCTTCTTAGCCATCGTACCCACATTACTAAATAATTTTCTCCAAGACATGATATCATCTTGCTTTACTTTAGGTTAGAAATCTCAACAACTAAAGGAAGCAGTTTCTTTCCGAGATTGAACATTAAGCCAGCACTGACCTGGTTTGATCTGGTCTGCTTTGGAATTATGCAAGTGCACAAAAGAAATACAAGACATTCCAATGAACCGCACCTACATGAGCTGTGATTCTGATCTGCCAGAAAGAGAAGACAAAAAGACAGGAGAACCTGGCAACATCTTAAACATCAAGTGTACCAACCAATGCACCGTACGCTACAAAAAACCATATCAGAAAACAGTCTGGACTGTTGTGCTTGAGGTTGGTGGTATTGGTAGTGACGCCGAAACAATAGTAAAGTGGCAACGACACTTATCTCTTCAGTCATTTCTCTTAATTGAAACAGAAGCCTGTCTGCTGAACTCACATCACTCATATGTCAGATGTCAGACTCACGCTGGTCTAAAAAGAAATGAATCAATGAGTATAGCAAGTCACAGCCCACCTAGATGATAACAACTGGATGTAGGTTCGTCAATAAACGCTATGTGAAAACCAAACGTGACCAAATCAAAACTATTCTATATAACGAAAACCAGAGGCTTAGCTCGGACTTTCCAACTTATCATGTCAAAGCATTCTTAAACTAAGAAAGATGATGGAAATCAATTATTAGATGCACATATTTTTGGCCCCTTAAAAGGATGTTACCTATCCCTGAATTATATCCAGTGTTTTTTGAGGAGATGATTAGGACCCTTTTTCATTACAACTTAAGATTTTAAAGATATGAAAAGAAAGGACTTTGCATACATGTTACTCTGATTTTAATCAAAAAGTCAGTATCGAATGAGGTACATGTGAGAGGGCTCTTAAGAGTATTTATTCCAGCACCATAAGCCTGTTTAGAATAAAGCTGCAACACTGTATAAAAAGTAAATAAATCAGATTATAAACATTTGCAATCAAATGCATTTGAGATCAGTTTGGCAAAGCATCTTGAGCCCATGGATAAAATCATACACTATTCTGTTTCATACAGTGGTGAACTTTGCCCGTTCCTTGCTACTGAATTACTCCAGGAGTCCTGTTTCATACTTAATCATTATATTATCACCCGTTATCAACTGGCTTATTTGACCAATATCTGTTCTTAAAAAAGAAAAAAAAAAGATGAGCGAAATCAACCTATTTAGCTTCATTAACCAAGTGTCAAAAACATCATCTTGGCCTCCACTCAATATTCCGTCAATAATAAGATATTACAACAATCACACAAAACTGCAAAAAAAACAAAAAACTGAAACATATGTAATTTTAACTGGACAAGTTGACATTTGGGCTGACTCCTTACATGAAAATTGGGCAAACAAATTAAAAACTAAAAAAGCTTTACTACTGGTGGCATACAATCAGTGTGACCACGGCTTAACAAGGAAGCTGATTAAACCGCTAGAGTGAAGAGCTATGAAGTGCCAAATGACACTCAACCTTTCCAAGAAGTTAACCACAATCACTGAGGGGAGGAGACTTACGATTCACAGGTTTGGAAATCTGTGCACTTTGATTGTCTACCATGATTAAAATACAAGAGTTCAGGATGTAACCATTGGAAGTAGGGCAAAAAAAGGCAAACTGAGAAATAGAGGGAGAGAAAGACAAACTGGGAGGAGGAGCAAATATAATAAAATCCCAGCTTCTAACTATCAGAAGGAGACACACCCATGGTGTACTCTGAAAGCCCGTCATTACAGAGGTTTACAAATGATAGCCCTGACTCAAACAACTGGCTGAGCAGCAAGACTTTAGCTGCTACAGACAAAATAGCTAGGAACTAATTTGAGCCAGCATCATAAGTGTCCAAAGTATGATTTTTTTTCAGCTTTAATATCCCAACAGGCAACATTTCTGAGCAAGTAGCATGTCCAAACTTGTTAAAAATCCTTTCCATCTCTGTTCCAGCAAGCAAAAGCAGACATACCTATAGGGTACTGACAGGAATATGACAAGCATGTCCATGCTGCACTGAAACTCAACAAACAGTTGACTGTACACAGTCAAATACAATTCAGTTATTTGAAATAAGCTTTCAGATAGTACCTCGGTTTGATCTGTAAATAGTGAAAAGTGCAGATATTTTTTAACATCGCACACACAGTCACACATGTCAGAAGCATGCTTACTTAAATAGAATCCACTACTGTAGATTTATCCTTGGAGTATTCCAGCATGGATTCAAATGAGGACCTGTAAATTATGTTTCCGTGTTGAAAGCCTCCACGCAAGGGACTGAAAAATAAATCAACAACCAAGCCTGCCACCATACCACACCCCACATATCCCAACCCACACAACAGGTTCTAGCCCTTTTCCTTACTGCTCCTCTACCACCAATCTCTACCTGGCTGCCCGCATCAAAGACAGCTGCTGGGACTCGAAAACACCTTAGCTCCGCAGCAGACAATCGACGCAACAAAAATGAAGGGCAGCAGAAATGTGTCTAGAACAGTTACCTGAGCCGCAGGAGTTTGCCCAGTAGATGGGCGTCTGAATACAAAGCATAGGAAGTAGAGGAGAAAGGCAAAACTGGACTTTGACTCCCAACCGACAGTAGATGACGTGATGGGCTGGACAGTCAATTCCGTGTACTCTCACCTGACTCCCCCCCCCACAGCTCGGAAGTGTCGGAAAAGTCTGTTTAAATGGTGTTGCTTGTGCGTTGATGTGGCAGCTAACATACCAGACCTAGATTTATTATGGTATAATAAGTTTCACCACCTCCTCCTCCCAGCCACCATCATGTAATAAACCATTACCATGGCTAGTTCACGACACATTAGCTTCTAAATTTATATGTATCGTCTTGATATTATCAGGTTTTAAATAATATATACACCTTAGTAAACTTTTTTCCCCTAATGAAACTTAAGATAAATCAAGCTAACGAACGGGGTACAGAGATGCTAGCTACTTTAGCTTTAACTGTGGGAGCTAACATGCTAACGCTGCGTTTCCAAACATGTCAAGTTCATTAATTTTAAGACCTCATACCTCTCTGTGCTTACAACGTGTCAAGACCAGCTTCAGCGAGCAGAAAAACCTCCCCTGACAAATATTACCTAGTCTGGAGACAATTCTGCTTGTTTTTTAAAGTCCAGAAGTGTTTGCGAGGTAAATTGCGGCCTAGCCTAGTTTAGTTTAGCTAAGTGCTGCAGCTGCTGCTGACACGACCCAAACCTCGACCAGCAGGCTCCGAAGAGAAGCTGAGACGAGACAACGACAAATAACACACACCACCCAGCTGTACAGATGTACCGTCAACCGGGGAGGCAGCGTGCATTAGATGAAGAGTGAGAAGAGCTGAGAATTACCCACCTTGGCAGTTTCCTATCGGCTTGTTGTTCACTTGTCTCTGCGCTTCCTCTCTGCTGGGAGGTGAGGAAGAGGGGGAGCAGTCTGGGAGGCAGCAGCGTACACGGGGGCGGTTTTAAAATATACACATCTGTGCACACATGTAATATGTTATTTGATTTACCTATTAATAACAAGATGTCTTCGATATTTAATTAACATTCATCTGAAGTTTTCCCGATTTAAAGTGTAAAAGGAATCAGGGATATAGTGTCCCTCATACGCAGTCAGCATTATTCCTTTTCTCCACCCTTAAAATAGAGCAAACTGTGTTTGATTCGGACATATCTCTTAAATGAAAGAGTTCTGATGATGCCATCATGCGGTCATTGAAGCGCAATTACAGAGGAGAATTAGAAAAAGCGACTGCGCACATCCGCCTAGGAGCTCAGATTCTCTGTTTTGTCATCGCAATTAAAAACAACAGTCCATTCAAAATATGACTCACTGAACATGAAAATCCAATCGTAGAATATGGAATCACATTGGTATTATTATTATTGGTTTCATGTTGCTCAGAATCTAGAGCTGAGTATTTGAGGATTTCTACTTTGGCACATGCATTTTCATCTTAAATAAGTTTCTGTGGTTGTCAAAATTCCACCTATGTATGCAGCAATGAGACCCAAGATCTCTGAAGGACATAAAAATACAAGTAAAAAAAAAAGTTGTCTTTCATGTGATAACTTCTCAATTGTCTTGCAAAAAGGTTGTTTTGTTATTTTGAAATAATGGCATTAAAAAAAGACAAGGCCTATGCTGTACCCACCAGCTTGACATTACATTTAAAAAATTAAAGTTAAAGTTAGGTGCAAAAAATAATATTCTTTCATAAACAACTTTTCCCTAGAGAATAAAATATGATACATAAAAGATTGATCTCCTAGAGTCAATTCATATGCATCAAATTTTTTACTAAATCGGACCTATTCCGATGTTGTGTTGGGTTTTTCATTCCAAAAAAAAAAAAGAAGCTCATCCTAGAGAGGAAAATAGGAACTATTAGACTAAAATGTGATTGTTACAAATCAGATCTCTTGGTTGAAAAATTATTGCTTGAAATCTTTTGGAGATAAAGCTCCCCTTATTTTTGGAAATATGCAACTGACCTTTCCCAAAATCAATCCAGTTGTAAGTGCTAAGGTTTACGGGGTTCTACAATTTGAAAATGATGCATGAAATAGTTTTTGAGTTACCGCATTACTACGAAGGACCTACGTCACACGCAGCAACAGTTGTGACAATTCAATATATTCCAGACATCCCGGACTTTCCTGCCTAGTTTAATGAAAATCAGTCAGGTAGTTTAAGTGTAACTGATGGAATTTTAAAATGTTCTATCTCAAACAATGTTAATGAAAGTGAAAAATTCTTGAATATACCAGTTAAACCGGATCCCTTGCAAAATTTTAAGTGTTCTTCCTCTCTACAAGGTCATACCCTCTACCAAGTTACATCAAAATGAGTCTTGTTATTTATGTGTAATAGGCATATTTTGTTTGAGCGATGCCCCATCTCACAATATAAAAAAAAAATGCTGTCTCTGCCACTTCATCTTGATCTAGTTAAAAAATGATCATGGAGGCAGGAATAAGAGTCTATGCCTCCATTATCATGACAATATTCAAACAGGAATTCTCAAGTTATACAAAAAGCCTTTGATAACTTTTTATCATTAAGGTGTTGAGATTGTACAGATAAAATTCAGAGTCCACCGGAGGACATTGTTATAGTGCATGAAATACTGTACAGACAAATTGTCTAACCTCATATCAGGTCATAGCATTAGGAGATCATTTTGAAAATTTTGATTTCACACTACCAGGTGAACCACATGGCAGACGCTGCTTCTTTCAAATTTTTTAGGTGGAGCGGTGAAGTCTTCTTCCACAACCAATTTTGGAACCCATATCAAATTATAATGTGCACCACCTATGACGATTGTGGTTGTTTAGTGAGTTGCAGAACTTCCCTGACCTCTCAACACCAAATTCCTGTTTTATGGCGAGAATAGTCGGTCTACTGCTGTTTGATAAAAAATCACAATATTCACCTTGCAACTTCATCAGCATGAATTTGAGGTCAATACGGCAAATAGTCGTAAGTCACATTAGGCATTATACATTTCCTGTTGACGGTGGGTGGATTTATTGTTACTAAATGAATCTATGTTGTTGCTTAGGCTGGTACTTTTCATCTTCATTATCTTTATCAAACATAAAAAAAATTAGGGGCCAGCTAATTTCATTGCTGAAGGACAGTGGAGTTATTAAAAGTTCCTTTTTTCATGTCAAAACTTTGAGAGATATCATCGGAGGGACGAAAGCTCACACGATTCAATCAATGTGTTCTGGCTTCTCTGGCCCAACATGAGTTCATTATGGTCAACATATTGGCAGGAGTGGGTGAAACTAAAATGACAGCTATGCTTCAAAATTGAATCAACCGTTCCCTTCCACAGGGCCAGCCTTTCCTGAAAACTAAATTGAAATCTGTCCAAAACCTTTTGAGTTATCCTGCTTACGAGCATGCAGAGAGAAACAAACCGCAGCAATCACATAAGCAGCTCCAACTCTCGTTGGTGGCGGGAAAAAGCCAACAATACAATGAAATGTATTAATATAACATTCTGAAACGGGATATTTTGTGTCACAAGCTCTTATTGAGTTCATTTATGTCAATTCCTCCATAGTTCACAACATAGCCATAGAGCTAAAGCTAATAGAAGCTAGCTTTCAGCAGAAAACACACACACATCTAAATTAACAAACAGTGTGAAGAGTAATAGTGTATCGTAAAAGCCAGCATGCTGATATTTACTTTAACACTGTGGTCTCCTGCTCAACTGATTGGCCAATCACATTTTGACTCACTATTCCTAATTGAAAAATGTGTTTCACTCGACCGAACGTGTTTATAATGTGACCTAGTGGCAGCACTCTAATTAAAGTTGACTATGTTCCATGAAAGTCAGATTTTTTTTTCTTCTGTTTACAAACAAACTTGACCAAATAATTTGTCATATGATGGTAAATTTAGAGCGTTTTAAGATTTTGAAAATAAGATATGCAAAGAAATAATCTTTCTAAAGATTTTTTTTTTCTTGGTGAAGACATTCAAGGGTTGAATGCAGTATTTTTATGTTGTTGTCTATACTTATTTTGTTACTACTACAGCGACCAGGTGTTGTCTCTCAGATAAGTTAGAATTTAGATTTTAAAAGATGTGATCCTGTTTATAGAGTTATCATGGACCAAAAATGGTAAGTAGGTGGCGCCATACTCCAAACTAAAGAGAAGCATTCTACTAGTGCTGTCAGAGCACTGAGCCTTTTTACCTGCCATGTTTGTTTGTTTTCTTTCACCACATCCTAAAAGAGAGATTAATATAGAATCCACAACATACACCAAAAAGTATGAAGTTATGCTCTTATTATTTATTAATGAGTATGTTCCGTTCAGACGTACTTTATTCATGCCAGAGGTTTTTTTCTATCAAGAATTTTTTTTCAAATTTTTTTTTTCAGGTATTTTATCTGCTCCGTTTTTTCTTCTTATTAAACTTCTTATTAAACTTCTCCCCCAATGAATTGCCTCGCACACTCATCAGGTCTGGCGAATAAATACGTCTTTTAGGTCACGGAATAGAGCGTAGAAAAACGGCCCTACTTTGAGCTACTTTAACCTAGAAGCACGAAACTTGGTACGAATGTTAACCAATTCGGGATCCACGAATAGGTCCTTTGATGTTATGGCCTAAAACAAACCGGAAGTCGGCCATTTTGGCTTGAATGGTCGCTACAGAGGCGTTTTTTGTCGTCGATCTCTGTTTTGTTTGGTCAAACTCCGCCTAGAGCTTTGACCCGATAGTCTTCAATTCTTTTTAGTGACACGAAGAGGTCATTGTGACTAAACGATATTTAAAAAATTGAGTTTTCGTTAAAAGTTTTTGGACTAAGAAGGGTTTAGCTCATGGAGACCCCACCGAATCCATCCATGACCACCGACTAGATTTTAATGCTATGTAATTCTGACCATCCCACACACACTGGCCACTCTGCCAAATGATTACAACCACTTACTACATTGCCTCGTTTATGACATCATGACCACTGGATAATCTGCCAAAACATGACCACTGACAAAATAGCCACGGCTAGGACATCATAACTACTTGTCCGTTAGCCAAATCATTATAACCACTGCAAATATAGCCTCAGTTAGGACATCATAACTGCTGGCCAATTAGACAAGTCATTGGAAACAGTCAGTACACACAAACAATAATCAAAGTCTCATCCATCACTTGGAAGGCGTGGCCATGACATCATAAGACTTACCATTTAAGCTGTGTGCTCTAAATGACACTTTCCATTGTCCTATCCGTCCCAAGCTTCACATTTTGCATCGGAATCCGCCCTGAAGATCCCTATGTGACTATTTTATATTGCAGTGGCTCGTTAAAGAATCTGCATATTCTGTCAATACTACAGTTGCCAGGTGTTGTCTCTCAGATAAGTTAGAATTTAGATTTTAAAAGTAGTGATCCTGTTTATAAAACTATTATGGACAAAAAATGGTAAGTAGTTGGCGCCATACTCCAAACTAAAGAGAAGCATTCTACTAGTGCTGTCAGTGCACTGAGCCTTTTACCTGCCATGTTTGATTGTTTTCTTTCACCAGATCCTAAAAGAGAGATTAATATAGAATCAACAACATACACCAAAAAGTATGAAGTTATGCTCATTCCTGCTGCCACCAGGATGTGAGACTATATTGAAAATTATCCCGATCAACATCACATTTGGTGAAAACAATCACCACGCACTGAGGGTGGAATATCAACAAAGGTTTATCCGTGACTTACGTGATGTGGCTGCGGCTGAGTTAAACTCACCATTTAACCTGAGCCCAATCCGTCCCAAACTTTGCACGATTCATCGGAGCCCCGACCCAGAGATGCCCATGACACAATATTCTGAAAATGTATTTGTCCAGATCTGAGCAAATGAGCAGCTTTTTTTCTTTTTTTTTTTAAATAAAAAATACTGTGGACATAGCCTCGCTCCAAGCGAGAGGATGGCCATGACCAGTGTGCTGCCTGTCTTGAACACCAGGGGAAGGAGTTGCCAGACGCCGTGCATCCGGGTCTGGTGGACTTCCCAGGAAGTCAAAGAAGGTTGATACTTTTGCCCACAAAGTGGATGCCCTGTCCACCGAGTTTGCACATATTGAAACCCTCTTGCAAAACCTTCAGCCAGGCCATAATATGCCAGCTCTGCTGAGAAGCCCAGCTGCTGAGCAGCTTCGTTATCAGGAGGAGGACACGCTGTCCATAGTGGCGTCATGTACCTTGGTTTTATAACGATGAAGGGAAAAGGAAAGTTGAGGAAGAGGTTACTTCTCATACCCCTCGTGCCTTTTCTGAGGGCTCTGGGGGAAGCTCGTCGAGAGATTTGGTGTCCGGCCGAGACACGATACATATATGTGAGTATGGCCGTGGCGCGTTTAAGATTAGACAAAACCCCAGTTACAACTGTGCCTGCAGTTTTTATGCAGACCCCCAGTCTTCTGCCTTTAGTGTGCCTCCCCCTGAGCTTAACATTGCTGAACTCCACAGGTGCTGGTCAGAGCCGAAGTATCTCTCTCATCACCTTACTGACGGCAGAGCTCAGACAGCTATGTACAAGGCAGGTAACTATGGCTTGGACCAGCTAGCCCGGGTTGAGCCCTCTAAAGCAGCACTCATTTTCTCCCCGGATGAGGCTTCGAGGCCTGATGTGCACTGCCACCAGTCCCAGTGCCATATTACAGATGACCTCCTGACAAGGAGTTACAACATTGCTGCCTGTATGGGCCATGTTGGCAATTCAATGTCACACCTGATCCTGCCTATGTCCAGGGCTCTGCAGGATTCAAGGCTGGATCGTGCTGCCCTGACCCTCAGTGATACCTCGCTGCAGGCCTTTGCATTTATGACCAGGGAACAGGGTAAGTTGATGTCTAGTGTGGCTCAAGCAAGTTGCGAGGTGTGGTTGGTGCAGTCCCCACTGTTGGAGGTGTGTTGACAAACCCTCCATTCTCTCATGGTGGTATCAGGTCAGAGGTTTGGGACCATCTAGGGGTCGAGGCTGTCTTTTTTGATATAATTACTTAGCCTGCGCATTCGCAAGAGGGAAGCCTCTAGTGCTTAAAGCACCGCCTCTGGTGGTCATCCAGGATTCATAGAACCGTAGTAACATCATAAGTCTCATTTCCTAGTGTGTCCTCCCTAATTGTTGAATGTTCTCACCTGTCCCTGGCCCTCACCTGTTCCCAGTTGTCCTTTTCACTCTTTATTTTTAAGTCTGTGTCTTCCGTTCCGTCTTTGTAAGAACTTCTGTTTAACCTGCATGAATATCTCCCTGCAATAATCTCCTGTGTCCTTCTCCTTGTGTTCCCTGAATCCTGTCTGTTAAGTTTTATTTCCTTTGTTTATCATTATTTCCTACTTTACTATTTCCATCTGGTTTGCCTTAGTTTTTGGATGGATATGATTTGGCCTCTTGTTTGCAGTTTTTCTCCTTTGTAAATCAGACTTTTTGGTAATTTCTGTAATGAGTCAATCCGTATCTGATAAATTTCCTCAATTCACCCAGCCTCCACAGCCTCTGACCCATGGGCAACACAGCCCCACTCCACACTGATCCACATTACCCCACTACCAATTTTATCCCAGTTCCTTTTTATTGACTACCCAACTGACTACTTTCTCGACTCCTCCTGTTACTCCTCTCTCCAGTCTTCCTGTGCGTCCTTTCACTGCTCGATAGCCACGCCCTTCTCCCCAGTGCTCCAGACCAGGACTGTAACTCTGCTCCTGAGTGACACTGACCCTGACTTTGTGGTCCCAGGTTGACTTGACCTTGTGTTCCCCAGTTCCCCTGACTCTGTGGTCCCCAGTTCCCCTGACTCTGTGGTCCCCAGTTCCCCTGACTCTGTGGTCCCCAGTTCGGCGGACATTGACTCACTGCTGCTGAGTTTCTCCGAGACTTTAAAGGATGATCTCCCAGTGACTCCAAAAATCCCTGCTCCCCAGCGCCCCTTCTGCCATTTGACTTGGTCTGCCTTCCTAGGCGACCCACTCTTTGGTTCCCTGACTGGGCCTGACTTTCCGTGTGGCCCCATCTTCAGCATCAAGACCTAGCAATCGGACTCCTGCCTGGTCTTTGTATTGCCCACCAGTGACCAGTGTTAAGAGTCTATCCTCCCTTTCCCTACATGTTGTGGATAAATTCTTCACTCTGGCAAGACTGCAAATATCCCTCATTGCAATGGTCCTTACAGATTTGCATACAGGTTCCTTGCTGCAATCAACATTAGTATTTCAATATATATACTTATATATATATTTTTTGTTTAGTTAAATTTTATCTCTCTCTCTCTCCCTGTCTGTATTTGTTACCAAGTTGTGGCAAGCCGGTCACTCCCAACCCACCTGAAGAAAACCTGCCGGCCATAAGAAAAACACTTTTGTGTTCAATCTGGCTCATTCCAACACTTGAAAACTGCTGCGTATATACCCCTGCTCTGCAAAAGATTCTTCTTCAGATTATCCATTTACTCTGGTGGCTCTCGCACTCATTGACCTGCTAATTTTTGTATTTCACGACCTTTTGCATACGTTTAAAAACAATTCTGCACATTCAGTCACTCCTGTGCTAAGGTTCATCAGTACTGCTCCGTTGTTCTACTGGGGTGTTTTGGTAACCTCCAGCTCTGTTTTCACCTTACTTGTTCTAAGTGGCCTAATCTGCTGTTAACGCTGGTGAAAAAAATCTTGTCTTCTAATCATTTGAAGAAAGGGACTTAATTCAAGGAATCCCAGTTGTCTTATATAAATATTTGGGTTTATTAAAGACGGATCTGTTATAACAGAGAAGATTCCGGCACGCTCAGGTGCGAGCATCATACCGGATTTTTTCTGATTCAGATCCAGCAGGATCACGATATGCTAACAATGTCAGCCAATCTAGACAGGTCAGGCTATTTTGTTCTTTAGACAGAATCCTGCGCCAATCATTCCCTGCACATAACGTGCCGAAAGACGTCAGAAACAAATAGGGCAAAGGTAGTATTTTCTTTTCCCTGAAAGTTGAACCGTCATTTACTCTCCTCTGTGTTTAACATTTGAAAACGCCGCAGATTTTAACAACGTTATAGAAGATTTTCTCCAGCAATAAGAGAGATAATACAAACAATAGAATGAAATTCAACTACATAAATAATCTAAAGTAATATTCAACCATAAAACACAAATGCTAAGGAAGTGTTGGTGGAATTAATCCTTGTTTTTATAATTTTACATCTGTTAGTCTCAATTTGGGGATTATTTACCTGGATGACTGAGAGGAGGGTGACTTCCTTCTCCACCTGCACCAGCAGTGTCAGGTTAACATTTGAATCCTTGCCCAGAGGCTAACTGATGGTAAAGTGAGACGGGGATTTATTATTAAGGAAGAAGAGGTGTTGGTAGATGACTGGCAGGGTGCTCTGGTAAGTGGGAGGATCTAGCTGCACTGTTAAAAGGCTTCATAAGGAAAATGCGGGAGGTGAAGGCCGAGGGTCCTAGCTGGTGATGAGATTATCTACATAAAGAGAGGATTTATTAAAATGAGCAGGGCCACCTTTGGCCAAATTTGTAAGTGACATTTGGTTGTGTCACCTATATAAAATACAACCTGTGAACAAAATTCTAAATAGCAAATGAGTTACAAATAATAGCACCTGAAGTAAGTAATGGCCACATACCTGACTCAAAAATATTAAGATGTACCTATTATTACTAATACTTTTAATGCTGATCTATCATTTGAAATAATACTGCTTATAGTACTTAACAATGTTAATATACTATCCTATAACAATTCTTAATGTAATATATTAATAAAAATATACTGATTATTATTTCTATCGATATTTTTATACTTTCTTTTGTACTCCTAACAACATTTCTCTGTTATGAACTGAATGTGTTAACTGATGGCGCAAATAAGCTTAAGAAAGACACAAATATAGGCTAATTATCAAAAACATAAATTGAGTTTTGACTTTAAATTCCAACTTATATGGTCACCAACTGGTCAGTCTACCCACCCTCTTCCTCATTGGTGAATGTCAACCATGTATGCAACTGAAGGTTATTCTCATTCAAGGTTAACTCATTCCTGGAGTTAAACCAGAATCCTCACTGATGCCAGTCTAAATCTTCATCAGTGGGTATCTTCATCCTCTTCGTTATCATCAGACTTTCACCTAACTATCTCAAACTCATGTTCCTCTTCTATATTTTAAAGAGATGTAGATTGGGGTAGGCCGATTGGTATCTTCATCATCATTCTGATTATTTCAGAAGGGCCATCTTCAGAAGCATGTTTAGTGATAATAAGAATAAATATTCTGGGATTAATAAATGACAAGATAAATATTGGGATTGGATATTGTAACAGAAGGTGAAATTTGAAACTCTTGCATAGAAAAGAGAAGGATCAACAAAACCAGGTAGCAGGCCCTGGCACGCACCTGTTTGCACGAGGGGAGCTGACCTGGAGCAGGAGAACAGGTCCTCCTGCTCACAAATTCTACAAATCCCAGAATGCACTGCGAGGGACGGCTCCTCCACGGGAGGAGATATAGTTGATGAATCTTTTTTAAAAACGATAAATGATAAATGTATTAGTAAGTCGCACGCTGGTATTGGTAAATAGAACACAGATTTTAATAAATTGTCATGGTCTGTTCACGTCCTCCATCTTTCTTTCTGGCTGTTGTTGATGCCTTGGAATCAAATCTTTCCATTTTAAACTATTCTGTGAAACTATGCTGATAGAGAGGGAGACTGAATTTGATTTGAATTTTATTCTGCAAATGAGTACTTTCTATTTTGTTTGTTTGTTCAAAATTCTATAAAATAATTAAAATATAAGTAAATATAAATATAAATATAAAGTAAATAAAATAAGATAATGCCTCAGATCTAGCCAGTTTGAGTCCTTTTTCGGCCACCGATGTGGACTCCATCTTTACTTGTGAGCCCATCTACGATTTAGTTTGAGAACACTGTTGCAAAGAATGCTCAGAACACAACCGGTTTTTCTTGCTGTAGAATCAAGAAAGACACTTGCTGTCAGACCAGCTGTTAACAAAAATGTTCCTTTGGTCAGTCTATGACACTCTTGAGCCCTGCCTCCAAGCTCTGCATAAAAGAGGGTGGGTGAAAAGTTTTCACCCGCATTTTTGGCCATCTCTCTGTTAACACAACTACGGGAAGACGACAGTAGGGATTTGCGTGAAACTTCACACAGAGGTAGGTTTTCCTGCAGATGATTACATTTTGGGGAGGTAACGTGTTTGGCACCATTTAAAAATGATAAAATAAGGCGTTTGGAATAGTGACCATTATTGCTGTTATTTGAAGTAGTATCCATTATTGTTCATGCCTTTTCTCCTTTGATTCTTCTGATGTTCCCTTAGGCTGGGGGCTCATGTGGCTTTGTTCCTTAGGATTCATTTGATGTTCCTTTTGGTGGTGTAGTGTATATGTTACGCAGGTATTCTACGGGGGCCGACAGGAGTAAACGCACTGCAACTTAAGAACACGCATACAAATAGATGAAGCACAAGCAAATAAAGCGAACATCTTCATCAATTTGAAAACACACGGGAAGCAAAAAAAAGGTGACGCACACCCCACAAGTGTTTTTAATGTTTCACTTAGTGACTATAACAGATATAATACACACACATTTCATGATGTTTTGATCAGCTGTGGTAGCTTCGCTTAACTACTGGGTCACGGGAAAAAGTAATCAACATCTGGAAAACAACAAATAAACTTAATAATGACCATAACACACACTTTATCCAAAGCTAAAACGAAACCGCAAGTTTTTATATTATATATCCCTGAAAAGTCCCCAATGCCCTGCATGCACAGGTAATCCCCCTGACTGAACTCTTCTTTAAAAAGTTCCTCGTAGTGAGTAAAATACGAGGAATTAGAGTAAAGCACATCTGTTTCACATTTACAACGTATATCTATTCAATTTCATTCATATGCACCAAATTTGGAATAAATTGAACCGGCGGTTTGGAAGTTATGTTTGAAAAACAGTGTTTCGTAAAAAGCTCCCCTTAGTGGGTAAAGTATGAACTATTTGAGTAAAACACGATTTATGCAAGGTAGATCTCCACTTGATTCATATGCACCATATTTGGACGCATATGAGAAATCACAACTCTAAAAAGCAAAAAAGGAAGAAGAACAAAACTCTCCCCAAAGCAGAAATCAAAAACGGACCGCCTACAGAGAACATTGGAAAAGGAACAACTAGACACAAGTGTGGAAATTGCAGACGTAAAGCCATATTTAAAAAGACCAAGACACAAAACCTGCACAGAACAAACATCTTTATAAAAATTAAAAGAAATTTTAAGCAAATGCCACATGCACGATAATTTTGAGCCTCAGGTATGGTACTTGTGCTCCAGGGACTGTATTCATTGGAATTCTAAGGCTAGAGGCTCCTCACTGTCTGAGTGAGACGGTGACTAACACTCAACAGTAGAAAAATCGGTCCGGTCTCTCGGGAGCGGGAAATGAAAGAACACAGAGATGAATTTGACTGGGAATTCAGGAGGTGAGATCTGTTCTACAGAAACTCACGTCTCAAGTCATATCATTTGCTGCCAGTTGGAAGAGTCTTCTGATAACATCAATTAATATGTAGAAAAATGAGAAAGAAGCTGAGTTTAAGAACAACAACAGTATCATGAGAATTTGACCCTCATAAAGTTTCTCACTGACTATGAAAGCCAAGCCTTAGAATCTGGAATCTAATTTCTATGGTGGCCGACAGGGGCAAACGCACCGTTACAATCGATTTGACACATTGTGCATGCTGCATATTAAGAAAACAGCTTCATTTTGTGTTGACCACACACATGCACGCAGGAAATAAAGAAAACATCTCCATCTATTTCACAACACATGCACGCTGCAAAAGCCACAGCACAACAAATTAAGAAAAACCATCTGCAAAAGCCAAAAGACAACATAAGCGTTTACGAAGGACACTTAAGAGGGATGCGTCCCTGGAGCTGCTTTTTTATCGCTTCATTTAGTGAATAAAACAGATATAATGCGCAGAAATTTCATGATATTTTGATTAGCCTCGGTAGCTTCGCTTACCTTCCAGGTCACGCAGTCACGTGTCTAAGAATAAAACTTGAATGAACATTGCGAAAACAACAAATAATCTTAATAATGGCCCTAACATGCACCTGACCCAAAACTACAGTAAACAAGGTGAATTATACTTGCTGAAGAAAACTCTTAACCACCATTGCGCAAACTGACATCCGTTGTCGCAATGACACGATGAAGATCTTTTCTTAATTTGCAGCATTTGCAGCATTGATGTTTGCAGTGCGTCGGCCATCGTAGGTTTCAGAACCAGAAAAATCCTTAATGGCAGTTTTCGTCTTTAACTTTTGAAGATTCATCAAGTTTTACAATTAACTGAACAGTTTAGACCTCAATTAGATGTTATCTAAAACATTGGCTAATAAACTGGCTAATAGTCAACTCCGGATCAAGGGTTGATCTGGATCAAAAGCATCGTATCCAATCTAATAGCTGTTTTGAGTAATCCTTCTGACAAAACTGAATAGAAAAAAAAGAATGCGGGCAAAAATAGTTCATTCTTGGTAAAGGAGGTGATAATATCATATCCTCATAAGATGTAAAGAGTGGTAAGCAACCAGGGGGCCAGCAAGACTTTCTCTGCCGGCCCATTCATTGTCAGAATAAGATCATTAAATTTGAAATGAACTGCAATTACATATATTTTAAATATTTGGTTTCCATTAGCCTATTAAGTTCATTTAATTGCTTGTGTATTTGGATATCTTCCAGTGACCACATAGGAATTAGAGCTTCTTTTTTGTTGTATGAAATGTGCCGTAGAAAGAAATCCTCTCCTTTCTTCTAAGACCACCACGTGATGATTATTATTGATCATATGTTTTAACCAATCAAATTTTGAATTTGTCAAATTGGGTGTGTTCTTTGACACACCATGGGCTTCTACCACACCTAGCACCTTGTCAATATTATGTGTGAGGAAAGAGGTTCAGTCCAAAATCCTCTACCTCTGTCATTTTTCGACTTTAAAAAAAAACTCTATGGCTGTGTCGCTGAGCTATTTTAAATAAAATATGGAGGATGGAGTATGTCTTTGAATGTTGAACAGTTTGGTGAGTGTAATGGATTTTGATGTATCTTAAATAGCTGTTAATTATTAATTGCTTTAGATGGTTGCTGGTGTTGTGTTGTAAATGAGATCCAGATTCAGTGGTCTGGCACCTAGTGTGCCTTTGGGTAGGTATGTTTATGCCCTGCATTTTAGCTGGAGTCTGTGAGGAAACCCTGTTGAATCCTGATTGTCCTGCTTACATTTTATGGCATTTTTGCTTTCTTGTTGGTGTTATGCATGAATTTGACTATATATATGTGATATCGGTGTTTTTACCTCATAGCTGTTGGACCTTGTTTGAACCACTTCCTTCCACTAGATAAATTATGAAGAAAAAACCTTGTCTTCTGATCATTTGAAGAAAAAACCTTGTGTTCTGATAATTTGAAGAAAAAACCTTGTCTTCTGATCATTTGAAGAAAGGGACTCAACAGGAGGAATCTCAGTTGTCTTATGTAACCATACAGTTACTGATCCCAGAATCTTGCCATTCAGGTCCAACAGCATAATTATATGCTTACAATGTCAGCCGATCTACCAGGGCAGGCTATCTTGGCCCTCAGACGGAAATACTGCGCCCAAATGAAGAAAGATGTGAGTAACAAGTAGGACAAGAGAGTATTTTAATGTCCCAAACAATAAATATTACTGTCTCTTTGAATAAGGGCACTCCAGTCTTGCAGAGTCAAATAAAGGAAAAGATCCTTGATCTGCTGCTCCCAAATTGAAAGAGTATCCATTTAGTCATTTTTTTTGTAATCCTGAAATATCATACTGTCATGTGTAATACCTTATACTCCATATTTCTTCACATATTTTAAGTGTCTTTATTTATGTTGTTTAACTTAGATTTGTTTTTTAATCATTTTCAATCACCCATATTTTCGTTGTAGCCTGTGCAATGACAACAAAGGCCATTCTATCCTATTTCACAAATATGCCTCAGCGGATTTCTGATCCTTCATTAGGGCACCACAGTATGTTATATGTGGAAGTCATGATTGTAACTCCATTGAATGCTCAGTGTTTTTGGCGTTTCCATTTAACATCACTAACCCCTAGAAGTCATGATGATTGGACAGTTAACGTATAACTGGTGCATTGTGGGATACCATTATTAATTGCACATTACCTATGCATGAAATTCATGCATGAAGTCGGTGTATTCCATTTGTTACCAGGCATAACCACATAATAAACCTAGCAGCAGAGATAACAGCCTGGCATCAGTCAGAGTGACTGATGCCAGGCTGATGGGTTGTTGCTTTTAAATAGCTTTGACTGTTTAGGGAGGAGTCAGCTTGAAGGGTGTCTTTATAAGAAATACTCCCTTATCTCCCTTTCTAGGTCAGCCATCATTTATACTTTTCATTTTGCTCATTTTGCTTATGTTGCATTAATTTTGTTTAGTTAAGAATGCTTGCAGGCAAGAGCGCTGGTGTATGAATGCGGACTGCACCTTTTGTTTTTGCTATGAGGATTGTTGCGTCAAAACCCGGGTGAGTAGATGGTGACGTCGCAAGACATGCCTCAACATCTGTTACTTCTGTTCCATACTTCCCACATTTCATGTTGAACTGACTTCTAAGGAACTCCTCTAATGACATTTAAGGGGAAAAAACAATCTGGTGGCCAAGGCTTAAAAACCTGTTCCACCAGATAATTATTTTTCTTCCTGAGAATCCGGCTATTTGAAAGAATATTTAAAGATCAAACAAAAATCTTTTAAATATGGTAAGGCTGTGACAGTAAGTACATCCAACAAACCCGATTTAAGAGTGAAATGTTCTTGCAGGGGTTTGATTTGATGCCATTTGTCATAGATAAATAAGTATATTGTATAAAAATGTGAGAACACACACACTTGACTCAAGTAGAAGTCAATTACTGGCTTATACTTCAACACGGGTTGAAGTATAAGCATTGACTCGTCTTCTTTACTCTGACTCTGAAATGTTCTCATTGTATAAAAAAGAAAGTTTGAAAAAAAAGTAGCATGAAAGTAAAAAAAAGTTTGATAAAATTAAATATCTAGGGAGTAGTAGTATGACAGTTAAAAAGTGTAAATGTAAAAAGGAGGGGTTTAAAAGTAAAAAGTATCTAATAAATAGTTGCATAAGTTAAAAGTGTAAAGTGCATTATAAATTAAATGTATTATTATTATTATTATTATAAGTGTAAAAGTGAAAAGTTGTAGTATAAAAATAAAAAAAATAAAAAGACAAAAGTAAAAGAATTTACTTATTAGTATACATTTAAAATGAAGGAGTATTGTGAAAGAAGCTGCATGTCTTGACCATTTATCACATTTGAGATGTTCTGCTTACAAGTTGAACAGATGGCTTGTCGGTAACTCACAGGCGTTTACAGAACAGGTGTTTTAGCAATTTCTTCTTATGGAAAATAAAAGAGTCACGTGTCTTTAAAAGAGCATCGATGAACCCATGTAAGGTGACCTAGGTTCACCCCATACTCAAATCCCCTATTATGGCAAGGGTTCGAGGGATGGTCTCCGCTATGCCCTAATATGGTACTCGATGTATATGTAGCCTAAAAAAGATCGGCCAACCGATACGTCATTTGTTGTTCAGCAAACTGTTACATACCTCCACCCTTGTGTTACTTACTTTGAGAGAGACAGCTCCTTATCCTGTTCCTGTGAGCAGGTCTGCGTGTTTCTCCTGTATTGGAATAAAAATGTATGTTCTTTTAACCCTATCAGTGTCTGGTGTCTTCAATTGTGTTCAGGGTGCTTTATCCCAAAATCTTCCACGACAGCATGAAAATAAAACATTATAAAGGTAAAAAGTATTAGTATAAAACTACATAAAAGTTAAAGGTACTGTTGTGAAGGTGAAAATAGTGGTATAGATACGATATAAAGAGTAAAGGGTGTTCAAGTTAAAAAAGTATGAATGTAAATTATGCTTGTGTAAAGTAAAAATAGTGGTATAGAAATAAGAAATGTATTAAGGTGAAATTATATTAAAATGTAAGGAGCAAAATGGAGGACTGTCTCACACAGCTTTGCTAGACTAATTGAGTATTGTCTGTTTCCTAGGTAACCCGTGCGGATAATAGTCAAACATCACCATCCCACTTCTCTCCCCTGCCTGAAGGCAAAGGAAACTGGCAGCATGAAGGGATCCAAAGAGGGAAGACACAATTTGCGCCACCGGTTGACGCTGCTCTCTGGATTATTGGAGAGCTTGTTCATCCCAGGGATCGCTTATGGCTGGGCTTCTCTGGTCTATGTCCTGAAAGTTGATCAGCAGTTCTCTGGCTATTGTATCAACACCACCAGAGTGGAGGACGGCGCTGTACATATAGGTACAGTTCAATGTACACAGAATTATTGGCACCCTTTTAAAAAGAAAAAAAAGAGAAAAATCATGTTTTTGTTGTCTATACAGATTTTCTTATATTCAAATTATTCACAGCGGTTTAACCTAGTAACATAATCATCGGAAACATTACATCCTTAACAAAAAGCAAATATTTGAATGTAAAATCTCATATTGTTATATGATCAAACTTTCGCTGGATCTCTATTTGATGATATGTTCAAGTGCATTTATTTTCCTGATTAATGCATTTTCCCACTCTGTTGCAGATTGCAGGGGTCAGGATGAACAGTTTACTCGGGTCATGTATGTTGCCTTTTTCATCAACGCGTTAACACGACTCCCTATTGGATTGGTCTTCGACCGCTGCGGAACCTTAGTAATAAGACTCATAGCTATGTGAGTGTGGGCACACCTACAGAGGTTCTCAAGTTTACTGTTTGTCAAGTTTGGAGTAGAATTCATGACTTTTTAAGATGTTGAGGAAAAAGTTATGTCTCCCTATCATACATGTATTAGTTTGAATGCAATATGAGACAAAAATACAAGGTTGACACCATGAACTTTTCAAAAATTTCCATTTTTATGCATTAACTACCCCATGGAATGTGATGAAAACTGGTTGACGGCAAGGCATGTAGCGAGGACGTGGATCTGGGTAAAGGGGCGGATTACATACTAGATAATAAGTTACTAAGAAGCTGAGGGTATGTCGAGTCGTTTGTCTTAAACAAAACTATTACAGTTTCGGAGTGGAAGGCAGATCAATAAATGTTTCAATCTTCTTCAACATTTTGCCAGGGCCATTTCAGTTATTTATCAATTACGCATAACGTCCTACAGATTTTCATGATGAACATACAAGTCTAAATGCAGTTCCTGCAACGCTGACATCGGCACTCCACGGTGTTTTCTTGTTTTTTGGGGGTTTTTGGCTGCAGGAAAAAAAACAGACAGATTTCCACACATCATGGTGGTAAAGATGGAACTGGGCCAATAAAGAGGACATTAAATGTTGGTGTGGATTCAGATAAAGGGATGGACCCAAGATGCTTTAAATAATGTTTTTCTTTTCATGAAATGTTTGCCGCTCTCTTTAAAAATGTTAGATGCTTAATTTTTTACTATACCAAAATCAAAAGAAATTCCAAAAGAGATGATGAAAAAGGTGATTGTAAAATATCACTATGCAAAGGGATACAACATTTCAAGTTTCTGGGACACATTTCATTCCATTTGCAAGCCGACAGACAGCCAAGCTGTTTTCATCTCGCAGCTGAGATCCTGACAACTATTAAAATCCACTCCATTAAAGTGCTTTTCTGTGTAGAACTGCTATAGAGAATAATAACAGACACTGTTGAAAAGGGCCATGCCAAGCTTGGTTGGCTCTAGTTCACTCTCCATATCTTTCTGCAGAGCTATGTTCACTGCTGGCACCCTCTTCATCGCATTGCTAAACACAGGTATGTTTTGTTTTCGGTCACGGATTGCTTTCACTGCATATCATCTCTGACGGGACATAATCGGTGTTATCAGTCTGGCATCTCATCTCACCCTGCTTTGCCTTTCAAACACAGAGACATCGTTCTTGCTTTACCCTGCGTGGCCATTTATCATTACGTCTGGATCCATCTTCCACTTCACCAATATCCAGGTTTGTGCTAAACAATGTGTGTGAGTGATAATGAGTGGTTACAAGCGTTTTGGGATTGTATTCAAAGCTACATTTCATCACAACATCTTGCGAAATCTCTCCCCCTCCTTCTCTACCTGATTTTTTACCAAAGCCGTCGCAGACCCACTTGCATCGCCCTGTGGCAGAGGATGGTATGAGGGAGTCTTCTGGCAGTGGCAGAGTGTCGGGCTGTCTTTACTGACCATAGAGTGTTGCTGGCTTGGAGCATGAAACGTGCCAGAGGAGCTGCAAATAGAAGTTGGCAGACGGTTTCTGAGAGAAGGGGATTAATAGGGTTAAAATAGTTCTGAATCAACATGGAAATTGAAAATCTAGGTGATGCTGTGATATTGGCGGACAAGACAATCTGTCTGCTGTATATATGCAGCAGGAGCTTTAGTAGTAGATGGTTTCAGGTGGACAGGTGAGTTGATAACAGTAGAGACGTGGATTATGCATACATGGCCCCAGAGAGGGATTGACAAGACAGGAAGAAAAATGACAGTAGAGACTCAAGGCAGAGACCAGAGATAGGGTGCACTGCCCTCACATTGTTTCAGAGTTTCATTACAGTTCTCCTCATTTCTGTTTTGCTTTTACATCAAACATCTTGCTGCTCATTATAGCAGAGCCTTAGGTTTCATGAACAAACTGACACTCCTCTCTAAAACAGGTGGATTACATTGATTACATTAGACACCAAACTTATTAGTTTGCTTCTGATCCTAACATTCAACTTTTGCAAGGCAGTGTTCTTTATGAATGTGACATTTTCTTCAGGGGGCTAGCCCCCCTGATGGTGTGAACCTAGAATGTTAAGAGGTAACATTTCTTGTGATAAGATGGGGAACCTGCTTGAGTCGTATCGCTCTACCGTCATCACCGTCTACAACGGGGCTTTCGACTCCTCAGCTGGCGTCTGTCTCATCATAAAGGTGAAGGATGCAATGACGCAATGATGCATTTGAAAAATACCCAATTCTTCTTCAATCCACATCAATAGTTAAAAGTTTCTTCCACCTTTTGTCTCTCTGCCAACAGCTGTTGTTTGAAAGAGGAGTGTCTCTTCGCACATCTTTTCTCTGCCTCGCACTGTGCAGCATAGCCCTCCTCATGCGGACCCTGTTCCTAATGCCCAGAGGAAATATCCCCTACCCACTGCCGGAGAACTTCACCTATGGGTCAGAGCAAACTATGTTTTCCTGAGGAATTTTAACCTCTGGCAGTCTCATTTTTAATCAGAACCGAGACAGGAAATAATTTCTTTAAATATGCCGCCCCTGATTCCTGGAATAATTTAAATATAGATTTGGAACTATCATCTGGAACTGTCAGAACTAGGTCTGACAGTTCCCGATATGGAGGGTATATCCTGGAACGTCCCCAATCCCTTGCGTTACGCAAACAATCCCCCTTATTGAACATCATATATATATATAATAGATAGACCTCATTGAGTCACTTCATATCCACCAAATTTGGACTAAATTGCCCTAATTATTAAGAAATTATGGCCCGAACCTTTTTGGAGATAAACCGGTCCTAAAACCAATCCAGTTCTTTCTCTCACGAAGGTTTGTTTGGGAATACAATTTGGAAGTGATGCATGACCTAGTTTTTTAATTATCGAATTAACATGAAGGATCTAAGGCAGCTGTGATAATGAAAATATCCCCAATTATTTAAAAACAAATTTAATGATATAATTAAGGATATAATAATGGGGTCAACAATTTAAAAAACAATCTCATCCACTGACGTTCTGCTTTGACAGACTGGGTTGCCCTGGGAAAGGGACAAGGAGAAGAAAGGAGGAGCATGAAATGAAGGAAGGAATAAGGGAATTAGAGGCGAAGAAGAACCAAAGCGATGAGAAACTGGAGGATGCAGCAACAGCCTTGCATCTGCTTGAAGAGACGTCGCACGATCCGAAGCGAGAGACAGGTATCTTTTATTTATTGTTGCTTTCATCTTGATTGGGACATAAATATGGCTGTTAAACGTTAAAATTATAGATCAGGATTTTTTCTTACCACAATTTAAAACCAAAGAGCAAAGGCACTTTTTTTTCCCCAGCTCCATCTCTTTAAAAGTGTTTTTTCTTCTGTGTAACTCGGTCGGGGTGGGGAATTTATTTTTTCAAACTCTGTTTGTTAACATTTTTGCTGAGATGCAGAACATTTCACACCACAAAAAAACAAAAGAAAGCAAAAAAGATAAAACATAAAAAATGTATAAATCAACATCAATGGTTTCATGAATTAAACAAAGAAGAAAAACTTAAAATCAATAAATATATGAATGATTAAATGAAATTTCCATAGGAAATAATAGATTATTCTGCTTGCAGATATTTAAGGGGGTGTGACCGGGGTATGTTGTATTTTTCCCTTATCTGCTAAAAGAAAGGGAATATCCGTTCAATAAAAATAACCAGAACACAATGAATACCTTTTCCTGACCAGTCATCGTATATTTTGTTGTTATAGGAGGGTATAAAACAGTGATTTTTAATAATTTTTTTGGGATCGGAGACCAAATCTTGAGTGTAATAGAAACTACTGTATTTTCTATCAATTAAGAGCATGCAGTGGTTAGAGGTGAAAACAGTTGAGCCGATAAAGAGGGGGGGGCAGTCCATCCCTTCCGTAATGAGAGAGGAGGTTGTTTTTGTAGACGATAAGCCATCGGACATTGGAATATAGGACCACCTCTGTAGATGCTATTGCAGCTGCTCTTGTAACTTCAGGAAATTCCCTTTAAAAAAGGATCTGTAAATATTTTAGTGACCTCAATTCCTAGGTACCTAAATTGAGTTGAAACTTAAAATGGCAGATTGTCAAAGGTTTGTTGACAATCACATCACAGGGGGTGCGCAGAGCTTTGTCTCCTCTGAGGTTGGGAAGTGAGCAAGTTTATATTTGTGCATAGTACATTTTTTAAATCCCAATATTGGATAATCAAATCTCTGTATAACCCAAATTACGACTTCATTTTGGCCCACATTTAAATTGATTCACTGTGTCACGCCACAGTCTCGTCAGGTCAGCTAGCAGCTATACCTGAGTAATTCATCCACAATCATTTTCCTGCTGTCAGCATAACTGAATGAAAGCGCCATGTCTGGGAAACGTAAAAGTGCCGATGACTCATCGGTATCAAAAACCAAAACAAGGCAATATCTCGAAAGTTACCTTGATTTTGGTTTTATGGAAGGACAGGACAGTTTTCAGCCAGAATGTGTAATTTGCTGTGAGCAGCATGTAGCCAAGCAAACTGAAACGACACCAGGACACCGAGAGACTATTTGAGAAAGTCGACAATATTTTGAGAGGAAGAAGCAATTTGCACTGTCAAGAAGACCCACTGACATCAGTAAAGCTTTTGAAAGAGTAAGTAATGATATACACAGCGCCACGGAGGCATCATTTGAGTGTTCACTGTTAATTGCCAAGGATAAAAAGCTGCACAATACTGGAGAGCAGCTAATCAAACCCGCCTCTTTGAAAATTGCGGAGAGGCTGTGTGGACCGCAGGTGGTTGATAAAGAGAAAACTGTCCCACTCTCTGAAAAACACTATCAAAGACTGAATTGATCAAATGGCATCAAATTCCCAGAACCAGCTGCTTGAGAAGCTTAGGAATGTTCCCTTTGCTATTCAGCTGGATGAAAGGACAACGGTGTCGCTCCGCAGAGATGATGGGTAAAAACAAGGGATATCCTCATATCATAAATACTCGAGGTTGAGTGATTTAAAAAGTGACCTTGCACTCCTGTTTATACGTTATGGAAGGTTCAAATGTCTACGTTAGAACAATATTTATCGGAGTTCCTTTCTAGTCCATCCTACTCCATGAAGCGGAAAGCGGAAGTCCCTAGGGAATTTATTGTGTTGCCTATTTGGCCGACGCTGTTGTCCCTGATGACAAGGGTATATCCCCGAAAAGCCTCTAATCCCCTGGGTTGTACAAGCAAACTCCCCATTGAACTCTTCAAATTAGTTGTGGACTGTATAAAAAAGATTTTTTTCAACTAAAAGCGCGGCTTAGCTAGTAAAATATGAACTGATAGAGTCAAATATGATATACTGTGAATACGCGTGATTTATATGTATCAAATCTTAGCTAAATCAGAGAAATTATAGCCCAAATACTTCTGGAGATAAAGCACCTCCTAGTCGTACCATTTCCTAAATGTCTGCAAGTCAGTGTCTGGTATGTATTTAGAATAGTTCATTATTCTAACATGCAGTATGATGTTGACGGGATCAGAAGTTAATCGTTTTTTACAACTTGAATGTAAAAGCAAAGTAATCATTGAGTTGAGTTTACGTCGATATTTTATGTTCGATGTTGGCTCCATAGCTTCAAGCAGTAACAAACCTAATTCAACGGATGTTTTAGATTCAATCAAGCACATTGGGCATGTCAAAAAAGCTCAGGAAATTACATTTCTCACATTTATTTGATTTGTTGTGCATATGAAACATAGAGCACTTTTTAAATATGTGACATAAATACTTTTAAACAGGTAAAGCTAACTGTCATCAGACAGAACAGAATGCATTCCTCTCACACAGAAACTGCATAACAATATGATTCTCATTAAAGGTGCAGTTTGTAAAATTTAGGGGTATCCCTTTGAATAAATTAAATGAGATGTTTTGATCTATGATTTTGGTTTAATATTCTTATTTTCAATATAATCAGCTGAAAATATGGATAGATTTTTTTAATGTTAGCTTAGAATGAGCACTTTATATCTAAAAACGGAGCAGGTCCTCTGGCAGAAAGACAACGAAGAACTGCTTTGCATCTAAAAGCCAACAAAGAAGAGGTTGATGATGAATAATTTATGTCTGGATAATTATTTTGAGTTGTGAGAAGTTTGTAAATTTTTGGAAATCAATGTCTTAAGAAATGGAGGATCATACCTATTATTTAGCACAACAAATCACAAGACAAAGAAACAGAGCGTGAAACCTCGCGATCAAATTAACTACTAACTAACTTACTAACAAAATGGCACCACGTGTGAAACATTTGAGGGGTTAACTGTTGGGGTCTGCAGGAGGATCCCTTTGGCAGACCTCTTTCATGGCAGTGCACATTGACCAGATCTCGATGGCTTGGAAAGTTTCGCTGATGAAGGTGACTTGTAGGTCCAGCTGGGAATTTTTTAGAACCATATGCCAAGATCTCACTTCCTCCCAGGCCATCCCCCCCCCCCCCCCCCCCCCCCCCCCCACCCCCCGCAGGTGTGTAAGTATAAGTGGTGTCCCTCTGGGCCCCGGCTCTGCATCTGCTAATGTTCTCTGTTTCCTTTACATCCAGAGCCTAGTTTCCAGAGCTGTTTGTTTTCCGGGCTCCTCCTGTGGCACATGCTGTGGATGGTCACCATGATGTTCAGTCATGGCATCTTCTTGGCAAACGTCAACCCCATGCTCATCCGCCTGGCCGGTAACGACCAAAATATAGGTAAGATATAAATTTATTGAACTTTTGGAGCGTTTTCAGCATCGATCACTACTTATCAGAAGATAAATTAAGATACAAAAGTCATGAATTGTGGATCGGAGGCAGTCTTCAAATAATCACCAACTTCATCGTACCATCAACCTCATCAGATTTATCAGCCACCACCACCAGTGGCTGGTATGCATTTATGTAATCTTGCTGTTGCTCTGGCCAGACGCTATTTGAGATCTCAAAAGGAATCTAATATAGTCAAAATGTTCTTTTTTTTCTAAAATGGAAGCAGTGAATAATAATATACAATGAAGACGTATAATCCCAACAGGCATGACTTGTTTAATTTTTATCCTTTCTGCCAACCCCTCCCCTCCAGTGAGCCACTACACCAATGCTTTTGCCCTCATCCAACTGTGCGGCGTGCTGTTTGCGCCTATAAATGGACTCATCATGGACAGACACAAGCGCCGACCTCTGCCTCCAGGTTAGTGACCTTCTCTTAAAATATTTCTGAGTTCCTTTTTTGATAAATATCAGGGCTATATGTCACATTGACTACTACGCCTGATGGCGTATTGCTGATGTCCTCGTGTGATTTAAGGTCAACCAATATCAACAGGACCTTTGACCCATGGTGTTAAAAATAAAAAACTAAATATAGTTTCTTAATACATCCATCTAGAAGGACTTCATCACTTGATGGGCTGCTGAATGCAGTTGCATGTGTTGTATTGTATTCTTGAATAGGGAGAAGTGAGCAGAGGTGTTATGTAGGTTGCATGTTTGAAACTTCACCACTAGATGCCTTTACATTTTTCACTCTTCACCTTTAAAATAATCTTTTAGTATACTTAACCCAAACACATTTAGGTTTCCTGTCCTGCCGGCCTGATATTACACTCCAAAGAATTAATATCTTAACAAAATAGTGTCTTCAAACTTACAGTAAATCATACATTGAAAGAGAAGGAAGATAGAATTACATTATAAAGTTGTCTTGGAGCAATTGCATCAGCAGTCGTAGATTAACCAACTTTTTTTTTTCCAATATTTCTTAGGAAAATCTATGAGGGAAGCTGATCTGCATTCATCCGTTCTCACCCTCTTCCTGACCTCCCTGGAGTGTTTCCTCCTGTGTGTGTGCTCCACCTTTCCGGTCCTCCCTCTGCAGTACCTCTCATTTTTCCTGCAGGTTCTCAACAGCAGCTCCTTTTACGCGGGCCACTTCAGCTTCATCGGCTTTGCGTATGTTCATAATGGAACTTAAAACCAAAATTCAACAAACATTATTATTGAGAAGATTGTCATTCATCCACATCATGTTTATCGTTGATGGTTGAAACCGAAGCAACTGCACTTCTGAAGGTTAAGGCATTTCCTCTCTCAACCCAGAGGCTTGCCTGACTGGTCAGACGAGCCTCTGGGTTCGTCTGACCCACAGGCTCACCCAGAGACCCCCTTGTAGGGGGGTTGATACATTGAGAGTCAATAAGTCAAATGTGCAAGGAAGTGAACCGCGTACTGTGCTGGTTTGGGTGGACATAGTTGGCTTCCCTCACTGGTGGGGGGCTTGTGTGCCTCTATGAACCCTGAAAATGTTGTTGTTGGATGGCATTAGCCCCTGGTATGGTTTTCAAAGGCAAAGCGGTCCCAGGGGACGGGTCAGACTAAGAGTGATTCAAAAACCCCAATGAATAGGCACCAAAGAATTTGCTCGCCTGGAATCGGAAGACCAGGGCACCCTTCTGGAGCTAGACCTGGGAGGGGAACTCAGCGGTGAGCGTCTGGTGGCTTGGCCTTTTTCCATGGTGCTCGGCCAGGCCCAGCCCGAACAAGCTTCATGGAGACAGTGCCCTGTAGCCTCACAACCTGCAGTGACGGTCGTTGGAGGTCAGAAAGTAGTAACAGCAGCAGGAGACAGAGCGCACAGGAGCGCGCCAACCCCTGGCATTACTGACTTTTTTTTAGGTACGTTGAATGTCCCCTCTCTGGCAGGGTAAAGAACCAGAGCTTGTGTGGTTCCCCCCTAAAGAGGGGCTGGACTCTGTCTTTCCCCATATTTGCCCATGTAGAAAAACGTTGGATCTGAGTCATAAGGCAAAATGCTCAATTTTCCGGTCTATCTGCGTTCCAAGCTCACCTTTGGTCATGACGTCTGGATAGTGACAGAAAAAATGAGTTCAAGAATAAAAGCGGCTTAACTGATTTGCTTCAGGGGATGCTTGCCTCAGCCTGTTTGGTTTCCCTTACATACAGATCTGTGCACTCCTTGCTGCATTGAACTGCAGATACCACATGACCACGTTTGCATTTGGGTGTTTTATCCTCAATGTGAATCAGTTTTTGCTTATGGCTGTTGCTGGTAGAATGAAGGAAGCCACGTCAAGCTACGTCAAAGGGGAATAGCCCCATTGAAACAGGGGTGGGGGTATAATCAACCGCCTTCAACTTAAAATAAGTCAAGTTGCTTCTCATTCAAACTTCAAGGGAGCAAACTATATATATATATATATATATATATATATATATATATATATATATATATATATATATATATATATATATATATATATATATATATATATATATATATATATATATATATATATATATATATATATAACCTGCTAACCATCTTTTTCTTCTTTATTTCTCCTCTAGCTTCCCAGTGACTCATTTTGGGAAGCTATCAGGGACAGTGATGTCATCATCAGCACTGGTGCTACTACTCCAGTTTCCAATCCAACACCTCATCCAGAACCAGCTCCATGGTGATCCACTTTATGTAAGAGGTCAAGGTTGTTGTAATGAGCCTTAATTAAGGCTGAAGAGTTATGTGAACCTCTTTGATAAGCAGTTTGTCTTTTTTAATCCCTCCTTTCTCACATATCCCTCCTTTTTCATTGTCTCAGGTGAATGTGAGTGTCACCTTGTTGTCTCTGCTCGCTTTTGGTCACCCACTCCATGTCGGCCTCTATTGCAGAAAGCTGGCCGAACAGAAAAAGACTAAAGAAGAGGGGAAAGTGTCAGTCTTACAAGATGACTGATTATATCCGGCGTGACTGATTGTCAAAATAAAATGATACTTTTCAATCATTTCATGACGACACTTTGAGAATAGGCGCTCTTTTCTGCACCAGTAAAGCACCAGTTTCTAACCAACCTCTATGTACTCATTTTAGCAAAGTTAATAATACCTGTCAGGGCATGGGATAAATTACTCTGCAAGTGAAAATATTGTCCATAAGTCAATGTGCCGGTGGAATTTGGCGAGGTGGTGGTAGGACGGATGTAAGATGAAATGTGGAGGAGAGAATTGAGCCTGTGTCTTGGAATTATTTTATTTTATATTTTTGGGTGAACCGACAACGCCACCAATAAGAAGTTTCGCCCAGGAAAATAGTTTTAAAGTTTTGAATACCTCGAAAAACTTAATGGTAGGACATACAGGTTTGTCTTACACAGTAGGCCAAAGACAATGTTTCCAATTGACAAGATAAATGTCTTAAACAATGAACCATTTAAATAAAACTAAAGTACAGTCTTACTTTTATTTAAATGGTCTAAAAAGAATAGCCAGAATTCAAAACAAAAAATAATTCTAGGCTAGGGACAGGACTGGGGATCCAAAAGCTCCACACCACGTGTGAACAGCACACACCAAACAGGAACAAAATCAAAGACTGTGAAGGGGATCACCACCAAAGGGACAAACTGCCTTCTGCCCAACCCACAGCTCATGTACTGCCAAAGAAAACAATCGTTCAAAGTGGCCTGAACAATCCACAAAAAAAGAAGTCCAAGGAAAACAATTAACTAGTTAATGGTATAAATTAATTCAACCAAATGATCAATTGAGAGAAATGATGATACAAATAATAGGTCAAAGTGCATGGGAGATTAACATTACCAACTTAGATGTACATTACAGTCACATTTAGCTCATTTCATTCATCATCATTTAGCATGATGATGAATTATTCCGTCACCCAACTGATGAAATACAACAACTACAACACTCCGTTGTGCATATCGGTTATTAAACAACTTGGACTCCTTCGCCGGCCCCGTTACATTCACAGAAGTTGCCGTTCTAAGTTTGTTTACTCCCGCTCCTGCTCAGATAACTCCATTCCGTCCTTTTGCTCTGACGTGCGCACTATCGCGTCTTTGACACGTCATCAGAATGCTGCAGCCTTTCCCATTACTGTCAATGGACGTTCCTTGTTACAATCATCCACTGTGCGGGTTAGAAAACGTGGAGTGGATTTCAGTCTTCTTCGGCCAGTACAGGGACTCCCTGCTCCATCTAGTATTAAAATCGAACTCTTTAATTCACAATCTCTCACAAACAAATCATGCCTCATACATGACCACATCCTGGAGAAATGTCTGGACGTTATGTGCCTTACAGAAACCTGGCAACAACCAGATGATTTTTCTGTCCTGAATGAGACCTGTCCTGCCGGTTACTCTTACCTCCAGAAAGCCCGCAGCACTGGTCGTGGTGGTGGTCTGTCTGTCATCTACCGCAGTGATTTGGACTTGTCTCCACTGCCGTTGCCAGAGATCTCTTCTTTTGAATGCCAGGCATTTAATTGTAAACCCCCTTTCTCCATGACCATACTTCTAATCTACCGGCCACCCAAACCAAACCCAGTCTTCATCTCTGAGATGTACAACCTTTTGTCGTCATTTTACACAACCTCTGCCAATATTTTAGTTCTTGGAGATATGAACATTCATGTCGACTCCCCTGCATGTCGTTTTGCTTCCGAATTTCTCCAACTACTGGATTGTTTTAATCTCAGGAAACTTGTCGATGTCCCCACCCACACCATGGGACATACTCTGGATCTTGTCATCACTGACTCTGCTCCTCTCAGCAATCTTCTTGTGTACGATCTGGGTGTGTCCGACCACAAGGCCGTCTCCATGGAATTGTCGTTTTTGTCATCCCTCACTAAGCCCAAACGTCAAATCTACTTCAGGAATTTGAAAAACATCAACCCAGAAACCATGAGAGTCGACCTCCAGCATCTTCTTTCTGCCAACTTTGTATCAGCAAATGACTCAGTAGATTTCTACAATAAATCCCTGAGTAGCATCCTGGATCGTCACGCCCCTGTAAAAACTAGAACAGTCACCTTCTCCCGCTCAGCCCCCTGGTTCACCAGCGAGCTACGGAAAATGAAGGCAGCTGGGCGTGTCCTTGAGCGGCGTTACAAGGCTTCAGGTCTTACTGTCCACAAGCTAGCCTTTCGGGAACACCAAAAGGCCTACTCAAAGTCCCTTAGAGAGGCTCGGTCACTGTTCTACTCCAACATCATCAAAACTAGTCCTGGAAATTCTAAGCAGCTGTTTTCCACTATCAATCATCTTCTTAAACCACAAACTCTCCCACTTACAGAAATTACAGAAGAGCACTGTAATAATTTCATGGCTTTCTTCAAATCAAAAATTGACTCAATCCGTTCTGTTCTTTCCTCCTCTCTACCTATCCAGTCTGCTTACTCGCAGTTTGAGATCTCCCAGCCTCTAAGATGTTTCCCAGAAATCTCACAGCAGGAGGTTGAGGTTATCATCAGGACAATGAAATCCTCCACCTGTGCCCTCGACCCCTTTCCTAAGGCCCTAGTGAAGACTAACATCTCTTCCATCAGTCCCCTGATCACCGATGTTATAAATCAATCCCTCCAGGCCGGCTTTGTTCCATCTGCCCTAAAAGCCGCCATAATCAGACCACTCCTCAAAAAACCTACTCTCGATCCAGAACTTTTTGCTAATTACAGGCCCATTTCCAAACTCCCATTCCTCTCCAAAGTTCTGGAAAAAGTAGTTGCTGCCCACCTCCAGGACCACCTCAAATACAACAACCTCTTTGAAACCTTTCAGTCTGGTTTCCGCTCCGCCCACAGCACAGAAAAAGCTCTGCTTAGAGTCACAAATGACCTCCGGATGGCAGCAGATACTGGTTCACCTTCCATCCTGATTCTCCTTGATTTGTCTGCTGCCTTCGACACAGTTGACCATGGAATACTCCTACACCGTCTACATCACACCACTGGACTCACTGCCACCGCCCTAAATTGGTTTCAGTCCTACTTCACTGACAGAACAGAATACGTTTCCCTTGGAAGTTCAAAGTCCCGGACACACACTGTCACCTGTGGAGTCCCCCAGGGATCAGTCCTTGGCCCCATTCTCTTCATACTATACATGCTCCCCCTTGGCCGTGTCATCAGTCGATATGGACTCTCATTCCATTGTTACGCTGATGACACGCAAATCTACATAAAAACTGACACATGTTCCTCCTCAGCCTCTCAATCCTCATCGTCATCATCATCTCCCCTGTCAACTCTCCGCGCTTGTCTGGAGGAGATAAAGGTGTGGATGAAACACAACTTTCTCAAGTTGAACAGCTCCAAAACCGAAGCTATTTCAATTGGCACCCCTCATCAGACCCAGTCTTCCTCCATAACCAGTATTACCTTCTCTGGTCAGGACATTCCCCTCTCTTCATCAGTCACCAACCTCGGTGTAAGATTTGACCCTCAACTCACTTTTGAATCTGACATCAAACACATCTGCAAGATGTCCTTTCACCATCTCAGAAATATTTCGAAACTCCGTTCTTCACTAACCTTGAGTGATGCTGAAAAGCTGGTTCACGCGTTTGTCTCCTCCAGACTGGATTACTGTAACGCACTTCTCATCGGGATCCCTGATAAAAGTCTTCAAAGACTACAGTATGTTCAAAACAGTACTGCAAGGATCCTGATGAGAGTGCGTAAACACGAACACATCAACCCTTTTCTTCATTCCCTTCATTAGCTTCCCATCTCCACCAGGATTGATTATAAGATCTCTCTCCTCACTCACCAGTGCATCCATGGAAACGCACCCCCCTACCTGAAAGAACTACTCACCCCAATGACCTCAACACGATCCCTCCGTTCTACCCAGTCATACCGCCTCCTCCTTCCCCGGACTAAGCTCAGCACCATGGGAGATCGGGCTTTCTGTTCTGCTGCCCCTCGTCTGTGGAATGCAATCCCTGACCATCTCAGGGCTCCACAGACGACTGACACATTTAAAAAAGGACTTAAAACTTTCCTTTTTAGCAGAACCTATAACTGTAATTAACATTAATGCTTTTGGTCACGTTTTTGTATAGTTATTATTTTATTTTATTTTTTGATGCTTTTATCTGCTTTTGCCTTGTAGCACTTTGAGATTTGATCCAAATGTAAAGTGCATTATAAATTAAATGTATTATTATTATTATTATTAATTAACATGATGCACTCTTATAGATAGCTAGGATTGGTGACACCCTTGCCTGCACCCAGAAGGAGAGAGAGACATGGGCTCCCTCACTGCAGCACAGAGAGCTCTATAAGAAAATATAACATGTGTTGGCAGCACAACCACGGTAATAAAGCCTTTTGGAGTTAGTAAACAACAATGGCGTATTATGTGGGCGGAGCCAGGGGGGTGGCATAAGGAGACACCTCTGCATTACCGGTAACATCAAGAACAACAGATACAAACTGGAATATAGATAATGTAGACGCATTCTTTGACTATTTCAAAGGTTTTCTAGCTGGAAACATGCTGTACACAGTAGAATAACTCTAAGTAACGGCGTGAGATTTTCCTATTTCATGTTTCATGATGTATTTCAGGTATGATAAATAATTGTCTGGTTTCAGTAAAATACTTGGTATTTTAACTCTAACATTAAACATGCTAAAAGTTCCACGCATCGCCGCTACATCGTCTTTTAGTTTTGATGTCAGCCCCTCAAAGACGATGGTGGTCAGAGTAGTGAAGAAAATTGATCTGTTGAACTTTGTTTCTGATGGAGCTGAAAAAAGATCTGCTGCCAAGTGTCTCCTTCAGCTGCCCTGTCTCGGAGTGTGATCCATTCTCTCAGACGCTGGTGGCGCTGGACTTTGAGCTGGTTGTAGATGGCTGGAGAGACACTGGCATCTTCTTCATCTGAGAGAAAGAGAAGTTAGTATGTCTGATGAGAAGAAACTGAGAGCTTTTTGTAAAAGGATTCACCATTTTATTATTGAATAATTTATGGCATTTTGACACATGGGTCTTCATGCAGAGCATTGATCGTTTAAATATACAGTTGGGGATAAATCTTAGACCTGTGGACTGCACCTGCATACTTCAGGTGAAAGGATTCATTAAGAAGAACAAGTCCCATGCCTTCGACAGGGTCACACTACACACACCTAACTCAAAGGATTGAAGAATGTATGTAAAAATGCAACAATCAAACGTGCAGATTACTGGACAATTATGTCATCTTAAACCACTCAGGTGTTGCCTCCTTGGCCTGGCGGGGGTCACGGAGGGCAGTGCTCATAAACCCTTGGAGCTTTAAAACGGAAAGAAAGAGGTGAAAAAAAAAAATTGCTTTTTTTGGAGCAATTTATGTTTGAATTAAATTGCTCCAAAATGAGTTCACTTAAGAACTTGCTGTTAAATTTCAGCAAGTTCTGTATCTGATATTATACCCAAGTTTTGGAGATGTGCGCCCTCGCAGTAGTGGGTTTGTGGAGAATTTTGATGTGGTTGGTAATTTCTGTTTTCATTCATTTTCACTTTCATTGTCTTTATTTTTGACACAAAAACAGCCGCAGCAGGGCAGCCAAATGGGGCGTGTCTGTATGGCTGTATCTGTGGCCGAGTTATCCTCTGATATTCAAAGGTATGTGTTGACAAAAAGAAATTCACCTGAGGAACTAAATTATTTCCGGCCATTTGTGTCAGGTAGGTTTGTTTCTCTGGTGGGAAAGTTTGCTCTCGTTGTTATTTTATCCACGATGCTCTTCTGCTGAGGAAATGGGTGAGTAAATGGGTGAGTAAATGGGTGAGTAAATGGGTGAGTAAATGGGTGAGTAAATGGGTGAGTAAATGGGTGAGTAAATGGTTGCCTCATGGTGACGATTTTGTTGGCGATCCGATGTATAAAGTAGTATTGCCATTGAAGTTCCGTGAGTAGGTGATGAAGTTAGCACACAGTGATTCTGGACATTGGGGTTTTGGTAAAACTTATGATCGGGTTCTGTGACACTTCCTTATGCCACCTTTGAAAAAGGATTTTGCTGCTTACATGAAAAGGTGCCACACATGTCAGCCAAATCCGAATGTGGCACCGGTTCCATTGTGTCCTACTCCAGCGATTGGCCAGCCTTTTTAACATCTTATTATTGACTCTGGGGGTCCGTTACTGCGCTCTAGATTCGGCGCACTGTACCTCCTCACTTTGATGTGTCAGAGTACTCCTTATCCAGCTGCGTATCCACTGGACACAAATCTGTACTAAGGGCTCTTGGCCAGCTTATTAGAATGTTTGGGATTTCCCAAAAAAATGTGGTTCGATCAAGGTTTGAATTTCTCCTCACTTTTGTTTTCCCAGGTGTTGAAACAATTTCACGTTAAGTACAACAGGGCTTCAGTGTACCATGCGTAAAGTCAGGGCGCATCGGGGCGGTTCCATCAGACACTGGAGTCACGTTTGCGGGCTTACTGTACCCAAATGGAGGGTGACCGGGTGGATGGTTTGCCATGAATGACGCTCATTACAAAGCATGTATTAACTAGCACATTAGCAACAGGTCCGCTACCATGGCATAGAACTTTCCTACTAAATATCTACAGTGAAACAGCTTATTGATAAAATAACATGATTCCAGATTATACACAAATTCTAACCAACGTATCCCTTATACTGTGGTTCTGTTTATTGTTATGAGGAAGATGAATCCACCTTAAAGCAGAAAGAAAGGCAAAAGACTTAAACTAGCTTTCAGCTTGGCTGCAGGATTTGTTCTGCACATGCCGCCTCTTCAGGGCTATTAGTTCCTCTAAACTACAATGCGCCACTTGTGGGGTGCAGTACTGGGCTCAGTACTGAAATATGTAACCTATGCTGACATATTTTAGTCCTGCACCCACAAGTAGAGTATGTTGGAATTGGCATTTAACCACAGATCCTCAATGAAATAAGAAGAATAAAGGGGTATCTATGTTTGTCAATTTTTTAACCACACTGTGCCTTTTCAAATGCTTTTAAATTAATAGTTGAACCATAAACTTAATTATCCATTGTCTTAGTGACCTTTTAATCATTTTAAAATCATTTTTTATTACTCTATATACACATTTTATCCACCCTTTACACAGGCAACCTGATGTAGGCCTCATTCATTCTTTAAATGCTTGCATACATACTGAAACATATTAGCAGTCTCTGAGCAATTCAGTTTGTTTACATGCAGGCTTTCTCTCAACCGGGAGACCAGGGTTCCGGTCCAGGAATTCAAGGCTTTCAAAGTAAAACAGCATGTAGTGAGACACATAACAATAACTGATACAAACCTTCAAGGTGAGATTGAAGAAGCAATTCAAAATAAATGACTAAATGGAAACAGAGCCATGACACTTTCCCTTTTTTTTTGAGTCCTCCACTTCACTGAAATGGTAAACGGATGGAACTGGACTTAATCACTTCTGGGTTAACGGTTAACAGCTCAGCTTCCTATAAAGACAAATTCTCCAGCACTTGTGCTGGACTACAAGAAGAAAAATATTGACTGTTTGACAAAAACCATCCATCCATCCATTTTTTTTCGCTTATTCGGGGTTGGATCGCACTGGTAACTGGCTAAGAAGGGATTTTCAGACGTCCAGCAACTATCTCCAGCTCCTCCTGAGGGATACCAAGGCGTTCCTAGCCAGATGAGATATACAGTCCCCACAGCGAGTTCTGGCTCTACCACAGATTCTTCTCCCATTTCGATGTGTCTGAAAAACCTCCACCGGAAGGCGTACCGAAGGCACCCTCATCAGAATACCAAACCACCTTAACTAGCTCCTTTTGACAGGAAGAAGGAGCGACCACACTCCAAGGTCCCTCCCAAAGTCTGAGCTCCCCACCTAGCTCGTAGGCTGTCCCCAGCCACTTTACGAAGGAAGCTCATGTCAGCCGCTTCTATTTTCGACCTCATTCTTTCAGTCACTACCCAGAGCTGATGACCATAGCCGACCATAGACTTTAAAAAGTGTAGGAGCAGGAACAGAAATACCTATCGTCAAGACAAATTTCCTATTGGGCTTGACAAAATCGCAGTACGGCTTTCTTAAATAAACAGGCAAACAGATAGCTAAAGAGCAGCTATCAAGATAAATATGAACAAACTATTGATTGTTGTTCACGACTCAGTTTTCAGTGGTATCACAGTTTTGGGAAACTGATGTTCCCAAAACCCAAAGTATTTAGGAACCAAACGAGATTTTCAGGAGCCAAAATATATCATTCTCAGAGGACAATGTTAAATGTCTGCCTTACCTTTTATTTCCCTTTCTGTTCTGTCTAACTTTGTTTGCCCTGCATCCCATTGGGTGCACAATATATTAATTAAACTATATGTGTCTTTTCCAATATGCTGCAATCTTATTACCATCCTACCCTACGAAGGACGCTCATTTCAGCCGCTTGTATCCTTGATCCTCTGGGACATGGTCTTAAGCCTTCTCCAAATCCAAGAAACACATGCAAACAGGATGAGCAAGTTCCCATGACCCCGCAAGCAATCCCGCAAGAGAAAAAAGTTGGTCAAATGTTCCACGACCAGGCCAGAATCTGCATTGTTCCTCCTGAAACTGAGGTTCTATACCGTAAAACATTTCCAACACTACCACTTTGCAATATTTCAAACATTAACCCTAAGCTGTTTCAAATATTAATAATGCAAAACACTAACAGCGTGAAACATCTCATGAACAAACATTGCATAATTAAAATAATCAAACATTAACCCTGTGAGATATTTCAAACATTAACCCTGTGAGATATTTCAAACATTAACCCTGTGAGATATTTCAAACATTAATCTTTGTGAGATATTTCAAACATTAACCTTTGTGAAATATTTCAAACATTAACCTTTGTGAAATATTTCAAACATTAACCTTTGTGAAATATTTCAAACATTAACCTTTGTGAAATATTTCAAACATTAATCTTTGTGAAATATTTCAAACATTAATCTTTGTGAAATATTTCAAACATTAACCTTTGTGAAATATTTCAAACTCTTACACTGTGACCTATTTTTAAAGCAAACACTGTGAAACAGCATTGTGAAATATTTCAAGAGTCAAACACTGCTTGACTAGTCAAAGTGTTTTTATTACTCAAAGCGCTTTTACAACATGAATCTGCATTCAGCCATCCACGCAAACATTCATACAGTGATGATTGAGTCTGACATGCAAGGCGCCACATGCTCATCAGGAGCAGTAACCATTCACGCCATAAGTCCCACACCAATGGAACAACCATTTGGAGACACTTGGGCTTCAGTAACTTGCTTAAAGACACTTCGACATACGGACCACAGTGGCCAGGGATCGAACCAACGAGCTTCCGATAAGTGGACAACCGCTCTACCAACCCCAAGTTCTGTTATGTACTGTATGTTCTTACAGGTTATTCTTCACCTTCTGAACTCAAAGTCCGATTAAAAAGTCAAAAATGCAGTAAAACAATAATGTCAACTTCTTTATCCGACGGCCAACTCAATCTGAAAAAAAAAAAAACATTTTGGAAATATATGAATTTGAAAATTGAAAAATTGTTTGTTTTCCATTTTCTAATTTGATCATGAAATAATACAATTACTTGGAGACAGAAACAAAGAAGGGCTTGCTTTTTTTTAATCATTTTCTGAAACCAGATGTGATCGTTTATGAGATCGATCATCTCTTTTTACCTTTTAAACAGCAGCGGTTTATTTCACTGCATTTGGAAGACTCTGAGGGGTGGATGTAGGTTTAAAAATCCGGTCTTGGCTGCATTACTTGCTGTGGTAATTTCAGCCCTCAAATGAAAGTAATCTGATTCCTACAGCTGACATACACTCTAATCAGCCATAACAGTAACACCAGTGGTTCTAATGTTGTGGTCGATTGTTGTATATTCTTCACAGCTGGATCCTGACGTCATCCTTCAACAGTTAAAGTAAAAAAATTTACAAAAACTGATGGACTTCACTGCAGTATGTCCTAAATCAGAACAATAATTTATGTTTTGGTCCATCTGCAGACTGACAGCAGCTTCTGGCAAATAAAGTATTCTCTAGACTGCAGCTGTACATTTTTCATGCTGCCCTATGGTGACCTGAACCATCGTAAAATGGAATGTTGTGATTAATCCAGACTGATAATAGCAATATGAATGTTATCTTTTACTTTTAAGACCGGAAAACAGTCGTTTTAGGCTTCTTTGTGTATTAGAAGATATAAACAAGACCAGCCTGATTTCAGAGCTGCTATTTATTTCAGTGATCTGTCAGTAACACCGCCCTCATTGGTGCGCCTGTCAATCAAAACATCTGGCCATAGAAAACAACAAAACAAACCCCTTACTTCGTTCCCTCCTCATGATTTTATTTTTTTTTTAAATCAAAATGGAAATCAAAAAACATTTTTTTAAATTTCTCTCATCCCTATTTTATTTTGAAAAATGAAAAAACAAAAGTTTTTCAAAAGTTTTTCTTTTGTGATTCTTGTATGTTAAAATGAAAATACAGCTCGTTTTTTTCGGTTTTTCAATTTTCGTTTCCAAACAAAAGACCAAATCAAACATTTTTGTACGTAAAAATGAACTCACTAATGTTATACAGTATATCGAAACTCCAGATTTGCGGTGAACATTTTCAGTCTATCCCCTGTGGGGATTAAAAATGTTTGTTTGTTTTCTATTGTATCATACTCCGTTTTATTCTCTGTCCTCCTACTGGTGGTCAGAATTGTATCCGCCCCTAGCCAAATTGTTGTCCAAAGCAGAATTTGGTTTTGGAACTAATAATATGCATAATAATATGATTATTATTTTCATTTCTCTGTCAACAATTGTCTGAAAATGTAATGTGATCTGCGACCTTCGGCTGTTATGAACAAAACTTATCAACTGATATCTCTGACCAACAAGCTGGTGGGTTACTGCTGCTGTTCACCGGACATGAATGCAGAGTTAAGAGAAACATGACAACAGACATCAAAGAATGACAATCAAATCTGTCACTGGAAAATCGGCCCCACTAATCAGCTTTTAGAAAAAGAATGACTGACAATGAATGTCCAGAACAAGTCGAGGCAGAAACTCCGCTCGACTTGTTCTCAGACCCAACCACGATGCCTTAAGCAGGCCCACAGTGGGGGGCGGGTCTGACTGTAGCTCCACAGCTAGAAGCTGCTGGGTTCGTAAAGGAGGTGGCTGTGTCTAAGAAGGGTTTGTCACTCAAATGATCCAGCTTCTCTACCAGTGTCTGTCGGGATTCGTCAAAGGATAAACGGAACTGAAGGTATTTCATCTGATCATTTTGAGAAATGTGTAAAATAATGTGTTTAATCTGCCAAACTATATACCCAAAATGTTTTTGTTGTACTTCATTTATGGATCATTTACATTCATTAGACGCTTATATATTTTTTTTTTTGCTCTGAAAAAAATATTTGATCCCCAAACAACATTTTAAGAATGAGCGCGTGAGGTGGAGAGATGGATGTTCAACGCGGTCAGGTGAAGAGAGGCGCTGAATAATTCTGAACACCAAAAACCTTCAGAGACCGTAAACTACCGTAAAAGCACGGCTATATATAAGGTAGACGTTGTAGTGATAAAAAAGAAAATCCAAAAGTGCTCTTTCTCGCTATGGTCAAGAAAATGTTATTGAGGCGTGACGTCTCAATAACATTTTAATGTACGTGACGTACATTAATCTTCCTCAGGAACAAACCGGTAACCGTTCGCCTTGGCGGAGGTAACAGGCCATAACAAATTAAATATAACGATGTGTTTGTTGGAGTTAACGATGATGCGCGTTCTGACTCAAGACTAAGTCAGGTTGGGAGATCTTCTGCACACTCAGCGAATTATTGGCCATTATTATCTTCTTTCGTGTTCACTTGATTTTGTTTCTGTCTGAGCCATTGGCCTTCATTTCTATCGATCATGTAATTTATTACACATTTTTCTAATGTAACTAATATAACTAATAATATAACTAACTAACTAACTAACTAATATACTCAACGAAGCCTAATGCAGATCCATTTTTTTGTTAGATAGGTGCTAATTTCCGGCTTTTTCCTTTGTTATTATTTAGGGAACGCTTTCATCCACTGAACAATGCTGATGACTTCATAACATGTCCTGTTGCGGACGGATTTGGAACAAACAGATACAAAACAAGCTGGGAATTTATTCTGGCATTTTCCTGTTGTAAAACCTAATGAAGTTTCAGTTTGATGTGTAGAAGTGCAAATAAGAAATGGAAATCTCTGCTCTTCAGTTAAACAAAAAGAGACAGCGTTTAAACAATAATTTTAGTTTTTTATGTGTTCAATGTGGTTCATTTATTCTATGATACATTCCATTTACTCTTCCTTTAAGAAGGAAGGGTTAAGAGATTATTCTTTTTTATGATGCTCCTTATCAGACATCTGTGATGTTACATCCGGTTTTTGGTTTAATTTCTTTTTCTTCTCATTTCAAAATAACGGAAGTGTGTGTGTCGTAAGGACAGATACAGCTACAGATGCGTGAAACTTACATATCCTCCTTATCTCATAATTACCAAATCCTTATGTCGTAATCACGAGACCCGGATCTCGAGATCTTTTCATGTAATGTGCTTTCCTAGAAAATAAATAAGGGATAAAGTTGTTTAGTTATCCAAAATTACACACATTTCCCTTTTTTTTATTTGCCTCTCTGCATGAAATATCAAAATTGTAACTTCACTTTTTAATGCATGAAAATCAGAAACAATATCAAAAAAGTCCGAGTTGCTTTATATGACCGTTCAAAGTATGTTATCTGTTTAGCTCTTTAAAGTACTGCAAACAGATAACCTATCGCCTTGGCGGAGGTAAAGCCATAACAAAATAAAGATTATATTCTGTTTGATGGAGTTAAGAATGATGCGCATTCTGACACAAGAACAATTTGAACTAAGTTAACTTCTGCACACTCAGCGAATTATTGGCCATTATTATCTTATCTTATTTAGTGTTCATGACTCAGTGTTTCTGAGGCATTAGCCTTACAGTCTATCGATCATCTTAACTTCTTACAAATTTCTCTGACTAATATACCCGAGGAAGCCTCATGGGTACAGATCAATTTATGCTTGAAGGAAAATTATGTGGGACACAAAATAGAACACAAGTACCAAAAATGAACCCCCAAAGATGCAAAACAGTCTGTGTTTGGAATGGAAATTATGTGTATATGCAAAGTTCTGTGGTCATTTTTGACTTTTATTGTCATCCCTAGGTGATCATTTTCCGCTTTTTCTTTGTTATTATTAAGGGAATGCTTGTATCCACTGAACAATGCTGATGACTTCATGACATGTCCTGTCTGTCTTGAGAACAGTTGAGAAAATCCGACATGATAAGCATACAGACTGACTTATTAACTATTTTCAATGATGTGTAAATTCTAATCACAAATAATTTTATAAGTCTTTTTTGTTTTTTTACTATTAAAAAAAAGGTTGACGAAATTACATGCCATTTTATTATAGCTTCGGAATTATGAAATGGATCGAAAATGACATTTAGCAACAGAAAATCACAAGGAGAAAATGAGGAATTCATGAGTTAAAAATAATGGTTAGAGCTGTTTAACTGGTTTGTGATACTAGTCTTTCACCACAATTTCTAATGGGTTAAAAACCGGTTAGCCCGTGTTTCAGATGCATTCAGGCTAATACTGCAATGTTCAGCAAGTCGAAATGGTGCATTCACATGCCAAACAAATGTATCCAAACTATGTCTGACTGCGGGTCGTACATCCAAGTCGGAGCCGAATGTCCACTAAAATCCAACTGTGTCCTCGGCTTATAATAGATAACAGAAAACAAAAAAGGTCCGAAAGACGTAATTTTTGTTTTCAGTACAGCTAATAATGTTGCCAAAATTAGTTTGAACACGTTAAAATAGAAATAGGATCTCGAATATTTACATTTTCAGTCTGGAAGGATTAGGTACACGATATATACCTATATCATTATGCACAGCTAATTAAATGTATTAATTATGATGTAGTATTTTGCGATATAAAAATAATAACAAAGCTAATATCTGTGTATTATACAGTCGTCCCAGGTAATTAGTGGATTTTTTTTTTTAACATAGCCAAGTATAACAGTTGTTCTATCAGCTAAGGGGAACAAGTTGAGTCATTCTGCCTTACTTCTTCCAGCTTTTATTCTGGTACATCCACTGACCACAAGAGTCAATGTGCTAAATATTTAGTTTTTGAGTGAGGTTTAGATTTAGAAGGAATAATACACTGATAATAAACTTCACATTTTGATTTAATGTTTGTTTTTTTGATTTATATATCACAATGTGAGTATCCAAATGGGGAATACAAACAAAATTCTATTGCAAGTTGACTAATCTCCCCTTTGGGGATTAATTAAGTCTCTATCTATCGAGCTATCCATTTATCTATCTATCCATCAATCAATCTATCCATCTATCAATCTTTCTACAGGTATCTATCTATGTATCTGTCTGTCTGTCTGTCTGTCCATAAGACTTTTGTGAACCTGGTTGGCTTTGAGGTTTGATGGGAGGTATGTAGTCCAAAAATTTTTTAATATGACAAAAGTAATCTCTTTTACTGGTGGAAATGGGCTTCTAAGACAAATTATTATAATTAAACTAAGCCTATGCTGTCGTCCCCAACAGCATGGATATATATCCCCAATCTCCTGCGTTGTACAAGCCATCCCCCTCGTTGAAAGCCTCAAATTAAATGTTAAGTTATGTCAATAGTATTTTTCTTTTTTTTTTTTAAAAGATCCACGGAGTAGGTAAAATATGAACTGTCCCAGAAATATACAAAATATACATGATAAATCTCCTCAAGTCAATTTATATACACAAACTTTGGACAAAATCGGGCCATTGGATTAGAAATGATGTCCAAAAAACAGTGTTTTTTGTAGAAACGTTCCTCTTTAATGTATGAAATATGAGAGTAAAACATGATATATACAAGATAGATCTCCCTGAGTTGTTTCATATGAACCAAATTTGGACTAAATCATATGAATGCTTGAGAAATTATGGGCACAAACTTTTGAAGATAAAGCTCCCCATATTATCAGTAATATCCAACTAACCTTTCCTTCCTTTCCTACTATTTGTTTGTAAAAACACTGCCCTAGTGAGTAAAATATTAGTTAATAAAGTAATACATCACATAAAGAATGTAGATCTTCTCGAATCGATTCATATTAAATTAAACTAAACGTTAGAAAATGATGTCCGAAAAACAGTCTTTTGAAAAAGGCTCCCCCTAGAGAGTAATATATGAAACCCTGAAGTAAAACACAATGTGCAGAAGATAGGTCTGCTCCAGTGGATTCATATGATCCAAATTTGGATTAAATTGGACCAACGGTTGAGACATTATGGCCCAAAAACATTTGGAGAATAAGCTCCCCGTAGTTGTTGGAAATATACAACTGACATGTTCCCACAATGAAATTGTTGAACTTTTGAAATTTATTTTGCTTTGTTTACCCTCACTTTTGCATACACTATAAATTTCCATCAGTACACTCTACATGCTAATACTCTGAATGTGACCAGTTTGAAGAAAGCAGTTAATGCCTCTGGATATTCTTCCCTTAGAGAGCATTTTCTGATCAAGACATGTGAGATGCGATGATGTCATTATTCCAGTTAGAGGACCATTCTTTGGACGTGTTACAGCATATTCGGAATACGAGTCTCAGTTGCACTTTTATCATAAATTGCAACACATAGCCGCCTGTTCAAGGTTAGCTGTGGCTGAAGATCCTCTCCGGTGGATGTAGATTCATGGGAAGAGACAGGTTTTTGTATAATATGTTTAAACCTGGTAATTAATAACCATGCATTCAATTTTTCATTCAACAATTCATCAAAAATGTCATCCTCTAGTTAATTTTTTCCCAAGGATATCGTAAAAGCCTGATGTCCCTGAACCTCACGGCAGTTACTTCCTGCAAGATAAATATTTGAAAACCCTCACAGTTGAATTAAACAGCTTGCCAGAACAAGTTAAAGAGAAGAAGTAGATGCGGCGGTCATGTTTACCAATGTACATGGAGCTCTCACTGTTATGTTATGTATGAAGGAACGAACTGTATGTTATTACGTTTTACTTGTAAAACTCTCAAAACTCTCACAGTAATTCAAAAGAAACTAATAGGTGTATCTGTTAAACCACAAGAACTTCAGCATTTTGGCTCAGTTTTACTTCTTCTAGTTCAAACTAAATGTTTGCCTCTGTGTAAGATATTGCAGAAGACTCTTCTTTTCATAAATTAGTCTGTTTTATGTCTGTCTATGTCTAAGTGAGTGCTGCCACAAGTCCCACCCCAGCAGTTCCTTCATTATCGGTGTGCTGTGTGAGCAGCCTAAGGGTTTCCATCACAGTCTCACTAACAGTAGAAGAGTAGGAAAGTATCAGCAGCGACTGAGCATCAACACATGTAGCATCACAGTCACAAGTGGCACCTTGATATCTTCAACAGAGGATAAAGTCCACCCGCTTGTCTCACGGAGGAATCTTTGCCAAAGAAATATTTAAAAATCAAAACCTTCACTGCCATTTATCATATATCACTTATTTTACCAGGTGAAAATCCTCATGAGGCCAAGAGAGCAGCACAGACAATTACATACACACAATACAATAGATACGTACCTCTGTATGAGGAACTTTCATAAACTAAAATGAGAGAAAAAAGAATCTACACAAGGTGATTGCTTTGTGAATTCTATTTTCACGAACCCTCAAGGCAGATTTAAACTCCCCCAGAGTAACACGTTTTGTCGCTTTTAAGTCGTTCTGTGAAGAATACCGGAACAACCCTGAGTACATAACCACCAGACATTTTCAAACAGAGAAAACACAATGTAACACTGCCAAAGCTCTGTCAAGTGGTTTCTCTCTGATTGTCTATTCCATGACCATGGAGCAATATTCCCTGTCAGATTGCAATGTTTGGGCTGTAAGTGAAAGAAGAAGGCACTCACTCCCTCACAGCTGATTTTGTTCTGTTGCTTCGACCCAGCAGAAAACAGCACAAACAGGAAGAATTGAGAGCTGTGAAGAAAGGAGAGTGAACAACATTCCTCGTGGACTAAACTCATTCAGGAACGAATTTGAGAGAAGAGTTGAAACATGCCGGGTTGCGTGACGGTTGCGGAGCCACGCTACTGGCTCACTCTGGTGTCAGGGATCCTGGAGTGTCTGTTCTTCTGCGGGGTGCTGTTTGGTTTCGCCTCTCTGATGTTTGTGCTGAAGGAGGATGACTACTTCAGTCAGCTGTGTGTCTCGGGAATCAATGGCACCATAGGTAAGCATTGATGATAGTCAAAGGGATTATATAACCACTTCCTCCTGTGACAGGATGAAAATGTGACATATGGACATTTAGACTTGCTCATGTCTAGGGCCACGGGCTCTAGCTTTTCACGACCAGATCCAGAATCAATGTTGCAACTTGTCATTGCGCATATCACTGTACATGCGATAAACACTGCAGGGAAATCATTTCATCCTCATGGGGCGCTTCATAAAAGTTTGGCTTCCCGGGTGGGGAAGCAAAACTTTTTACTGGCTGCTTACACTATCCTCCTTCACTATTGCTTTTAAATTTTATTCTTTCCTCCGCTGTTATCTTGCACACTGCTGAAGACTGGAACGATTCGTTTGAAACACCCGATACATCGTGGGACTTTATTCTATATTGAATAAATCGTCTTAACAGCAGCCCAGGAGCAGAAATTTATTTTGGCAGCCAGCGCATCGAGCAGACTAGTCTCCCCGACTCAGCAACTAAGATTCTGTTTAAAGCTAGTTGCCACTTTATAATGCATATAATGAGGTTAGAGCGTGATTAAACAAAACACCGCGCTGACATTGAAAAATAATTGGCGATGGAAAAAACTGTCAGACTGAACAGGCAAAGTTGTCTCTGCAACAACTTAAGCTTGATTTAGTTAAAATTGATTCATTGATGTCTGACGCTTCATTGGAGTTGGAGAATACGCTGCTAAGTCCTTCACCTGCTGAGGAGTGTTTTGATGTTTCGGGTAATTTACAATCTTTTTCCAAAATATAATGAGCGAGAGCCCTTGCTTTTGGTCGCTCTTAAGTACCCGTTTTTTTAAGTACCCAGCCAGGGCAATTAAAAGTCAGCAACTAGATCAGAAGTCGCCCCGGTGCAAAAGAGGCCCCATGTGCTCTGTATGTATAGAAGTGGGGAATCTGCATATTTTAGAAACATTTAGGTATTCAGATTTATATTGAGACATAGGTTTAACATTTACACACAACATTTAGATTAGATTTAGAACATTTGGAGCTAAATGTGGTAAAATGTTGCTGTTGAAATCAGCAATGTACTACTTTACAAACGGCACCCAATACAACCTTACAAAATCTCTCATTGCACTTAACCAAACATTCAATGCTTCACGCGCCACAAGCAACAGAGTTCCGGAGTCAATGTAATAGGGTGGCTTTCACCTCAACCACTCTCCCACTGATATTGTTTTTCCCCAGAGCGCCATGAACTCTGACCTTAATTGTGGCGAGATAGACCTTTAGTTCCATGGATGTTTTATATGGGTATTTAATGACTTCCTGAATTAGCATGGAGCCCCTAGAAATGACGTTAGAATCCTTCAAAATTGATGAATTTCACCATCTTCCTCATCTCGTCTTCAATTTCTTTTGATTTTGGCAGAGTGTCCGACTGGTGAGACGTAGAACTCCTGCTTCTGAAAATGGACAATCTTAAGTCCCTATGTGGGGCTGCTGGTTATCAGTTCTAAGATTCTGAGATCCAGCTGAGTTATTGATACAGTTTTGTAGTTTTTTGGATTTAGTTTTTGGGGGGCAAATACTATTTTATATTCTTTATCGGTATTAGACAACCTTCTTGGTTGTCCCATTTCTTGTGGTTTATTTTTGTCTGCTGTATGGGTGTGGGCGGTAGGTAGAATGGGGCAAAAGGGGAATTGTTTCAATCGTGTAAGGCACTGTAACTTTCTTATGTAGGAAAACTGCTAGATGAATAAAGTTTGGTTGGTTGATTGATTGAAATGAGCCATTCGATAACTCAATTTTGAGCAAAGGTTATACACAAAGTAATTTTGATTCATTAAAATATTGAGCATAAGAATAGAATACAGCTCTGCAGAATATTGTTCTCAGCAGCAAAGGGTTAAAGAGTATCTGAAGTCTAATATATAATAAATGTATATATATATATATATATATATAAATAGTAACCTGTAGTCTAGATGTCTCTGTAAACTAGTACAGCTCATGTAAAAGAAAAAAACACCTATAGCCTCTCAACTTTTTGATTTTTCTCTATCATGTCCCACGCTGTATGTGAACAAATTAGAGACAGATTGATGTTTGTTCCGATTTGCTCAGAATCCAATGTTGTTCAGCACAAACGTTCTGTTTCTCTTTCTCACAGACTGCACCAGACAGGATGAACAATTTTCTCTGGTGTTCACCATCGCCTCATTCCTCAACAACTTTTTGTCCATGGTCAATGGCATCGTGTTCGATCGATTCGGCACAACGGTGGCCAGACTGCTGGCAATGTGATCGATTCTATTTCTTATATTATCAACCATTAAGAAAAATGTCTCAATATTCTGTGATATCCAGAACACTGCGAGAAAGAGGGAGTGTGAGTGTGAGAGAGGGGGAGAGAGAGTGTGGGGGGGAAAGGAAGCTGTGGAAGGGACACAGATATACAAAGTATACTTTAATATATCAAAGTCTTTTTAGAGGATCTACAGATTTTTTTAAATTATATTTTTCAGTGTAAAATACTTCTAAGCTATACAGAGTTTATATGCTTTGTTAGGAAAATGACGCCGCGCCGCTCTAAAGAAATCTTTTCACATTTCTTTCCAGTTTTCTCTACACGACTGGAACCATTTTTCTGGCCATCTCCACTGCAGGTCGGTGAGCGCACACACAAACATGCACGCACACACAAACGCACAAACCCATACGCTCAGGAAATGTACCAAATATTGCTCATCTGGTGTTTAGTTGCAGTGGCAGCATGTCAACGCAAGTTATTCTAGATGAAAGGCACCAAGTAATCGCTCTGCTGACTACTGGGTCTTTTCTTATATGGACATGCTCGGAAAACCGGCAGTGGTTGGTACCATGGAGCCACTCTTATCTGTTACCTCCTTCTTTCCAACTCGACCCAGATATCATGACCGTAGGTGATGGTTGGAACATAAATAGTCTGGTAGACTGAGAACTTTTCCTGACAACTCAGCTCATTCTTCAACACAATGGGCCAATTCAATGACCACGTTATTGCTGATACCTCACCAAAACGCCTGTCCATCTCTTCATCCGCCACTCCTGAGCAAGGCCAATATACTTAAACTCTTTCACTTGAGGTGCCAACTGACCCCCAACCTGGAGAGAACAAACAATCATTTTCCAGCAGAAAAGTATGGATATAGAGATGGTGACTCCCAGTCAGCCATTCTACACTCATTTATTAGCCGCTCCAGTGCCTGCAGAAGATAATCAAGTGATGACGTCAACAGAACGATACCATCTGCAAAAAGTAGACACACAATTCAAAGCTACCTAAGCAAAACACTCTGTGCCTCTTGCCTTGAAATTCTGTTCATGAATATGACAAACAGAATCAGCGGAAAGGGACAATCCAGTAGGTAATGGTTGAGTCCAATACCAAATGAGAATGTGTTTGACTTTTTGTGAAGAATATATATATAGGAGCCAGTTTGCTCTTAGCAAAGGTACCACTAGCCTTTACTCCTGTAGTGACCTCTCCAGAACTTGCTGATGGGGACACAGTCCTAGGCCTTCTCCAAATTCACAAAACACGCATAGACTGGATGAGAAAATTCCCTTGATGCCTCCATGGATGGAGAGTTGTTCCAATCCAAAGTCTTCCTCCCCAACATCCGAGGTTCACTGATCAGATGGAGTTTAAGTACCAAATCCCTGCAGTTATCTATTCTAGGAAGTCTGAGAAATGTGATTTCATAGTATTTGCAGCTCACCTACCAGTAACCTGTTTTGAGAAATGCCTCCACCACTCCACAGGTACTATCAACTTCTTCCATTTGACATTGAATAGGTATGCCAAAACACACGAACAATTACCAAAGCCTTTAGGAACTCAAGTGGATTATTATCAACATCCAACACCTTGTCGCTGGGGTGCTTCTAAACTTCCTCCGGGACCTATGCCTGGGATATGACTAGGCCCTCCGCCTGAATCTTCACATTCTGCCTCCACTATATATGCTGTAGTTGTCAGCTTCAGACTGACTAGTACACTACTAAAGTGCTCCCTCCACCATCCAATGATAACCTCAATTTCATGTCGATCAATTGCATTTATCCATACTCTCGCCATTCTCCACCTGGCGCTGTTAATGATCTCTGTGTAAATAATTTAAACCTAGTTCAGTGAGCCTCTGAGTGGAATAACAAGCCTTTCTGTATAATTGTATGCAGTATTGATTGTTAGAAACTCTGTTAGTTTTAAAAGACAAGCTAATTCAATCATAATATCAAATTCATATTGAATTCATTCAGTCCGCTTTCTGAACCGGGAACATTACTGCCACGTGGGTCAAATTTGTGTGTTCTCTGTGATAGTGATTAATCTGATAAACACCCACCTTTTACATCTTTCTAACAACTCTGTGGATCCGGCACTAGGAACTTAGTAAGAAGGGGGTGGGCTAGTTTAAAATGATGCTGGTCATACGTGAATGTCTGAAGTCTTCCTCTGTCCTCTAGAATTATCGGTGATGCTATTTCCTGCATTGTCCTGCATCACTGTGGGAGGAATGCTGTTACTTCTATCTAATATGCAGGTGAATTCTCATTTCTGAATAAATAAATCAACCCTAACATAATAACCACCTGCCTAATACTGTTTCGGTTCCGCTTTTTGCCCCCTAAACAGTTCTGCGATGCATTGTGTTTTCTGATACCTTTATATTCATATTTTGGAAGGATGGGGCTAGCCTTCAGTAGCATTCTGTAGGAAGGACTACTAGACCACCCCTGTTGCAAGTTTGATGGTCCATCCTTAGACCACTTTGGTAGGAACTTACTACTGCAGACTGGGGATACTCAAAACGATTTGCAGTTCTGGATATAATCTGACCCAGTTTTCTAGCCATCGCTATTTGGCCCTTGTCAAATTCGCTAAGATCCTTATGATTTCCCTTTTTTCTTACTTGTAACACCTCTACTTCAAGACAATATGTTCATTTGTTGTCTAATGTATCCCGTTGGCAGGTACCAATGTAAGGAGATAACTCATGTAATTCTGACTTAGCCTGTCAATGGCCATAATTTTATGGCTGATCAGTGTTTTAGAACCACAGAAACACATTGCATGTCCAAAATAATTTGATTTCAAACATATTGAAATGTATATTTACAAATTGTGTATGTTTAGCTGAAGGATGTATCTGTGTTTTGGGTAGGTGGGCAACCTGTTTCCCACTCATCGCTCCACTGTCATCACGCTCTACATAGGTGCCTTTGACTCCTCTGCTGGGATGTTTTTCCTCTTCAAGGTACAACACAGCAGAGCAACCATGTCACACGAGCCATTATAATGTTGTAATGATAATCTTCATTTTTTAGAAGACTTTTCAAAACTTTGTTTCAATGTGCCTTTCAGGACCTGCAAATACAAAACAACCCATGCAGTGCACAGAGAGGTTAAAACAGTGTTCCAATTATATAAAAACAGGAAACGAAAACTGTAGCTCAAGCGAAACATAACGGGCATAACGGGGAAAGGTACACTGAAGCATGTTTAAACAAGGGAATAAGGGAAACATTTGAAACTTATTCATAAGCCCTGCATATAAGAGAGACTAGTCACTCAGTCAACCTAATCTCTTCAGGTAGATTGCTCAGAGAGCCAAGGGGCCTTGACACTCTTAAAAATGTGCTGAGGTGTACAGAACTTTAAGGTCGGTTGATGTAGATGGAAGAGAGGCCTAGAAGGGCCTTTAATTGACTTATTGAAATCTTAAAATGTATCTAAGAACCAGGCCAAAACAGCAGCGATACGATAACGTCACTTAGTACTGGCTAAAACCCTGGCGGCCGGGTTCTGCACATTCTGGAGTCTAACATTCCATTTTCTTTTCAGGCAGCTGAAAAGGCTGTTGCCTGGTGCACTGAAAAAGTTAAATATGAAAGGCCATTAAAACGTGGAAATAAATGAACACAAACATTTAATATAGACTCAATGTCAGGAATATTTTCTGTTTAACCTTTTTCTTTAACCACAGGTGAACTATTGTCTGAAGGTGGAGCAAACTGTTTACTTTAAGTTGGCCTAAATTTAACATAATTGAGGAAGCAGCCAGAGGGAATAATTGCTGAAACAGCCTCAAAGAAGATATAATGTAAATGAATGTACTAATTATTTGCACTATGAACAAAATGTTAATTTGCTTAAATTTTGATAAAACTTTACTACTGTTAGCATTTTTATTTGAAGAAAAACAGGAATATTATCTTCATTCTCTATAAAAATATACTTTAGCTTTTGATGACGAAGAGGAAGGCAGTTTGTTTCTTTTTTGTTAGCATGTTGCTAGCAAACAAACTTCTTCCTACCTCTGACCTGTCAAACAAATCTGAATGGACAATTGTCAGTAGCAACGACCGTCTGCACAGTTTGACTACGCAAGTCATGAGCTTTGGCTTTGAATCCAAGAAGATTTATTCGTACAGTATGAATTGGAACCGAAAAGTCTAACTAAACTCTCAAATAGTACTGTGTATGCCCAGATTAAGACAATTTAGCCTGGCTAAAATCATTTAAACTAACATAAAATATATACATAATACAAGACTTTAAGGTGTTGAAGAAAAAAAGAAGAAAAATGTGTTTATTTTCACTTTTCTACATGATATTTACGTTATAATGACGTAATAACATAAAACTGTGACAGCGATTTTTTTTTTCTTTTATGCCATGACAGCAATATGCTTTCGCAGAATACTTTGCCAGAAAGTGGGCTTTAATGTTTTTGAAAGGTACAGGATAGTTGCATTTGGTCATGGATTGTTCTCGCCACAGGAGTACAGCTTGCTTCAACGTGACAAACAATAGTGGTCGTCATAATTAACTGCCAGTGAATGAATGCATAGCAAAAGCAAATTTTATCCCGTGCAGAAGTTGGTCTTAAAATAGCAATAAAAACAAAAAAACAAATGAAATATTTTGCATCAATCAATCAGTAATCAATATTATTTCAAATGCAGTTGAAACACCAGATTTGACCTCATGCTCCTCGACTTCCACACCATTGATGATCGTACGCCTTTATTTTTAGCAGCATGTGATCCAGTACTCATTTTGTAAAAGGTCATTTGAAAAGGTGAAAAGTCAGTTCCATTTCAAATCATCTTGATAAAATTTCTGTGACGCCGCTTGGTTAAAATGACTCTCCTGTTTGCTTGAACATGAGCACTGAGAGACACGTGGCAGAGATAAATAAATATCTACTGGATAAAATAACCCAAGTGCCATCCTGAGTCAGGATCAACTCAGGATCTCAGGTCCTATGTTGTTATGAGTTGGGAGGTTTTCCAGTTCCTTGTATCTCAGGTAAGGAAATTAAGCTGAAATAAAATGTAAAATGAAATGGCTTTTGCTTAAATTATGGTTAAGGAATTGCGGAAAGCAAAAACAATTGACAATATTGAAATTAGATGAATTTTGAGGCTCAAACACAGTAACACACAAACATGTGTGAGTCACATTTTCCATGTGCCAAAGATTGTAGCAGTGAGTGATAGTGGCCTCTCTTTACTAATCCTGGATATGAAGGTGACGGCCCATCCAAGAGAACATGACTTATCTTCAGACCCTCTTTCTCCATAATGGTAGCTTCCACTCACTGTAATGCTCTGATTAGATCACAAGAGATAAAAGCAGGGTTAAACTCCTTTGTTTTATTATAGTGTATGCGCCTCCTTAAAAAAACAATCAAAAATAAACTGAATTACTTGAATGAATGTGACAAGAGAGGCTGTTTTTTTGTTTGTTTGTTGAGCTAAGGTTGGACATCTGTCCTTTCACCACAACACAGCAGAAGTTGTTTTAAATACTTACATTTTTAGTAAGTATTTAGTAAGCAGATTTGTGTTTAACTGCCCCAGGTTTATTAAGCAATCGGATGAAAAGTGGTTAGCACAAAGAAAAAAAGTTTGGGATTTAATGTTCTCTGAGGAGTGCCGGTGTGTGCAGCCATCGACAAAGAAGCTCCAGCTTCTCTTCAGCCATGGTTCTAGCTGCTGAGCTAGAAATACTTGAAATACCAGTGAGCTAAGAAAGCTGGTAGGTGATCTCGTGGGTAGGTGGGAGAAGATACCCACCCAGATTCTGCCCAGTTTCTGATTATCTGGCATTATTTTTGAGGTAGAGGGTTGCGATTACTTCGATTGGACCTCCAGCGTGAGTAAAAAGTCACATGATTTCTGACATGCCTCTCACAAAAGAAACGCCATATCGGCCTATTTTAACCCTAAGTGGGTAAATAGCCCCTCCAAATATCCAAAAAGTCATCAAAAACACACATTCAGAATATGTCCCCGTTAAAGGTTAACAAAGAGGTTTTATCTGCTTTACAGGTAATGCACGAACAAGGAGTCTCTCTCCGCACCAGCTTTATTGTTTTTTCCTGCTGCAGCATTATACACCTGTTGAGGACTTTTTTGCTGATGCCCAGAACTCACATCCCCCACCCTCTGCCAGAAAACTACACCTGCGGGTGAGTACATCCACTTGTCTCTGAAGATTTTAGTATCTCGTCTTCAGTAATGTCAGGTGGTGAGGTTGTTCACTTTTCTTGAAGTACAGGTTGAGTTTTGGACGGAGCAACACTTACAGGATTGAGAAGAGCGAGAAGAAAGGGACTGATGATGCCACGTTGACAGTCTCCCAAGACAGGGACAAAGCGCTAACAGCACCTGCAGAGGGGGAAAAAGTCCAAGCTTCAGGAAAAGGTTCTTATCCTCATTGCTGTCTCCACATTCGGATTGTCATGCATGGAAAATGTGACTTGAAATGACAGAAATGCTCATAAATCATCACATATTTAAAGTGGGAGCTAGGCCGGTTTGCCTTTTTGAGAAATAAGAGAGATAATAACACATGAGTCAATGTCCTGATCTTTGTGGAATACACACACAAGTGTATCTCAGTGAGAGATTTTCCTCCAAAGTTGGGTATTTAATACAAGATTTCAGTCCGTGTTTGGCTTGATCTTGATCCTTACAATCGTCGGTCTGACCATCGGGGTTTGTTAGGACCGATCAGCAGCGTCTAGTCGACCGTCGAATGATCAGATGGATTTCTGACATGTCCGAAATTTGGGTTGACCAACTCAGGCTTTCCCACAGTTGAAGCAGAGCTATGACCTGATAACCTGAGTTCAGTGCACTTTTCTCACTGTGCTGTGCGAGGCGGCTGCTGAGCATCTGGGTAACCACAGTGACAAGCACATCAGGTGGATAATAAACAACAAGGCAGCTCACAGGACAACAGGGCAGCCTGACACACCTTCCTCTTAATCTCTTAGAGTGGAGCAGGGTGTAGGAAGAGGTCCTGATGGAAGGAAAAGTACTGCCACCACAGACCCGCCAACCTCCTGCTTCCAACTTTGCTTCTTGTGGATACTTGTTGTGTTTTATGGATTATTCAGTAGACGTTCCTTGGCAGCTTCTCCTCACCGCTAAAGTCTCCGTGGGTCGTGAGTTACGGCTAGCTCAGATCTAATGCACCTCAACCTGACCATGCCCCCTCTGGTTTCCACCACGTCCCTGCTCTGCACCACCACCTTGGATTTTCACCACCTCAGCAGCCATCTGGACTGTAGACACCGTCCACACAGAGGTTGTAGTCATATTTTTTTCCTGTAACTTCATGTCTCCTTACTCTATCCCGCACTTTCTTATTACGTCATCACAACAAATAACACAGGAAATTGGCCCAACCTCCGCTCGCTTTCTCATTCCTCAAAACTATTCAGAAAGCAGCTGTTGAGTAAAGCAATCTCTTGCTTAACTCAACACTCGTTCTGTCAACAATAAAAGCCACATTCTCAATGAATTCATAACTGACAATTAAGTGGATTTCCTCTGTATTACTGAAACCTGGTATAGAATCATGGAAAATTCCAACCCTAACCAAACATCCCCCTCAGGGCACACAAACATTGATCAACCTCTTGCTGAAGGGCGGGATGTTGGTGTAGCTGCTGTTAACAGAAATGACATTAAATGACATCTATTTCCATCCCTCCTGCACAGTTTTCTACACATATTGCCTTTAAACTCCCTGGTTCCATTTCCCTGTACACTGACATCATATATTGCCCTCCAATTCTCTCTGGAAAATAGACCAGCCATACTGTCTACATCTTCCTGGCCAGCTGCCAGTCCAGGTGTGCAGCTACTTCTTTTTTTTTTAGAGGTTTCAACAGACAATACGGTTGATCAAGGCAGCTTGTTTTTGTCTCGTTAGCATGTTTCCAGCACGGAAAACTTCTTCCAGCCCCGGAGCGTTCAAACAAATCTTTTTTTCAATAGCGTAAAAAAGCTACAGGTGCCAACGGGTCATACAGTGTGAGGACACCTATTGTTAGCTTCTGTGGACAATTTACTCATGCAGTATGAGTTGGAATCTAAAATTGTATTGTGTATGCCCAGCTTAATCTCAATGTACAGAAAGGTGTGCCTAGACTATGAATTTTAAAACTGTACATTTTTTTCCCATAATTCAAAGGCACTACGGCTTCAGCTTAAATTTATATAACAAATGATTGAGAAGTGTGATTCCCCTCTAATGGAAACACACCCTCTGGTCCTCCATTTTAAATGTGGGACCACCACCACAATCTGCCAGTCATCCACCATGCAACATTGAATAGGTATGTCAACGGCAACAGCCCAACACTGTCCAAAGCATTCAGAAACTCTAATCCACCCCTTGCACCTTACTACTGGGTAGCTTCTTAACTACCTCAGCGACCTCTGCCAAGGAAACCCCAAAGTCTTCCAACTCTGCCTCCTATAGAGGAAGTGGTTTCCGGTTTAAGGAGCTCCTCAAAGTGTTCTTTCGACTGACCATTCATATCTCCAGTACAGTTCAGCAGTCCCCCCTTAGGCCGTTGGTTTTCAAACTTTTTCTCTCAATCCGCTATTGAAGGGGAGTTGATTTCCAAGCCCCCCTGTGCCCCATTGCCCACATATAATAGTAACAAAATAGGCCAAGTTAAAAGTTATTGAAATTACATCAAGGTCAAAATCAAATAATAATCCGAATAAGACAGTAGAGAAATAATATAATAAAGTGCAACTGCATTATCGCTTTGCATAAATAACATTGACAATGAAGACATATTGGAAGAGTCACGTGACCTGTAGAGTAGATGGTTGCCTGAAGCCTGTGCTCTTGCTAACGTCCTTGGTTTTTACCATTACCATCCAAAAACTCAAGCTGAAAGAAAAACAACAATTTCATATTCGTCTCATCTCAATAAAACAAGACTGGGCCAAATCAACGATTTACGGACTGCCTTTAACTCTTTGGAGCAAGACAAACAAAATATTGGTTTCAAAGAGGATAGAAAAAAACTAATTCAGTCTACTAAACTAAAATCCAACTCTCTTAAGTACCAGAGTTGAATTTTTGATCTAGAAGGAATTATTGTTTTAACGGTTAAAGACCAAGCCACCTCCTAGTCTTAAGCCTACAGAAATGTGAAAAACTGCTTGCATTACATGTATTTGTTCTCATCATACAGTTTTTCTGACCCTAAATAGATAAATTCCGAATTTTACTCCGATGCTAAATTACATACCTATGACATTTCCTTTGATAAGGAAAGGTGACCATTTTTTACAAAATGTAACACTTTCTACCCTATCCTCAGATGAATCCAATGATTAATGTGCCCCCTGAACACTATCAGAACTGAAAATGTCTATAACAGGAATGAAAAGGGGTAAATCTCCAGGGTGGGAAGATATTAACCAGAATGTTATTCCATGTTTTAGAATCTGTGGGGTCAGTTTCTCCCGGATATGATAGATTATTCTATTGAGAAGGGTTGTTTTTTAAGTGATATAGATTTGACACTAATATCTCTACTACCTTAACCTGTCAAGGATCCTACTTTATGTAGCAATTACAGACCTCTCTCCATCCTTTCCGCTGAAATAAAAGTGTTCGCTCGCATCTTAGCTTACCGTCTTGAACCATACATGACCATGTTGGTTCACTGTGACCAGACAGGTTTTTATTAAGATAGAGTAGCCTCTGACAACGTGTGCCTGGACACGGCGATATATATATATTTTATATATATATATATAAATTATATATATATAATTTGTACAGTGGATTTGGCGGAATGCAGAAAAAGGGTCCAAATAATCTCCCAAATGGCATCTTGCAACCCCATTTTTAGTAATTATGTATTACTTACTTGTAGGGTTGCTTTTTCATCACAAATATTGGTCTAACAAAGGTATATAAAAACTGGCAGATATCTTTAATCAGAATGTTAATATTAGCTGATTTCATGATAAAGGTTCTGAAAAAACTTGCAGCAGGAAAAGCTTCAGCCATTCCGGTCTCTCTGTACCCGTCTACTGCTTCATGAGACCCCTGGGCCAAATCTGAATGATCTCCTTCTTTAGCTTGATGCTTCCTTCACCGCTGGTGTCCACCAGTTGCCTCTGGGGTTGCCGCCACAACAGGCACTAATGACATTAGGACCACAGCTGGTAGCAGCCGCATCCATAATGGAAGACTTGAACATGGCCCACTCAATTCCATGTCCATGGTTGCCTGGTACCAATTACACTCATGAGCTACTTTATGCTCAGACATGGTGTTGCTATGGACAGTCATTTAATTTTTATTGCTCATTTCTGTGTATTTTCCGATACCAGTTGGAATTACAGAAGTACAAAGCACCACTCCAGTTCAGATAGGGCAGACCTTTCCTGTCAATCAAGTCCCTCCAGGTTTCTCCGTTGTTGCCAGCATGGGCACTGAAGTCGCCCAGGTGAACTACATGATGGGGCTCATTGTATGACACCAATTAGAGACTTCATGAAGGCTGGATACTCTTAACTGTTGTTCAACGCATAGTTCAGGGCCTTCAAACAGAACTTACCCTGTCAATCTTCAGTCGCATGGAGGGAACCCTCTCGTTCTCCGTGGAGCACAGACCACCACTGCGTTAAGGTGCTTTTTGGTGCAACAATGAAATAATGGTCAAGATGCTTTGGAGAACGTTTGAGTGATGTCTAGTTTTAAATATCTCAAGCTCCTATTAATGTCCGTAAGTGCATTTTAATTTGCATTCATTTACACGTCTAATTTCCATGTATTAAGGAGAGAGTTTCTGGAGCTGTTGTCTGACCTGGACCTTCCAGCGACACCTGATGTGGATGTCCATAATTCAGTTGAGACACTACCTGTTCATTGGAACTCTTGACCCCAGGCTCAACCGGCTGGCCAATGATGATATTGACCTAGGTAACTCATCATCAAACTCACCAACTATCAAACAACAATCATTTTCATCTTCTTCCTGTCCTCTGACTGAATTTTCTACCAAGAGAAATTCCATTTATTCTTCTGTTCTTGATTTCTCCCCGTCATATCTCCCCCAGTGAGTGATTACATCAATGCGTTTGCCATAACACAGTTTTGTGCGGTGCTGGTTGCACCTCTGAGTGGCCTAATCATGGATCGACACAAGGGAAAGCCTCTGGCCCCTGGTAATATAACAGTCTGTGTCTGTGTTTGTGGGTGCGTGTTGGCATCAGAAAGTCTTTACTAATAACTTTTATACCATTCTTCCTCTGGTAGGAGAAACTGAGCGGGAGGCAGACCTGCGTTCTTCCGTTCTGTCTCTGATCATCACGTGCCTGCAGTGCCTGTTGTTCTCCATATGCACCACAGTTCCTTTCCTCCCGCTGCAGTACGTCACCTTTATTCTACAGGTCTTCAATCGCTCCTCCCTTTATGGGGTGAATGCTGCCTTCATAAACATTGCGTAAGTATCTGGCTATACATATATATATATATAAATATATATATAAACATATATGTTCAAAAGGGAGGGGCAAGAATAAAAGATCCATCTTGCGGTGTTCACAGTCTTGTTAAACAAACAGGGGCCGTGTTTACACTGAGAAAAACACCAGAACAGTTCTGCCTCAGTAAGTGGCTTAACATGGTCAGCCTAATTCTGAATAGATTTGCAAAAGAATCCAAATCAGAAAGAAAATCCTGCATGTAAACACCCCCTTCCAAAAAAGAAGGCCCTATTCCAATAAGTTCTCTTTTCTGCGCCGGGGGTTTTGAAGACACCCATTTTATAATTGGCAGTTTATGCATATACATAAATCCCAATACAACAAAGTGGATCAGACCCAAGAACACAGCCAGTGTGGATCGCAGGTGGGAGGGAGGCAGGGTACGATGTGGTGTAGGACCAGCCTTTCGAAGCACTTCTTAACGATGGGTGCGAGTGCCACTGGCCTGTGGTCGTTGAGACTGCCTGTGGCTACTTTCTTGGCCATGATAGGAATGATAGTTGATGGTTTCAGGGTGGGTGGGATGACGGGATGGTGATGGTGGGATGACAGATTGTGTCAGGGATTTATTCAAGATTGAGTGTAGGGGTGCTGGAGGTTGGTGGGACCTGAGGTAGTGTGGCAGTGCTCTGGTGTGTTGTCTCAAAGCAAGCAAAGATGCAATTTAGCTTCTACGACAGTGACACACTGAAGTTGCAAGTTTTCACATCACAGCCTCGGTAATTTGTAATGATCTGTATTCCCTGCCAAACATGCAGTAGGTTGTTGTATGAGAGATGGTCCTCTATATTCTCCTTTTGTAGTCCGCTCTAGCGTTCTTAATTCCTCTTCACAAGTCGGCTCCAGCAACACTGTAGAGCTCTATCACCTGACCTGAAGGGGGCGACGTTTGCCCTAAGGACGATACGCACCTGGCTGGTCATCAAGGGTTCTTGGTTAAGGAAGACCCGGCTATGTTTTCCAATATGGACATCTCCAATGCAGTAAATCTGATAAAAAGTCATCATAACCTTTGCGCTTGTCACACAGCTGTTGACAGCTGTTCTGATTGATGTGTCTCTTTGCATGTAAGCGCCATTTCCAATTTGATCATTGCTCATGCAAACAGTCAAACAGGAATATTCTGTCTGAATGATTACACCCTGAAAGGAGAAGAAGTGTCCATGTAAACCCAGCTAGTGTGACTTCAGATTGTGATTAGGTGTTCTGTAAGTGAAACTGTGAAGTATTACACAACAATATCCGCATCTACTGTGACATCCTCCGTATTTGTCTAGCAGCAGTTTGTAGCAAGTGGATTAACTTGGCAGTAAAGATTCATGTACCGTCACTGCTACATGACAGTTCATCTTGTCCACTTTTCAGAGGGTTGGGAGATCCTAGACCTCGCTCTTTGACTGATCCTGGTCTGCAGTGGCTAGTACCTACCAATGTAGTCTAAGGAAGGACTGTGAGGCTGTACAGGCCAGAGTGCCTATGCTGAACCCTGTTCCCTTCTGAAAGCAATTACATTAACAAGTCAGCATCCGATTGGTATCATGAAGCAATTAGAAGAAGGTTGCTTAGTACGATAAATAATAAAGTTTGATAAAAGATAAAAAAAATGTTTACATCACGTGTTCAACCTGTGTGTGCATCACTTACCTTGTAACTTTATAATTCTTAAAGGATCTGCCACCAATGTCTTGGTGTCAGATACTAAAACACACCTTCAGAGGTCTTGTGGTTTCCATGCCTCAATGGGTCAGAGCTGTTTCGGCACTAAACGGAGTTCTACAGAACACAGGCAGGTCGTAATGTTGTGACTGATTGTGTGTAATAGCTCTATTTACGAAGCCTGCTCAAAGCAGGATAGGTATGCCATTATTATGCCCCTCCGTTCTGTGTTATCACAATAAGGGTGTTATTCTACTGATTGTAGTAACAGATGTGAATCCGACATCTGTATAAAAGCAATGTGTAAAGGCTGGATGTAGGTTTGACATTTTGATGGGAACAGAGATCACAGGGGTTGAACAAAAGTGCACGGGCCCTGCATTGAACAGTCTTTACAAATGGGGCTACAGGATTAAGTTTCTGTGTGTCAGAGGCGACGTATGATCAATCTTGGATGGTGCAGTTTCCTTGTTAGGGATAAGACTTTTTACGTGAGCGTGATGGTTCAAAAATGACATTAGAACACAAAACTGATGAGATGCTGTAGTGGCTCCTGTGAGGTGTTTTTTTCTCACAAACCATCCACTGCGGTTGAAGCGAAACGGTTCTGCATACAAGATGAGGACAAAGGTCCACCACAGTGATGTCATAGACTAATCTCCAGTTATTCAAAGTGTTTGGCTTCAATTGTTCCTGAAAAAGGGTGGAACAAAAAGATATCAAGATCAGGGGATGAATACACATGAAATATGATGATGAAAAAAGACATTCCCTATCCCTCAGTTTTCCAGCCTGTCACTTTGGGAAGCTATTCGGCACTTCGATGGCTGTATCTGGTGTGATCTCTCTGCTGCAGTACGCCTGCTTTGCCCTGATCAATGGAGCCCTAGAGGGAGATCCCTTTGTTGTAAGTGCCCGTGAAAGTTTACCATGAATACATCTATCAATCTGAGTAACAAATTTGAGAAAAGCTGTTTTGATGTTTTACAGGTGGACATTGTCTTTATTCTACTCTCTCTACTGGTCTTTATCCATCCTATCTACATCTTCATCAACTGCAGGAAACTAGCCCGCAGCAGAAACAACCTCCACACTGAAGTTAATGAAATGTCTGATGGATAAATAGTTGAAGTCTTTGTTGAGATGTTTTACTTTTCGGGTTGTTTAATGTGAGCGAAAGAAAACGTCTGTCTTATGGATAAAAACAGGACAAGTGACTACAGATTACAGTATTTAATAACTTTTATCCAAGTTCAATTATCAACTCGGATGTTCTAAATGGTTTGTATAATTCAATTTTTTTAATCAAATTCCTATTCTAAGACTGCTCTATTTCAATCAATCAATCTTTATTTATATAGCGCCGATTCACAACAACTGTTGTCTCAAGGTGCTTTCCAGAGAGAGCAGGTGTAGGCCAAACTCTTTTAATGGTCTTACTGAGACCCAACCAATTCCTCCGACTCTTTTTTCTCCACAGTGGCGAGGAAACGGGTAGAAACCTCAAGCAGATCCAAGACTCAGGGTGGACGGCCTACTGTCATGACCGGTTGGGTTTGAAAAGAGAGAGAGCGATAGAAAGAGAGAGAAACTGAGAGAGAGGGGAGGAGAGAGAAAGACCGGAAGAAGAGGAGGGGTATTAACTTAGCTGATAACAGCTATGGTAATCCACTTCCTCCTTCTTTTTCCAGGGTCGGGCCGCGGCGGCAACAGAGTTGCCTGGTTGATAATAACAGTAATAGTAATATGATAACATTTAGCAATAACTAATGGAAAAATTTTATACTATTCCATACTATAATGATAATAATATAAAAACACCATTAATAATCGTCGACATCATCATGATCATCTTGTTATCAGTGGGCATGGAGCAGGTCCACAGCAGCAGATGCAGCCACCAACCATATGATCTTGCAGGGTGACAAAGCAAAAAGACTCAAGGGAAGAAGTCAAGTTAGTAACATGCAATAATCCAGTGACATGCATTAAAGTGAGAAGGATGTATAAAGAGAGAGAGTGATAGAGAGAGACAGAAAAGCTCATAGGAGATCCCCTAGCAGTCTAAACCTACACCAGCATAGATAAGAGCTAGCTTTTGTGAGCCTAAATAATAAGATTTATCATAAAGGTTTTAAGCCTACCCTTAAATGTAGAGAGGGTTTATGGCCCCCGTGCCAGGAGTGGGAGATGGTTCCACAGGAGAAGAGCCTCATAGCTGAAGGCTCAATCTCCCATTCTACTTCTTCTGGAGACTTTAGGGACTACAAGTAATCCTGCATGCTGCGAGCAAAGTGTTCTGATTGGACAACTATGAGCTCTTTCACATATGTTGGTGCTGAAAAGTTAATTGTTTTAGATCAATAGAAATGAAGCCGTCTAGATGTGCACCCGGTCTTTCAGTTGTTTCGAAGAACATACGGTCTAATTCACCAACCGTTCTTTGGAAGAACTTTGTTCTTAAACCCTACTTAATCTCACTTACAAAGATTATGGCATTCACCAATGTGTTCTTGTTCTTAGGTAAGAACAGCAATTTGGAACATTAAAGAGCACACTTAGGCGCATTTGAGTGATGACATGTTGGTGAAAAATAATCAGGTTTTGTGTTTTCTTCAATTATACTGTTGTATAATAAAGGATTTAAATTACAATAATAATATATTTCCATTCATTGTAATAATAATAATTTTCATTATTTTACCAATCCTCATGGTGCTTTGAAATATGTAATTATTTATTTATTTAAATTGGCGTTTACAGCTTACAGTTAATAAAAACACATTGCTTAAAAATAAAAGGATTCAGTGTATATATTTTATTTATATATATATATATAAAAATATAAAGCGCTGATGCTCTCTGTGAAGTCTCAGATCGGACGAGCATTCTGCGGGAAGTCCTGTGCTCCAATGTCTTTACACTTTCTCTTTATCATTTTCTTAATTTTTCTCTTCCGCAATACCACTGTGGCAGTCGTGTGAGTGATCTCCTTTTATGGGCATCGGAGGGGCGTTTATCTATGCTAATTTGGATCGCAGACACGCGCTTCCCGCTAAAGAGCACGTTGGGATACACCGACATAAGAACACAGGTAAAAACAATTTGGCAGTTTAAGAAGGCTTCATGGCACCGACTTGGAATTTCAATTTTGAATCTACTAAAGAAATAAAGTAAGAACATTCTCTCAAAGATATTGATGACTGAGGCCCAGAGTCCTGGGATGTAAACTAGAACCATTGGAGGGGAAGGAGGTTGTCGTTTTAGTTCGTTTTAGTCCCTAATAAGTAGAATTTTGTCATTAAAGAAACTCATGAAGTCAGTGTTACTGAGGGTTCTAGGAATACTGTTGATGGCTCTACTGTATGTTTTAATGCTATCCTGACAGGCTAAGACTCTGCAAGCTTAGTGTGACGCCATTTTCTTTCTAGTTTATGCATTTGATACTATTGACCACCAAATTCTAATACAAAGACATGAAAACCTAAGTGGCACCAAAGATACTGCATTAAATTGGTTTAAGTCATATTTTTGTGGCAAATCAGAGTTTGTATCTGTTAACAATGAATCCTCCATGCATAGTAAAGTTACCCACGGAGTTCCCCAGGGATCTGTGCCTGGGCCAATATTATTCACATTATATATGCTCCCTTTAGGAACCATTATCAGGAAACGCTCCATAAACTTTCACTGTTATGCAGATGACACACAATTGTACTTATCAATGAAACCAGGTGAATCTAATCACTTATCCACTTTAGAGGCGTGTCTCAAAGACATTAAGACTTGGATGACTTGCAACTTTTTATTATTAAATTCAAATAAAACTGAAGTTATTGTGCTGGGACCCAAACACCTTAGAAACAATTTATCTGATGATATATCTGCTCTGGATGGTATGACCTTGGCTCCCACATAAAACAGATTTCTAGGACTGCCTTTTTTCAACTGCGTAATATCTCTAAAATACGGCACATTCTCTCGCAAAAAGATCCAGAAAAGTTAATTCATGCGTTTGTTACTTCCAGGCTGGAGTACTGTAATGCCATACATCTTGGTTCGGGGGGCAGAAACCCTCTCTACATTTAAAAGTAAGCTTAAAACTTTCCTTTAGGATAAAGTTTATAATTAAGGCTGGCATAAGCTAGCTCTTAACTATGCTGCTATAGGTTTAGATTGCAAGTGGATCTCCCATGATGCACTGAGCTTTTCTCTCTTCCTCTCTCACTGTCCCTCTTTATACATCCCTCTCCCTCTAATGCATGTTACTGGATTAATACATGTTACTGGATTAATGCATGTTACTGGATTAATGCATGTTACTGGATTAATGCATGTTACTGGATTAATGCATGTTACTGGATTAATACATGTTAAATGAATTAATGCATGTTAAATTGATAAATGCATGTTACTTACTTCTTCCCTGGAGTCTTTGTGCGTTCTCACCCTGTAAGGTCACATGGTGGGTGACTGCATCTGCTGCTGTGGACCTGCTCAATGTCCACTGATCACAAGATGCTCAAGATGATGACTACTATTATTATTATTTAGTATTTCCCCATAAGCTATTACTAAATGTTACATTAATATTAATGTTATTATCAACCTGGGATCCCTGCTGCTGCCGACCATGGAGAGGTTGAAGAAAGTGGATTATAGCTGATATCTTTGCTGCTTCCCCCCGTCTGTATCTCTCCTCAACCTTGTCTCTCTCTGTATCTCTTTTTCAAACCCGACCAGTCATGGCAATAGGCCGTCCACCCTGAGTCTCAGAACTGCTCGAGGTTTCTGCTTCCTCTTGTTAAAAAGGCAATTTTTTTCTCGCCATTCTCGCCAAGTGCTTGCTCAAGTTGGAATTTGCTGGGTCTCTGTAGATAATTATATAAAGAGTCTAGTCTAGACCTGCTATTTCTGGAAACCACCTTAAGACAACAGTTGTTGTGAATTGGCGTTATATAAATAAAGGTTGATTGATTGTTTGTTTGAGGTTTTGAGTCAGGATTTTAAACCACGGAGATGGTCTCCTCCGGTTCACACTCTTCTTTTTGAGGGGGCAAATAGAGTCGAGAGTTAATATCAGTGATCTTGCAAGCCCCGTCGACAAAATAATCAATTTGCACGGGGAAAACGTTAAAGAGTTCTCTGTTAAGTCGGGACATGCAACTGAACTCAGGGCTGATGGAAGAGCTTCTTAAAATTTTGCCACAACTTCTTCAGATGTATATCTAGTGTAGAAGGATTTTTTAGGTGGCGAGTGATTTAGTAGTACAAATTCAAGAGTTATCAAACAGTGGTCCGATAGCTGTGGATTCTGTGGATGGCCTATTAGTATTTCAATGCCAATGCCGTAAGTCAGGACTAAATCCAGGGTGTGATTAAATCAATGAACGGGCTCATGAACACACTGACTGAAACCAACAGTCTAATATTGAGTTAAACGCAGCACGGAGGCTATCGCTGTCTTTATCTACCTGAATGTTAAAGTCCCCTCCAATGATTATTTTATCTGTCTTAAGGTTTAGGTTTGATTAAAAATCTGAAAAATCATTTCAAAAAATTTGGAGTATGGGCCAGGAAACCAAAACACTGACAAATAAGATAGGCGGTTGATGCTTCCAGGTTGGATTTGGAACTCAGAGACGTGCGCTCTGCCGCTTGGTCTCAACTCTGTGATGTCAAGTTTGCTCTTGTCTAGATAAAATCTATTTATAGATAGATATATATCTATAGATAAGTGTGGTTTAGTGAGTTTCTGAGATTAGCATACTGTGTTTTTGTCCACATACTCTGAACACAAATAAAGTAAACACATTCAGGATTAAAGACCAGCTCAACGTTCTAGTTTATTTCCCAGACGTATGTGACGGGTATATTTTATACTGCAGGAAGACATTGTGTACATGAATAAGTGCATTATAAATTAAATGTATTATTATTATGAATACACTAATAAGAATGACAGTGGAAGACAAGATGTTGGTTAATGTATTCATCGTTTCAACACTATTAAGCACGTGAACTTTCGTAGCATCTGTTTCAGTCTGGACCCAAGAGATAGGAGCAGCAGGCTAGATGAAAATAGTCGCCAGCAGTTTGTGGTGGGAAGCGGTAGCGACTCCAGTAGGAGTTAAGGGCCTACATAATGGCACAGGTTAGCATAGATCTGATCTTCAGATACGCCGCTGCGACTGGACTTCATCACAGCTTACGAACGGACAAACTTTTATCCATGTTTACTTCCCTCTCACAGAATCCAAATGTCTTCCAAACTGAAACTTACTGGTAGAGATAATGACTAACGCTACCCCGAAATCTGCGCCGGCGTCGTGACATGCACTTTCTTACTGGATGTTGAAATTATTCTCAATCAACTACTGGGTCTTAGAGAAAAGCATTTCAATATGGCAGGGAAGAGAAGGTAGCTGGCAGTTAATCTGAATAGGAGGAGTCGTCGTTGAAATTGCTAGGTACTGGGGCTTGTGGAACAGTGCAGTTTCATAAATATAAACGGCACACTCAATGGCTATTGTCCTATAACATACCCATTGTGTTAACAGTATACTTTATGAATACTATGGAATCCTACACTGTGAAACACCTTCATCTACACTCAACCCTTTTTCTGATCACTTAAACTATTATTTAAGTATTTTTACAATTCTACTGTGGAAAGAAAACAGCGTTTAATAATCCCAATATCCACTGTTTGCAGTTAAAATCCATAATCCCTGCAAAGCATGTGTGAAATTTAATTGTATTCACTCCAGCAGATGTTGAGATGTGGATAGACTTCCTGTTACATAAATACTGACAAAGGTGAATCTATATACCTCTTTTGGTGAGGAATAAAGAACATATGCTAATGCGAAAGCAAAGGCACACGGTAGCAGGATTACACATTACCATGGATTTTGACTTTCATCTATTTTACATCACATTCAAAGATAAACCAAAAAACGAATATATGCATTTGATAATAAATAAGATCAGAAAAAAGTATTTAAATTTTGGAACACTAACCACCATTCTACATTATGGTCATATGTTTAAAAGATAAGGCACTGGGCGCAAAAATGTACTTCATAAAGATATTAAACATAGATCGGATGTTTAACAGTCCAAACTTGAGAGAGAGGGTAAATTCTTTTATGTCTACTTTAACAATCCCCTCCTAGCATGTATTTATTTGACATTTATGCATGATTTTTGTGTGTACTTCACCCAAAACACATCATTTTGAGTTCAAAATGGGGATATTGTGCTGCTCCTATTTTTTTTTCCTAATTAGGCTGAACTTAAGAAAGCATTTTTTCGAAAAACTGCAAAGAAGTTTTTCCTTTTGTGTTCTAAAAATGTTCTTCATTCATATGACGACTATGGAACCTCTCTGGTGACATTGGAAATAAAATCTTTTGGCCAATACTTAAGAAGGTGTTAACAATATAACGTTCCCATGCAAAGCCAACAAGAGAAGTCCCCTTGGTGGCTTTGCAGACAGACAACTCTATGTCTATAGCCATTTCTTGGCCACGACTTAATAAGGCTTGGGAACGCTTTATCTGGTCCCAAGCCTTATTAAGCCTTACTAAGGCATTGCCCATTATTTGTGGGAATGGCTTCATAAGGCGTGGGAATAACCTATTAAGTTCAGGCCATGAGATAATTTTTTTCTTCTTCAATGTCACCAGAGGGGCCCGTAGATGACTGTATGAAAAAAAAAAAATCTTGGTGCAAACAGATTGGCAGGAATGATTAAAGAAATACTGTAATAAGCATTTATTTCCAATAGGCGGCATTACTTTAAAATGAACCCTATAGACTGACAACACAAGGCTGTGTACAAACAAGTTTCTCCATTGTTTTTTTGGTTCCCTCCACACTGAGGCTGAAAATCAGAATCACCATACACAAAGTGGGAACGTGCCATCTCAGTTAAATGAGTTATACCAGTTCACACAGTGACATAAACGGTGGTGTTGGTGGTGTTTTCAGAACTATAATCTAAGAAAACCTTTTTAATTTTAGATCCCCAGGCCCCCACAGCACCATGTGAATGAAATAGCTCTGCCACCTCTGCAAAAAAGAGGTTACCTGTTTATGTAGATCTGCTAAAATAAAAGAGTTTATGGGACAAGGCAGTGATACAGAGGTAAGCACCATTGCTTCATGGCATGAAGGTTCTGGTTTGTATGGGTTCCCTTTCGGCACTCCGACTTCTTCCCACAGCCCACACTAGACTGTCCGTTAGAGAGAATGGGAAATTCTCTCTATGTGAATAATTTTTTAGCTTTATTGCGCTTCTCATGTGACGAACTGGCACCATGTCTGCCTCTCTCCCACTGTAATCTATCATAGGCTTCAGCCCCCCCCCTCCCATGACTGCAGAGGACGAGTGCTTAGCCATTAAAAATGGATGAATAGAATTATCTATAGGATCTTTTCGATCACACCTCTACCGTCATCATTCCTAGCTGCCGTTTGCAGCTCCCAAGTGGCGGGCATATGGTTCCAGTGAAGAAACAAAATCGAGTCCAGACTTTCTGGGGGAATGTTGGCTCTCTTTCTGTATGTGGCTCCTGCTTCTTTCTGTAGAAAGTCTTGTACAGCGTTTCCTGCCACAGCTGGGGCTGCCAAATAGGCTCGAGCCACTGTGGCCAACAATGGAAACTGCACTGCCTTCGTTCTCCACCACTGCAGGGGTTCCATCCCCAGAGAAGTCCCCTTTGTGGCTTTGTAAACAGACAACTCTATGTCGATACATTCTTCCACAGAGCTCTGCCTGCTCCGGGGGGCGGCGGAGAACAGGTCTCCTAGAAGGAACTCCATACCAGAGAGCCCAGCTTGCGAACCAGGTTCTGCAATATCGCTATCATCGTCCTCTCCGGCATCGCTATCTTCGTCTTCGCAGTCAAGCTCTTTAAAGCTGATTGGGCAGGATTCTTTGAGTCGCTTACTTCTCCGCAGGAAGTCACTGTCTGACTCTGGAGAACCAGGTGATGGGCTTCTCTTGTTCTGTGTGTGTATCCTACCAGGGATTCTCTTCTCCTCTTTCACAATCCTAACAGCTTCTTTCTTCAGCCAATCAAAAGTGGTGATCTGCTCCTGGTAAATAATTACAACAAAAAGAGGAATTATTATAATTGCATATTTTCTTAATGTTCATGGTCTGATCATCGATCTATCCATTTATCTACCCATCTACCATATAGACATTACTTAAGTTATTACTCATAGTCCTTATAAATGTTTAAATTCCATCTTCCTAGCCAAAGACATTCAAACTTGTTAGCAGCAGAGATGGACAAAAGCAGGAAGAGAAATCGCTCTCTGTCTGGGAGTCACTCCGGTATGTAACCAGAGTAATGTCTGCAGTTTGTGTAAGAAAAAATGGGCATTACAATTTTTTGTCCCAATCCACAAAACTGGAAACATTTGGCCAAAGTATCTGTACGGAGGACCAAAAGTACATGCAGATCCACATGTTGGACATGACAATTACAAACTTAAATACAAATTTACAAGACGTGAAACAAAGGATAAAACAAATTAATACTTAAACTACTCCAGACGACATTTACCGGATGCAAGTCCGACGGAAGGGAAGGTACCACACACAGGCAATTAGTAGTTGTGTGAGAGTTTGGAAAAGATGGAAAGATATTCACGGACTCAAACTTTGTGGATCAATAACTTGTTAGCAAAATGTTGCAAAAACACAATGTGTCTTCTGCGCCATAGCAAGGATGACATCGATCTACATTATAATTTTCATCCAATTAAGCTGTCCTCCAATCTGAGCAAGTGAAAGTGGTCTCCATGTGAGACTGGTTGTCTACAAAGTTCGCATGGACCGTCCAGAAAAATACAAATATGTCCTTCAGCCTCACCAAAATTACTCCATACATCAGTGAACTACTAATTTGCTTTGTTTTTAGTGGGAAAACTGCATATGTATAATTTTAAGGAGTAGCTACCCAGTAATTACACAACACAACTTTTGTCTAAAGTACTTGCGGTACTCTTAACCCCAGGAGAGTGAGGTTTTTTATACATCTGGAATGATTTTAGAGAGGCTGCACTTTATATCAGTTATATCAGTTGCTGACAGTTCTGCACTGTCAGCAACAATCACTTCCTGTGTGTAGCATCTACCCATTCCATACCACTTGCAGCTTAAAAATATATCATGTTTATCAGCTTAATAATTTTTTTACTTTTGTAATTTTGGTTAATTTCAAAATGCATGTTTGTTTAACTATTAACTAAACTATAAAAGGTTTTCATATGTCCAGCCTGTATATTTTCAATGAATCTCCAGGGCCACCAAATGTAAATACCGGCCCCTTAGATTTGATTATTGGTCATATTGCATATATATTGGTTATATAGCACCAGCCAAACATTACTCTCAGAGTCCTTGATTACTAATAATCAATATTGGCCCTGAAAAAAAAAAAACATAGGTCAATAACGACACCTAAAGGAAAGAGACAAGCATTTACTTCAGCTTGTGGGGCCAACGTTAGTTTTTAATGTGCTAGTTATCTATAGTTTATTAAGTTAGCTGGGGACAGTTGGGGAGAGAAAAAGGGGATGCAACCTTAATCTACTTTTGAAAGGACTTTTATATAGGACCAGCATAGATTCAAAATAACAAACTCTAGGCTCACTTAAGGAAAGGATGTTATTTCAACTACTGATACATTTATACGATTTTTTGGGAGATGTTCAGAGGAAGATATGTCAACCCCCCTTGTTTTAAAATTTACAAATTGGTAAGGGTTTAGTGTGATTTGTGACTCCCCGGATTTTAAATCTGCGACTTACCTTCTCCTCCATGAATCTCAGCCCATGAAACTGCGGGTCGAGGGAACACGCCACACACACAGTCTTGTTAACAACTGGGTTGTTGTAACAGCTCGTCAAATTTCGCCTCATCATCCTCTTCACTTCCTTCAGGACTGACGATGATTCTCCTGACCTTGATACAAGGTGACGTGAGAGCAGTCCAGTGAGAATGGGTTTGATGAGGGACAGACGAGGAAATGCCTCCTTGGCAAGAGTTCGACATGCCACATCGAGAGGTCTGAGGACCAAACATAAATCCTCCAGAACCTTCCAATCAGATCTGACATACGTGCCAGTTGATGAGGATGTGATGGAGGTAGAGCTCAAGTTACAGCTGCCAGATGAAATGTCTTCCTTACACACGTCTTCACCTTTATTGTCTCTTATCATATCACAGAAAAGGCTTTTGTGTCTGATGAGCATGCTCAGGAGAGGGAACAGCTTATTCCATGTGAGCCGGCTATGAACCCACGACTTCAGCTCTGCTTGCTCTTGTTTTGTCAGAGACTGCAATAGACTCTGCATGAGGTTTTGTTGCGATTGGTTTTGAGCCGGTGGCATGAACAGGGTTGAGAGAATAAGCTGGATTTTGCTGAGGGTCTTGGAGATGACAGGGTGTGACATTACTTCCTCAATGCAGTCCTGCACAGCGCTGAAGAAACATGGCACAGATGGGAGTGCTTCACTGGAACTGTTGTGCTCTGAGCCGTGTGGTTCCTCAAGTGACAGGGGGTCATCCCGCTCCAGAAACGTTGTTGAGTTTGGGTGAGGGATGCTTCCAGCAGTTTCTCCTCCTCTCTCACTCTTTAGTGGCCCTGAACGCATCTTGATCCTTCCTTCCCCTCCCAGTAAGACCATAATAGGTTGGGAGATTCCCCACTCCTGTGCAATGGCTTTCGCTCGCGCCTCCACCGCCTGAGGGCTATAATCCTTTCCTTCACTCTCTGCCAGTCTTTGAGTTACAAGGGCCAGGTTCTTAATTTTAAAATCCAAGTCTATGAAATGTGCCCAGAGGGTGAGGTACCTCTCAGTCTTGCCCTGCCAGTTGTGAAACCAAACATCAACACTTAATGTGACAAAATGGGGAACCTCACTCAAGCGGCTTGGAGGTCGCCCACGTCTCCTGGTCTCAAACTCGATAGGAGCGGTGTGGTCAGCTACTTCCTCGGTACTCCAACTTCTCGTCTCCCTGAGCTGTTGAACAAGGTGCACCTTGCCTTTGGTGTGGTGTTCTTTCAGGAGGTTCTGCAGCTGACAAGACGAAGGTAGGTCCCTGTTGAAGGGTAGTAGGGTGTGGATAAGTTCTCTGAAGCCGGACCCTTCTACCAGATCCGGAGGCTGGAGATCCGTGATTAGAAAGTTGGTGATGGCATTAGTCACATGGTTAGGCGATACCAGGGGGAGTGTACCGACCAAGCCACTGTTCACAATCACCGGCTGTGAACGGTGTGGACCTTTTATGAAAAAGAAAAACAATGATCAAGAGAGTTGCTTCAAAAGTTAGGAAAACTTTATTTTTTCCCCACACCTATAGATAAATGTGGAACCACACAAGATACAAGTCACCGGATTTTTGGAATTGCATTGACACCAGGATTCACAGCATTAGCAAATAAAGTTGGTTAAAGGTTATCTCTTATTTCTACAAGTTTAGTTTTTGTTAACTTTTAACCAGGTTAGGGTTAGGGTAGTATAGCACAATAAATACTATAAATATAAATAGCAATGGTTCACCATTATTTTCCGGATTGAAATTTCTCATTGATTAAATAAAGTATTTTCAAAGACATCTGTGGTCTCTAGAGGATGAACTCTACAGAGTCAACAGCTAAACTTATCCATAGAAATGTGTCTGCTTCAAGACGGACTGTCACTTAGTTCTGTTGTTTCAGTCTGGACCTAGCCAAATATTTCTCAAATTCTTTTTAGAAATGCATTTTTAGTCTTGGTTAAGTGGCTAACCCTAACTGGCATTTTATCATCGACCCAAAATATAGAATAGTCCTATGAATAAGGTCACAATCTGATTGGCCAGCTTATATGATAGTGTGCGAAAAAAAAAAAAACTAAATGTGCTTGTTGGATCCGTGTCTGTTTTCAGTGCCCTATGATTTTTTTTTAAATGCGTGAAGAAGTGAAAGCACCATGTTGCACACACAAGATTATGCTGCAAAATCATGTGAATTTTAGCATCTCATCCTTTTTCTGGTCTTTAATTTCTGGTCTTTAAATTGAACCACAACAGGGTTCATTTCGAGGCCTGAGACATTTGCTCTGTCCGCTTGTTTGGTTCTCACCATGTTTTGCGTGGGAAGTGTTGACTCTTGCGAAAATTTGTGAAGGAACCCTTAGTGACAATCCTTTACAGCCTGGGCTGTCACAATTATGAAATGAATTTTCATTCAAATAATTACGATTAATAATTTAATTGTATGAAGTATAGATCCAAAACAAATATCAGTAATACAAAAAGACATGGGGAATTACAGCCACTTATTGGCGGTGAACAATAAAACAAAAAAATGACTTTATGAACCCAAATTGTACACGGCATACATGACATGAATAACCAAGTAATGACAAAGATACAATGTTCTATGGTAAAAACAGACCATAAAGCTGTCAAAAAAGACCACAGTCAACCATACTCCTCAGTGCCTTGGTAGATTTTGTCCAGGGAAGACTAACAGATTCACTTTAATTGACTTGTGGAAACTTCTCACCGGGGGCACAAAGTTCCACGATACTGAACATCTTCTCATGCTGTACTTTTTTCACAAGTGTACTTTTACTTCCTTGCCATCAAAGGTAAACTTGCTTGATTGTCAGTTCACCACATCAGAGGATCTGCAGAGGGATCCATAACTCCATTCATGGTTTCACTTTCAAAATAGTGTTGTTTTTTGCAGCAAAGAAAATGTTTGCGCGTTTTTTAATAGATCCATTAATAACTCACCAGAATAAGACTGTGTTGGGGTAAAGTTTTCTCAGTCAATGCCTTTTCTCAGGTCTTTCGTCTTTAACCGGGTGAGATTGAAAGTGTTCAGCCCACTCCTACACAATCTCAGGGCACAAATCTGTGCGATTCTTCACTTGCACGCTCTCCAAGTTTCTCAGCTCCAGCCACAATAACTGGGTTTAACATGGAAACATTCTCCTTTCAGAATTATATCATTCCGAAAGAGTATTCCTGTTTGACTGTTTTTTTTTTTGTTTTTTTTCCTGCTAATGTGATGATTGTAATGAAGAAACAGTCTGATAATAACTTAGGTTTACTTCTATACTGGAGACACGAGGGAGGGAGAGAGGAAAATTAATTTTCGGTACGTCAGAGTGGTTTTACTGCTTTATTGCGTTCTTTATCAAATATTAAGTTATTGGTGAGGCCCTTGTTGCATGTTAAACTAACCAGATATGTTTCGTCAACATCAAAATCATCCGATGTAACATTAGAAGCAGAAACTCCTCATCAAGCGTTCTGTCCTGAAAACCCAGATCCACGTCATGGACAGGCTTTGATTCATTCATTCTCCGTAACCACTCATCCAGTTCTGGGTCTCTTTAATTACTTCATTCATGCTCAGTAAAAAGTGAAGTCAGTTGGTCTGATACACTTTGTTGTCATGGAATTTATGCACAAGCATAAATAGCAGATTATAAAATATGACGCCTTCAGAGTTTTTCAGCCGTTTTTCATTTGTTCACAGCGTCGGTCATTAAATGCGGGCATGGCACACGTGAGTAACGCCGCCGGGCATGCGCTCACCAGGAATTTTTCCATATCATGTTTCAAAACATCTTTCCGAAAGTACTTAGAATACTCCCTTGCAAAGGAATTTAATCTCTTTTGGAAAGGGCTGTTTACATGCAGCATTTTCTTTCTGGTTTGGCTTCTTTTCCAAATCTATTCGGAATTAGGCTGTCCATGTAAACCCACCTAATGTTATGGCATACGGTTTATCTGGTTTCTAAACACCTGGCCTGTAGAGACCATTCAGTGGTGAGATAATGTATTGTTACATTCAGATTTGATATTGGCGTCAGATTTGAACTTGACCAGATGTCTGTAGTGGCTGAGTAAAAGTCTCCTTGAAAATATCATCCTTCATTTCTTGCATAACCTGGGTACTGCTGTTTGAGAAAAACCTTTGACCTGGTAATTCCTATTGTTGGTCAAACTTGTGCTACATTTCTTAAAAAACTGCTATTTCATCTGCAGTGAACGATAGCATTTCTTTAGCTATATACCTCATCATGCTGTCTCTGCTCTGGGAATAAAAATAAACAGTCCCGGCATATCACGGACTCCAGTGCAACGCTATCTCTACCAGCTAGAGTCAAAGTTTGGAAGACACTTAGATTTTCTGGGGAAAAGGCCACATGGACAGACAGACGTTGTTAAATTGTGATTAAGCATGGGTGGCAGAGTTTTGTCTACAGACGGATTTCCGTCAAAATGTATTAGTTTGTTCCATCATCTGTCCATTTGTTGTTACCACTACTGCAAAAAAAAAAAAAGGCACAGTATATGCCTCAAATTAATAAAAGATATTGGCAACTAATTATATGCTCATGGAGGTCACTTGTACAGTAGCTGTGTTCTTCCCAGACTTGCGATTGGTCAGTTTCAGTTGACTAAAAAAGGAAATTAGGGTTTCACATGAATGTGTCTTACAACACGACACACGCATATGCACACAGCAGACTCAAACACTGCACAGGCTCTGTCACAATAGCAATTAAAATGGAGATACAGAGCTCTCAGGACACACACTGGTAAGCCAAATATTTTTAACCACTGACAATCGAAGTGGATGTCATTTATTATCTGATTATCATGGTGCCTGCCAGTAGGTGGGATTTTTTAGGCTGCAAGTGAACAATTTGTCCTTCAGTTTATCTGTTGGAAACAGAAACATTTGTAAAAAAGAAAAACAAGCTAAAGTTTGAAATTTCTAATTTATCAATACTTGTATTAGGCATGTTATAACATTGTACAATGATGTCATATAACTTACATATTTCAAATTATAGTAAGAAAGATCGGGGGGTCCAAATTGTGAAAAAGTTTAATTTATGTATTGTCACAAAGATTTGTAGTAAAATGAAATGACAAAATTCACATTTTGAATTTAGTTTAACCAATTTTAGTATATTTTTGCATTTAAATATATGAATGTGACTCAAACTAAAAAAGTCCTTTCCAAAAAAAATGCTTGCGCTGCCTGGTGGTGGTGACCATGCAGTGGTTTGCCTCAACAGGAGCTCTGTTTTCAGGTTGCTATGCCCGGAGCAGAATGTAATGCCTCACCAACCTCGACTCTGTAAAGAGGTTCAAGATTAACCAGATCACCTAGCCCAAGCAATAAAACTGCATTTGATGAGGTATATAGATAGACATTGCATTCACTTAAGTTAGACGAGATTTCGAATCAGAATCTAAATTTCAGTCAGAGTCAGGGTGACTGACAGGGTTGAGTCAGACTAGATCTAGGGTGTACGATCATATTGAAATGGAAATGTTCACTATTTTAAAAAGTTTGTTTTACCTTCTTCAGAGTTCACATGTGAGATGTTTGAATAAATGCTTATGAGAAAAAAGTGCTGTGGTGTTCAACATTTTTGAATATCCTATTGTGTAAGAACCAGAGAACGAAGCAAGCCTTTGACTGACATTAACGTTAATATCAGACACCAAGACCCCCCTGGTTAAATTTTTTGAAAGGTTGATATAATGTGAAGATAATCCATTGAATTATAGGAAAAGAGGCTGACATTTTTGTAAAAAAAATACTAATTGTTCGTTAATTTGTTGGATGAAGAGAAATCCCACTTTATTGCCTACTTTGATAATGTTAATAAAGGAGGGTTAAGCCCATAAGCGGCACACCAAATTTAATACACAATTGTAAATATATTTGATAGCTAAATATTAGTAGTAGCTGAAAAGTAAAGAAACAAAATCTAAAATTTTCCCTTAAAAAATACAAGAATATACTAGATATGCCATTCATAAAAAAATAATTAAAAAAAATAAACCCAAGGGTGCAATACCCCCACTATCCCCTAGAGGTGCTGCCGCTCACATACACCCGGATACCATTTCTTAGACTGCTGCTGTAATTTCTTGGCAACACACTGGCTGTCACGTTCATACTGTCGCCTTAAAGCTTCCGTAATCCCCAACTGCTTGGACGCACCCGCTGCTGCGGCTGTCTGTCCGAGTTTGGCAAACTGGGAGGGGTGGTGGGTCCGCAGATGATTTTTTAGATTTGTGGTATTAACGGATTTGACCCGTTTGATGCAAATTCGGCAAACTGCATCCTCCAAGTTTCAATGCTCTCCTTTCTCATTCCGCTTGATACCAAAATGTGTCCACAGCGGCGCCTTTCTGTCGGCTTGACCGCTAAATAATCCATGATGTTCACAATATACACATTAGAAGAGTCATCATCTTGAGAGTTTAATAGTCGCTGGAGCTGATTTCTGTAGAAGCGCTAACATATGACGTCATTAACGAGCGCCAGTCAATTTTTGAACGGTGGAAAAACAATGATTAAATTTATATGGAATATTTGGGAAATCCAGTATTTTTTGAAGATATGAAGCTATTTTGACTAAAATGCAAAAATGGTTGCCATTATCTCAATTAATCACAATAATGTATCGATTGTGACAAACCTACTTACAAGTATAGGATAGGTTGCCATTGCATTTGGTGCATAAATGGGGCCCTCAGTATAGATCAGACTCATTCATTGATGATTGTCTTGACTTAAATTTATCGTCATAATGTTTCCAATTTTTATTTTGTTTTACATTAAATGTGTTTTAAGTATTGAATTGTCATGAAATGTGTTACACAGACATGCATGTCCCTCATTTGATGGATCTTTGCATCAAGTCATAACTTATTTAAATCATGATCAGATATTCAAATTAACAACATTCTAACTAACGTCAAATTCAAACATGAAAAAGTAAATTTTAGGATGGCAACACACCAAGAAGGTATTACATTTAGTAAACACTGCACCTGATAAATATTAGCCTATTGGTATTTTCTGTGCCATAGTAGACTCTTCATTCCTCTGGGCAATTACAACATTTGAAGGTCAAAATTGATTGTTAAGATCAGGGGACACATAGACAATTTAGATGTAAAAAACTCTGTTGTTAAATAAATGCAATTGTAAGAGACAAAAAAGAGGCATAGTTAAATTATGACCCAAACTGAATTTTGAAAAAACACATTTAAGGGCAGACATCGACTTCCTGGTAGTACTTTGAACTGCTGAACTTGCTTGAGTTGTTAGTAGTAGTTTATCCAAGCAATGACGGATATTTTCTTACATTTTTGTTATAATATTTTCTTGTGTTTTATTTTTACCTGCAAAATGGTTTTGATGAAGTTGTTCAGCTATCTACAGCCTGTCTGCCTAGTCACTTCCTGGTTTATTGGATTTTGCTGTCTAGATGTGACAATGTTCCCAGATAGCAGAAATGACTATGGTCAAAAAAGCTCCATCACAAGTTATAAATCATATGGTCTAAATCGAAGAGAATGAGGATCACGTTGTAATAACCAGGACTTTCCTAAAGCTCTGTAGCTTTGCATCACACATTAAATAAGATTAAAACAAAGAGGAGAAGGCGGTGATATTTACCGATTGTCCGGTCCCTGTTGAGGTCACGTGGTCTGATGTGATGCTTATTGGTCAGATGGTTTTGGAGTTCCAAATGTCCTCCGCCACAGCCCACATGTTCACCACACAGCTTACAAACCACAGTGGTCCGGTCCACAGGTCGACCAGATGGGTCGGGCTCAAACCCAAAAAAGTACCAGGGGCTGTTGTGTGAAACGTTTGGGTTACTCAGCAGTTTCTCCGTTCCGGACATAAAATCGTACTTATCATGTTGGTAAGAACTAGGAGACGGGAATGAGGTCAGAGAGGAGGAGGGAAAGGCAAACCCGGAGATCGTGCCTGAATCAATTGCTGCATCTGGGTTCGACATTGTTGTCACGTCACTAATAACAGGCATGGGGCTCTGTGACTGGCTATGGTCAGACCAAAGGGAAGAGCTGCTGGGCTCTGGAAGGGTGATCAACTGGATGTCTTGCAGAAGGCGCAGAGCCGTCTCCTTGTCTCCAATTTCACATTTCATATTTTCACCTGTGAAGTAAACAGAACTGCTTCTTTGTATTCGTCGTGGAAGTCCCAGAAACCTAACCCTGCCCGTGTCTGTGTTCACATCATAATTGGAGGCTGCACAAACAGCTTTGATAAACTTCTTCCACTTACGTATTTACATCCTACTGATATACAAACATGTAACGTTTGGAGAATCTGAATGCTGATCGGCTTTCGTCACAGCATAAGGCAAATTTCTCTTTTTTTCACTTTTTAACGAGTGAATAGGCAAAAGAATAAATTAATGAATTTGCATCAGTCGTAGGGCACCATTCGTGTCACCAGGTGCAAAGCATGATCTGGTCTTAAATTTGCATTTCCTTTGTATGAAAATTCACCACGTGAAATTTTAATCTCGCATTCAATGTGGATGCAGCATCAAATTAAGGATCTGAAATATATCATGCCATGCTTCAGCGAGAGAACTCACCCATCCCTAATCCCAGTAAGGTAGCATAATCCTTGCCGATCCAGACTTTGAGCTCTTCTCCCTCTGTGATAGGATGGGACACCTTGTAATATATACGACGGTAAAACTGGAAGACGACCAGGTTGTGTTCCTCCACACTGCTGGTATACGTCACGTACCTGAAATATGGAGCAAACCCGGTATGTGTACCTTCGATTATGGAGGACATAAATCAGTGAGGAGAGAGGAGACTACTTTGAAAGTATTAAAAAAAAAAAGATCCCCACCTCATCCAATTAGATCTGTTCTCATCAGAGGCATCGACGTAAACAAAAGCAGCATAATCTCTGATCTGGAGATGATAGCAACGAGCACGTTAACTTTTTCACACCAAATTACTGCTGTTTGTCAACAAGAGTCACATATTAAATCATGGATTCCAACCAAACATGTCAAACACCAGCCCCAGGTTTTTTCTTTACACCACCTCTTTACATCCACTCAGACCCGTCTACTTACAGCCCAGGCGTATTTTAGGTTGGTCGGTATCTGTCCTCTGCACATTTCTCCTAAATACGGCCCAAACATGACTCCCTGCTGAAGTTTACACTTGGCGTACACTTTCATCTCTCCCATCTGTCCTTCACCGGAAGACCCAGGTCCAGACAGTTTAGACCCAACGTCCTTGCACAAGCACAGACAGGCAGGCAGAGACAGCACCGCCCGTGATGGGCCTCCATGAAGCCATGGGTCCCCGGGTGGCAGCACAGTGTCCGGGACATAGTTGTGGTTTGCTGCGATCTGTAAAAACGGTACATCTTCAAATAATTCTTCGTGGTTAAAATCCAAACCTGGAAAGAGGGAACAGAAACGGGTCATTTGTCAAATATGATTATGGGGTAAGACATTGCTTACCATAATCCAGAGATGTGCAAATAATTTGATGCTTTTGTGTCATAACAGATGACACAAAAAAGCAACCGATTAAAAAAACTTTTAAGGACATTACTTCATTAGAATGTGATTATTACCATAAACCATTATTCATTTTACGTAGTAGCTACATATTCATACACATATATATGAATATGTAGACTAGATAGATCAGCCATAACATTAACACCACCAGCCTCCGTCTTTTGCCATCATAACAGCTCTGTGATACATCGTGTGATCCGATGCCTTTCGATCATAACCATCTATAATATTTTCAGCATGTTTTTCCAAGGTAGATCTGGTGTGGGACCAAGGGGCCCATGACACCATCACCGGTTGTCCTTCCCTAGACCACTTTATTTGGTACTAACCATTGCAGTCCAGGAGCACCGAACAGTAGCTGACCCTACTAATGAGCTAAAAGGGCGACTACTTAGCTCAGTAGTTACAGCGGTCATCCCTCAAACTGAAAATATGGGGGTTCGATCCCAGCCCTTGACCTACTTGCAATGGGTCCTTGGGCAAGACCCAGAAACCCCGAGCTCCCCCAGGAGCATTGTGCAGATTTTTCTGCTTGCCCATTTGTATTGCTTCCTATACGTTAAAATCAGGACAAAATGTTTGCTTGCTGCCTAATGTATCCAACCCACTGACAAGTAGCCTGATTACCAAATAATCAACTCTGACAGGAACATAAGCAGAATCTCCTCCCTTCAGTCCAGTCCAGTCAGTCTGTCCTCAAAAGACTGTCCCTTGCCCTTGAGATGCAAGTCAATTGCTCAGTGATGTCCTAATAAGCTAGCTCTCCTGTGCGGGTCCATGCGATTGTGAAGTGGTTGTTTGTTGTCCACTATATACAGATCTGTGCACTCCTCACTGCATTAGTTCCTCCGTTTGTGTTTGGGAATATTTGTCTTAGGGGTGAACCAGTTTTTGTCTGAAGGTGTTGCAGCGTTTGAAATGAGTTGGGATATTTCCTTGGGGGAGAATCCTAGGTAGCTTTCACGAAACTCTAGCAACATATGGTAGAACAGTGAATTGGCACCGGTCCCTCTTTACCCCTGTGTAGTTGTTCTTCTGGGGTTTCTTACAAAACCTGATTGGGATAGACACAGGTTTTCAGTACCTAATTGACATGAGTATGTTCCTTCTCTTTTCCCTCTTCCTTCATTGGTATGTTATCAGTCCGGTGGTGTAAGGTTCTGATAACTCCCAGCTGTCGTTCCAGTGGGTGGCGGGAGTCTGAATAGGGATGGAAAATAGCGATCTTCATTATATAGAATAGCGTCATAAAAGACGTTTATGGTTGCAAGCTATCAAGCGGGCGGATTGGACTGATGAAACCACCTGGACCACTCATCTCTGCGTTGCTCATTTCATATCAGGTAAGGTCTTTCTAGATTGCTGGTGACACAAAAAGTTAAATCAATGATTAAGTTAATAATAATAGATTGGTAGCAGCGGTAAACACTAAGCTGGAATTCCCAGAGGGCTATTTCATAACGGTAAACACCAGTGACCAACGTTAGCAACATTAGCATGTAACCTAGTAAGCTAGCATTTAAACAAAGTGAATTGCTCATAAACAGCTAACATCACTCGGTATGTATGGAAGCATTTACTGAATGCATGAGGCACACTGTTAAATCTGTGATATGACTACAATAAGAATGAGCTCCAACTTAGCTAAACCTGGAGATCAAATAATATACCTTCTCTCTTCATTTGCCATCATTAAACTTTGTCAACAGGGGTGGTAAATATATTGATTAATATTTCTTGATCTTTATGCGTTGAAGTTATGGCTTCAATAGGAACAGAAAGAGTGAGGAAGCTTTCAGTAAGTCTTCTCTTGCAAACATATCAAGAACTCTGGCTGGAGCTGAACGTTCCTCCTCTGTGGAGATGACAGACTCGGAGCATCAAGAGGAATTTTGTACAGGTTAATCCATGCTTGTGAGCACAGGGATCCCTTATTTTATCAAAATGCAGTTTCTTTTAAATATATTATTCCTGATCACTTAAATCCTTTGAGTAGGGCGTGTGCTTAATGTGACTTTGTCAAAGACATGGGAAGTTGTTCTTCTTAATGAATCCTTTCACCTGAAGTATGCAGGTTCAGTCCACAGGTCTAACATTTATCTACCTCTGCATTTTAAAGCGATCAATGCTCTGCACGAAGACCCATGTGTCAAAATGCCATAAATTATTCAATAATAAAATGGTGAATCCTTTTACAAAAAGCTCTCAGTTTTTTCTCATCAGACATACTAACTTCTCTTTCTCTCAGATGAAGAAGATGCCAGTGTCTCTCCAGCCATCTACAACCAGCTAAAAGTCCAGCGCCACCAGCGTCTGAGAGAATGGATCACACTCCGAGACAGGGCAGCTGAAGGAGACACTTGGCAGCAGATCTTTTTTCAGCTTCATCAGAAACAAAGTTCAACAGATCAATTTTCTTCACTACTCTGACCACCATCGTCTTTGAGGGGCTGATATCAAAATCTAAAAGACGATGTAGCGGCGATGCGTGGAACTTTTAGCCTGTTTAATGTTACTGATACTGTCATTAAATGTATTATTATTATTATCTCCAATGTTTGAAGAAACTGGCTTCCTGTATAGTTTTATATGTGTAGCTGATTTTGTTGTATCATTTGACTGAGCAGAGATTTTAATCTAGAGATTTAACAATCTTACTACTCCAGCACAGGAATGGTCAGACATTAAGCATCACAACACAGTTTAATATTTATCCGGTGTAAGACCAGCAGAAAAAAATTATTTTTGTCACCGGGCTGAGGTGTTTGTTTTCTGACAAAGAAATAACATTTAAATCAGGACTCATTGATCTGCTGAAGCCAAAGGATGAAATGAGTGATGCATCGATATTTTACTGGGTATTTCATTTTCTAACATTATCTACTTCATGTTTCATGAGGTATTTCAGATTTAATAAATTATTTTTTTATACTTGCAGTTGCATCTGGTCTCAGTACTGCATTGCTGTGTATGTGACGTTGTGATAAATGGACTTTAACCGTAAGAATAAATGGTTGGATAAAGGTTCAAAAGGTGTCTTTAACGATGAATTGCATGACTTTACATGCAGTTTAAGAGCAGAAATCAATAGTGAAACATTTAAAATGTTCACAAATCAATGTTTCAGTTTTTACTAACGGTTTCATTAAATCATCACAACATTTAACATGGAAATATACTCAATTCTTATTAAGTATATATGATATTCTCTAATGATAAGTTTTTCCAATATATTATATATAATATTAAAACTAAGTATAATAATATCTTGATATAATCTCTTTCTTCCGTCACCCTGTCTCCGCCCACAAAATACGTCATCTTTGTTTACTAACACCAGAAGGGTTGCCTCCACTCTTCGTATATCTTTGTTTTCCGTGGCTCTGCTGGGCTACATCTCCCATCCTTTGACATTTATAACATATTATTAGGTATATATTATTATCATTTTAATCTCTTGAAGAAGAGAGCTCTCAAAATTGCACAACCATTGACAGGCTGTCATCCATCGAATGAATAAATCTTGAGCAGTTTCTCTTGCTACTGTTCATTTATGGCAGAAGTAGGGCTCTACATCGGATCTTTTCAGTTTCTTTTTGAATTCCTTTAGTCATTCGTACAGGGTGAAAATGGTCCGTCTCTCTCCCAAGCATGATAATAACTGTCCGATCTTTCTCATCCTACTGTTGTTGTTGTTGTCTTCCCGATACCTTCTTAGTTGTTTTCTAGCCCCTTCCTCTCCTTGACTTCTTCGATCTGATCAAGCTTCGCGTCTTTCACTCCTACCCTGCCTTTGCACCGATTCATATCTCCATCGCCCAGTCTCCAGAACTTTCCCCAACCTTACACTCACTCTACCGCTGACCGCAGCCCGACACACGTTTTCTCCGCTCCGTCTCCCTCCAAAGACCTCCGCAATATTTATACCGGTGACTGCTCTGCGACCATCCACCGGACATAAATCCGAATAAACGTTTCATTGTGAGACGTGAAGATTACTGCTCCACGGTGTATTTGTTGGTTAATCACCTTGAACTTCAAACGAAGCTCCGGAGGACGTGGAGGAAGGGGTCTCGAAGAATTCTGCACGATGTCGACGTCTCAGATGGCTCCTCAGATTTGTGGTGTTTCCACCTTTGGCGAGCACTATTTTTCGGCACAGACGACAGATGACCTCGCCAGAGTTCAAAGGTTGCCCCCTCTCGTCTGCTTTCAAGCCGAAATACAACCACACGATAGACTTGCTCCTGGGTTTGGTGACTAGATCCATGTTTGACAGCCAACATCGGCTGGATGCTGCAGCAGACTGAGCTCAGATCGCAGCCCTCTTCTTCTTTTCCGTCTTCTCGTTTTCTTCTCGTTTTACAGTGGCTGACGGCAGTAGTTGGTTTACTACTGCCACCATCTGCGAGGATGACCTAATCCATTCACATTCTAAATCAACCCTTACACCTCCCACGTCGGTCCACGGAGGTGGAGGATGGTCTCCTGATCAACGGCCGGAACACAAAAGTGACGTCGCCTTGGTCCAATGAGAAGTTCCACATTTCCCTCTATCAGCCCCTACCATTTTATTATCTTTTTAAAAAACTTTATTGAACTATTTTAATTTACAAAAATAGCTTAACAAACATTATGATCATTTGAGACACATTAAACAAAATAAATACAATAAAGACATAAAATAAACAGAGATCTTGAACCTAACCCTAAATTAGATCATCTTACCAGTGGTGTTAATCAAAATATAAAAAAGCAGACAGTCTTACGGCATATCTGTTATTCATTCTTTTTGAAGATTTAAAGAAAATTATAACATCTTCTTTTTGAAGGAAACACGGAGCAACCTATAAAAACCTTCATTTATGGTATGTTAAATTTACCAGATATCAAAATATTATAACACAAATAATCCAGATGTTTGTTCTGCAAAACAAAAAGACCAAATTTAGCAACATCGTAGTAAAAAAAACAGTTAAGAAACCAAGCACTACTCAGTGGATGAGGATGATGTTGGATAACATACATAGTAAAGGCCAAACAGCATGTATATGAGAAAATATGGACGCCCTTCATCAACTATGTAAAATATCTCAATTTAACAGGTAAGCAAGTGAATTATAAGATTTCTGCAAACTCTGCAGTTTCGTAGTTTTTTAAAGAAAAAATGTAATTTCGAATTTTCTACTCTGTACCATTTGTAACTCAACTCTTATAGTTTACCATTTCACAATTCAAAGGGAAGCACTTCATTAATTCTTTTTTTTTGTTTTGTTTAGTTTCATACAGTTGTCTTCCATTGTTCCTGAAATAATACAGTGGTGAAATAAATGTTGAAAAATAAAAATATAGGATAAAAAAAACAACAGACAGTGGACGAAGTATTCGTTTATTTTTATGTGAGCGAAAGTACTAATACAACACTGTGAAAATACTCCAGTTTAATTTAAAGTCCTACATTCAAAACCTTAATTATGAAAGTATTGGTCAGATAAATCTACGTATACATCATATAAATGTACAAAGAGAAATCTAACATTTCTGTGTTTTATCATTATTGGATGTTCTGAGGAAAATATTGTGGATGTTAAAGGTTTGTTAAAGGCAAATTTCACTACTAGCAGTTGATTTATAACCTCTGTCAAGGAGGTTATGTTTTCACTCCTGTGCATTTGTCTGTCTGTTTGTTTGTGAGGCAACTATTTGGATGATATTTTACGCAGAGGTTTTGGCATATCCTAGTGGTGATTCAAGTTTGATGACGTAACATTTTTTACGCATTTAAAATCAAATCAAATAAGATAAAACTAGAAAAGCACTTAGAGAGCACAAACTTCTGCAAAGGCACACCAGTACCCGAGATCAAATTAAATCTTGTCTTCTTATCATTTGATCATCATTGTACATGCTGTGAAACATGTAACATCATCAAAATTGAATCGCCTCGATGATATGCCGAAACCTGCATGTGGGTATTTTCATGCAAATCCATCCTGTAGTTTTTCGGTAATTCTGCTGAAAAACAAACCAACAGACAACCGCATAGGAGCACAAACATAACCTCCTTGGCTTAGTAGTAACCATGGAGTAAAGTATCTTCCCAAGTTTGAAATTGCTGCCTTTGTTCATTTGATGTTTTCTTTGGGGGTGGAGCTGGGGGCTCAGTGACTGAACAGAGACAGTGAAGTGGAAAGCGCGAGAGATGCTAATGAGTATTTGAGAGTTACTTACATAGTTTGTTGGAGATCCTGGTTGATGAAGCTGTCAATAACTCCTACATTACACTCACACTTTTATATCATGACCTTGTTTTCAGCTTTGTGACAATGCAGATAATTCAAAATGGGTTTTAAACTGTTTAATTATATTAAGATGTATAGCATGATACGTTCGCCAATCCACAAATAAATTCTTCAGTGTATCACAAACTCTGAAATAAATTACAAGATTTCCTTCTGAGATGAAATGGAGTAGGAATATAAGTAGAATAAAATGGAATTAATCAAGTAAAGTCTGAGTACTTATAGTAAGTACTTGTGTAAATGAACTTGGTTATTGTTCACCACTGAAACGGTATAACTACGTGGAATGATCAACAGGAACGATTGTAGATCCCTGCTCATGTAGAAGGAAGTTTGAATTATTTGAATACCGGAGCTCCAGTCCACGTTGACAGGAGGACCCATCTCTCATTCTAGACTGGGAGTAAAATCTTCAAACCTGGCAACACGTGGGCTCGCGCGTAACCTGTCTGACAGTCGTATTTTAAGCTCGTTCACACATCAGAGGCAGAGTTTGACTCTAATTTTCGGTTCAGGTGTCGTACAGGTAAGTGATAAACACCTGTCGATGAGTCTTAAACGTTTTCCATCGCTAACATTTATGTTTTAGTTTGGAGTCTCTTGGTTAGTTACTCTTTTGGTTTCTGGATTTGTGCTATGTTGTGTTAGCTTAGCCACTGCTAAATATGGTTTGGCCATTAAGCCTGACCGTAAAAAGACATCACATTCTCGGTTGCCATGTCTGGTCGTCACACATTTTCTGTAGTGGATGCTAACCAAATTAAAACATGTCACGTCAGGAGATGAAGAAACGGGCTTATGTCAGTCTATTGCGACGTAATGTTTCAAGCACTAGCGGTTAGCTTAAAGTTAGCAGCAACAAAATATATTTTGGCCCCTCGCACTCGCCGTAGTGTGATATCTTCTGGCATGCTGTTGTCATGACTAATATACTCAAGTTCTCTGCAGGAGAGAAACATTGAACTGAACATCTGAGCTCATGACAAGCAGGCACCTGAATCACTCGCGAATAGAAATGGACTCTTGTCAGGCTCCTGACTTCTCAGCTGTCATGGTTGCTCTAGAACAGAGGTCACTAACAGGCGGACCGCGGTCCGGACCCAGACGCCGTCCTATGCGGACCCAGACCTATAATCAATAAATTATTGAGGGATTCTACATTATGACGGGGCGCTTCTATTTGAACCCGCACAGCTTTTCTAGTCTTTACGGCATTTGTTTAGCAGACCTTACAGACCAATTGCATGCGAGTTAAGCCATCCCACGTGATGCTGCTCAGCCAATCAAATTTGTGTAAAAAAAAACCCCGCGACTCTGAAAACGGAGATGAGCATCAGAGGCGAGTGACAAGTGGAAGGGGAAATTAGCGATACAGGGAGATGACACGGATAAACAAGTGAGCTGGAGACAGGAAGAAAAGACAGAGAGACGAGTGAGTGGGAGACAAGGAGAGAATACAGAGAGACGCGGGAGACAGAGACAGGACACGAAGAGACGAGTGAGCGGGAGACAGTTAGAGACGCGGGAGACGGAGAAACGAGTGAGCGGGAGACAGGGACGTGTGAGCACAAAACCAGTTTGTCTCATATGTTCAGAGACCGTGGCGCTGATTAAAAGTGCCAATGTGAAACGCCACTATGAGACAAAACACAAAGTTTTTCATCAAACATATCCACTCAAGTCTGAACTGAGGTCACAGAAAATAAGCATTCTCAGATCCCAATATGAGCAATCAACCAGGATTCTGACCCATTCATTCCCTGCCCAACAACGTGCTAATGAATGTTCCCTCAGAGTTGCTTGGGTTTTGGGTCAACACAAAAAGCCATTTACTGATGCAGGGGTTGTCAATGAGTGCAGTAGCAGAGACCTTACTTGAGGGAAAACAAAAAGAAGAGCTCTGTGACAAAATTAGGCAAATACCAGATGTGGCCCTGAAAGAGCAGTTTAGCAGAACTGACGCTGCCACTTTCTGGCTCCAAATGGTCTCTGAGACAGCTTTCCCAGGTTTGAGGAAAGTAGCCCTGTTCATCTTGACCATGTTTGGGTCCACATACAGCTGTGAGGCAGCTTTCTCCACAATGAACATAATTAAAACTAAATATTGTTCCAGACTCACCAATGAGCACCTTCATATGTGCATGCGAATGGCCCTGACACCATTCCAGCCCAGATTTAAAGTCCTGGCAGGAGAAATTAGAGCTCAGTTCTCTCACTTAACAACAGAAAGTGGGGGCATAAGATATAAGAGGGGAAGAAAGAGAAACTGTAAAACTATTCAATTATTCAGATGTGTTTATATTCATTTATTATAAAAAAAAATTGTTGAGACAGTTAAAAGGGAAACTCAAGCTGTTGGTATTTTATTGTTCTGAAATGAATCACTTTATTTTAAGATGCACAAATTTTCAAATGCTATTAAATTTATTTTCTCTGTTTTATTTTTAAATGCTGCCTTAACCTAATGAGAGAAAAACATTATTATTATTATTATTATTATTGTTATTATGATTATTACACATGTATACTTCAATGTTAAGTGACAATAAATATATATCAATCACACTAATTCATAATGTTTGACATTATGATGCTCGGACCTTCGCTTGAGGAAATTTTCTCTCACTGGACCTCTTAAAATTTTAGTTGAATACCCCTGCTCTAGAGCATATGCAGCAGCAGCCCGAGCATATAATTCTGATAAGATGGACAAGCTACGAAAAGAACTCATCACAATTTCTGTGCTGGGACCCTGAGAACGGGTGAAGGATGAACATGGAGAGGTCGTTGCTGCTCTGAATGAGCAAATCACACTCCAATATGGCTTACAGATGCAGTTAGATCAGACGCATGAGCAGATAGAGGAGGTCAAGTCCTTTATTGTTGTGGTTGAACAGGACCAAATAACACTGCAGCAAAACCTGGCCCTGGAAAGAGAGACTTTCACTGTGAAACAAGATAACCTATCCAGAGAAGAGGATTGGATCGAAGGGGAGGTCAAGCGGACGAAGCAAGAGCTTAAGAGGAGCAGGAGAGAGTTGGACAGATGTATCAGCAAGAAACAAGAATCCCATGACTGTCTGGATGAGCTAATGATTCATATATCCAAGCTGGAGAGTAGTTTGCGATTACTGACAGGTTCTCGGTGTCGATGTGAGGAACAGCTGGAGGGGGAAACCCAAAAGCATCAGGAATTGAGGCAACAAAGGGAAACATTGAATAGAGAAATCTGTACATTAGGGGAATGCATCAGTGTTGCCATCCAACATCTTAAGGAAGAAATTGCTTCATTTGAAAGTAAAATAGAGGAGGGTCAAGCATCAAAAGTGTTTTGTCAAGAGTACTCGGCTCAAATTAATGATAGGTTCAAACGCCGGCACAATGAAGAGAATGAAGTCAAGTCAGAGTATTTCCGAGTGTCACATCAGTTTAGGCTATCCAAGCTGCAGCTGGAGAAGCACATCGGCTCCATAGTCAAGCACAGCTCAGAGATGCAAAAGATTGACAAGCAGATCACAGAGCTCCTGGTAGCTGACAAGATCAACAAGCTTGTGTTTGAAAGAAATCAGGTTGAGATGTGCAGTAACGCGGATTCAGAGAAGAGGGAAATTAGCCACTTTGAGGACGAGAGGAGGCAACAAATGAGGCTCCTGGAGGAAGCAAAGAGAAAACAAGAGGATCATGTGTTGAAAATGACTTCCAATATTAACAATGCCAGGAAGAGATACCAGGATCTCTTGGAAGTTACACTCCAGCAGCGGCAGCCAAAGTGCACAGATCCTGACTGGCTGATGAACCTTATAACACAATGTCAGATGGAGTACAGAGAAAAGGAGAATGAGCTCCATCAATAAATAGAAGGGTTCACAGCAGAGATTGAGAGAATTAAAAGAAACACAGAGGAGAAGAAGAGGGAAGTAGGAGAGGCTGAAAAAGGTGGAAGCAACATGGAGTGAAGAGCAATCCAGGTACCAGAGGCTGGATACGCTGAACTCCAAGCTGGGGAGAAAGAAGAGCGATCTAGAGCTGTCGATTCAAGAGCTGACGGAGAAAACCAGCACTGTGATTGAGCCCAAAGAAAAGATGAAGGTTGAGCTGGAGGAGATGCGAGATCGTCACATGGAATTACTGGATAAACAGGCCTCAGAGCTGAGAGCTGCAGAGATGAGCATCTATGACAGCCGGGTGAAACTGGAGCAGGTGGGCCTGGAGAACAGCAGGTTGCATCTCTGTATCAGACAGATGACAGACGACATCAGCACAGCCAAGAAGGACAAAAACATCTCTTTTTGACAGGAGAGTCACAGGCTCAGACGGGACACACAGGCTCTGGTTGAGAGCTTACAGAAAGCTTGGAGAGATGATATGTTGGTAATCCAGCGCCACCAGTGCAGTGATGGTGTTCTTTTGGAATTGATGAATTCCTCTGTTGACAATACAAAGAATAGAAGTGAAAAGTTAGAGAATGTTAGCACCCTGTTACAGCAGCTAAAGTTAGACTTTAATAAACAACTGGGGTTTAAAACACCTGCTGAGAAGTAGAACATGTGTGCAGATTTGTAGTGTCAAATGTGAGTTCAGACATACTGCATGTATGAAATAATCGATTTGTAAAAAACACTTAGATATTAAAGCTGACAGCAACCAGATGACAAAAAAGCCATGTCTGTCATTTTGTTTTCATTCCAGTAGATTAAATGCACTATTACCCAAAACTAATACATCATTAAAAATGATGATAGCGATAAATATGGAAATCTATCTGTATAAGAAGATGGAAACTACTGATAGAGATTGATCCATAGTATCTCTGGTTGAGATTTTCTTAACCAGTATGATTTCACCATTTAACAGATGGAAAAAGGAGAGGTGCAAACAATATATTTAGACATGGTTAAAAATTATTGGTTGAATTTATCTATATCTATATGAATTATATATTACTATATATCGATCAGCCGTAAATTTAAAACCCTAACAGGTGTGGTAAATAACATTGATTTTATCATTACAGTGGCACCTCTCTTTGGGTGGGATATTTGATTCCACAGAAGAGCTACTGTGGCATAAGTCAAGGAAGTAGTTAGTGTTGGTTCCCATGAAGAGGTTTCAGAACTCACAGCGCATCATAGCTTGTAGGACTGTAATGGCTCAACGGGACCACGGAACAATGAAAGAAGGTCGCCTTTCCGATGAATCGCATTTCCCTTTACGTCATGTGATATGCCGAGTACATGTGTGTTACTTACCTGGTGAAGAGATGGTACAAGGATGCATTATGGGAAGAAGGCAAACCAGGGGAGGCAGTGGGATGCTTTGAGCAATTTTCCGCTGTGTAACGTTGGGTCCTGTCGTTCATGTGGATATTACTTTGATATGTACCAGCGACGTACAACATTGTTGCAGACCAAGTCCACCCCTTCATGGAAAAGATATTCCTTAATGTCAGTGAGCTCTTCCAGCAAGACAATTCTTCCTGCTGCACTGTAGCAAATTCGGACGGCTCTAGCCTCGACGGGTCAAACCTATTCGGAAACAAAAAACATAAGATTAGACAGGTGGTTATAATTTTATGGGTGACAGGGGTACATCCATGTCCCTATCGCAGATATATGTGTAAAAAC